>OX637466.1:10598637-11144379 GCA_951799995.1 Trifolium subterraneum | reverse complement strand
TTTTTCACTAAAATTAACTTTGGTCAAAATACATTAAAAACTAAATAAAGAAAAATAATTAAAAACCATTTCAAAATCATTCTTTTTTTTTTTTTTTTTTTTTGTTCCCTGTTTTTTTTCTTAAAATGGTCCATGTAAATATAGAGAGTTTCGATTTTAGTCCTTGTATTTTTTTTTCATCTTAGTATTTGCAGGTATATAACATTATGCTTTTGGTACTTGTGGTTTTGTTTTAGTTCTTATAAAAGTGATTAATATTAATCAACCAAAAAAAAGGGATTAAATTAGAATTTGTCTCCGTAATACGTAAAATATTTGATTTTAGTCATTTAAAATAAGGACTAAAATAAATATTACAAAGAATAATTTGAACATGAACATATTTTGCAAGGAATAAAATTAAACATAAATGACCAAAACCAAAATGTTATATATTTGCAACGACTAAAATGAAAAAAAATATTTTTACAAGGACTAAAATTAATACTCTCTCTATTTGTAGGGATCATTTATATATTCTTTTAAAAAGTTAAATAGTTCAATTTTCAATGTATTGAATGCACAAATTTTTATAAAAAGTTACCGCTTACTCCCTCCGGTCCTATATAAAATAAACATTTCACTTTTTGAATTCATTGTAGAATGGGTCATGCTAACATGTGCCCTTATTAAGGATACTTGAAATAGTAATTAAGTCTTGGAATAAATAATCTTTGACTTTTAAAATGATAAAAATGCACAATTTTCAATATAGAATTACTATCTTTGTACACTAACAAGTGCCTTGAGGGCATATGTTAGTTTTTCCTCTGTAGAATTGATGTATTTAGACGGTATTATTGTCTAGATACATTAATTCTACAATATATTTAAAAAATCAATTTTTTCTTATATATAGGACTGAAGGGAGTAATATTTTTAAAGAGTGCCCCGGAGCACTCGTTAGCATTTTCCTTTTCATATTTAAAGCATATACATTATTATGAGCACTTGAAAGAGGATTAGAGATTACGAGAGGTGTCAACCTAGTTTTGATGTCTCTAGTCTTTTTGTTATCATATGCTCTTAGCTCACCACTTCACCAAAATAAAATTAACCAAATAATGTAACTCAAGTGGTTAATGAGATTTTGATAAAATGAGTCGTTTGGAATTTGAGGTCCATTATTGGAATTAAATTTTCTTTATTATACTTTATTTACTTCGCAATTGAAATCCGAATTGAATTATCTAAATCTCTTTCCCACAAAATCTGAGTCGTAGAAAAAGTGAAATTATTATTTTATTATTTTTGTTGTAAAATCAGGTACTCGCTACTAGTTACGGTCTTTCATTCATTTGGAATATCAGTGGTATTTTATTAAGATTGAACAATTTAAAAAAATTGTTGGGAAAAATAAATTTATTCAACTTAGAATCCTCACTCTCCATCCCAAATTTTTTTATTCAAATTAGAATCAATAGAATAGATAGTACCTGGATGAGCTTTGAAGAAGGAAAGAACATAGACATGCAAAGAGGTCAAAACACACTTTAGGAGAATCAGACGACCACCAAAAGAAATGAAGCAACTCTTCCACCCTAACAATTTATTCTGAATAAGAGTCAACACCGGCTACCAAAAACTCAAACGTCTCGCATCACCACCAATAGGAAGACCTAGATAAAGGAAATGGATCTTTCCCACTTTACAACGCAGAGCAGATGTCGCCGCTTACAACCAAGTCTAAAAATATTGAGCCTGACTAGCATACGTTTATTAAAGTTCACCTTCAGTCCCGACTTTCGCTCATCTCTTGGTTCCTGAAACTAACGTGTCGTTAGTAAACTGGAGATGAGAAACAGAGATCGGGTTTTGCGTTCCAATGCTATATCCATAAAAGAAAAGGTTCTCAACCATGACTTGCATCAAAACATTCAACACTTCAACAACTACCAAAAACAAAAAGGGAGATAGCATATCTCCTTGTCTTAAACCTCATCTATAGGGCTGCCATTGACTAGAACCGAAGCTATAGTCGTGCAAACACACTACCAACCACCATGCATAGTCTGTTGGCTAAAACTTTTGCCAGAATTTTATACAGGCTTCCCACTAGAGAAATGGGCCTAAAATCATTCAAACGTTGAGGGCTATCGACCTTAGGGATACAAGAAATGAATGTGGAGTTTAAGCCCTTTGACAATTTACCAATACGATGAAACTCAACTATGAACCGCATAATGTCGGCCTGCAACTCTGGCCAGAAGTCCTTAACAAATCCAAGTTAATCCCATCAGGTCACAACCTTTTGTAGCTGTCACAGTCCCAAACCACTGTCTTAACCTCCTCTAGAGAAAAAGGTTTGATCAAACTACCACCTTCAACCAGGGTCAGCTGCCTAAAAAGAAGATGCTCCACCCCAGACATATCCACTGTCCTAACCTTGAAGTGAGTAGCAAAGTGCGAGAACACAACCTGTCGGATTGGCTGCACTCCTTCTAGGGTGACACCATCCACTTTAATTGAAGAAATTGCATTTCCCCTCCTGCGGCTTGCAATAACAGAGTGGAAGTACTTTGTATTCACATCACCCTCCTTATGCCAAAAAGAGTGGGACTGCTGCCAGCTTATGCTAGCGTTTAAATGAAACAAGGAGTAAATATCTGATGTTATCCCGTGTAATTCCTCCACCTCAGCAATTGTCAAATCCTTTTATTCCCCATTTCCTTCTAAAGCTGATAGACGGCCTTTTAGGGAGTCAGTCCGACTAGGCAAATTTTGGGAATGAGCACCATGCCACACCTTTAGAGCTAATTTTATCCTTTTACATTTCTCCTTCGACACATTCCTGCCCCATCCATCAATCTGCAACACATTCCACTTATCATGCACAAATTAGTGGTAACCAGGAACATCTTTCTACAATTTCAACATCCGAGCGGGTCTAGGTCCCCAATTTTCCTCACCAGACATCAAAACCAAAGGACAATGGTTACATGCACACAATTGGGCCAAGTCAGGCACCATTCCTCAGAGAGCATGAATCTATCCAAAAGACTCATAGAAAGACCATCACCTTTATACCAAGTGTTTACACTGGAAATTCGTAAACAAGCGCTAGTTTGATTTTTAAGACCTGCAGGATCAACTAGTAAATCCTAGAACAATTTTGTGCTTAATGTTTCCAGAAAATATGTAAATGTTTAGCGTTTTACTTAAACAATGGTTTGATTTGCAAGAAAATAACTGAAACTGCTTCCTTTGAAACGCCTCGAAGAAGAACAGGGGTTTAAAAGAGATGAAAACAGTTTAAATTGAAAGCAAGAAAACTGTAAATGACTTGAAAGTAAATTGCATTGAAAATAAAGGCAATTACAAAAGATTGGTGCACAAATCATACATTTTTCTTATAGAATTCCGTTCTTTCGACAGCATGAATACTTGGAATTTTCAGAGAAAACTTTGTATAAGAAATTTGTGACATTTTCTCTGAATGAAAAATTACAATATATAGGCCTAGGATTTGCAACCGATACTTCTTCCTTTCCGCCCATGATGGATTCACGTGTCTTCCTACGTTCCCTGGAATTTCGCTCCTTCTGCGTATGTATAACCGCTTTATCGAAATCGAATTAACTTGCTCATCGAAATGCATTTCGATTTCTTCCCCTCGAAACGATATTCTTTGAACTTTGGCTCGAAATTATCCAGACTTGGAGCCCAAGATACCACTTTTGCCAGCTCATTAATCTTGTATTTAAATAAACTTAGAAATACAAAACCTTAGGCCAACAAATTGCCCCCCAAAAATACCAATTTCAATTAAAGGCATTGAAAGAGAACTTGGTTTTTTTGAGAAAGATTCCAAATCAATCCTTTGTCTTCTCACTTTCTGCGCTGACATCATGGTCATCATCACTCTGTCTTCAATCGTTGCCTCAATCCCCACAACCATCATGACTTTTCGCTTTTTCAGCATGTGTGGGACACGTGTTGAGATCTGAAGTTGAAAGGGACAAAAAAACGTTTTTTGACTTTTAGTTTCCATTTATTTAATTCGAACCGGAGCAACCCTATAAATAGAGCTCACTAGCTCGTTTCCACTATTTTCACTCACTTCCTCTTCTCAAACTCTTAGGTTATCTCTTTTCAACTTCTGAACCAAAAAAGCGAAATTTCAATTTTTTTCCAAAAGAACCCACTACATCCAGATCTCCATCTCCTTCCTCTGAACTTATCAATGGCGTCAAGCTCTCAATCCAAGGAAGCGCTTCTGTTTTCTGGAAAATGGAACGCTGTTGTACTCAAGAATTATGGCCAAGATCAAGTGTCGGAACCCAGGAGGAACTTGGAACGCCAGAAACTTTGGAAAAACCAGGTAATCTTCCTTTACTCTCTCCAAGATATTGTTCATGCGTTTGGAGGACCATTACCAGATTCCAAGAGTAAAACCCAGAAAATATTGTCTATTTTCTCGGGTTACAAACCTTGTCAGCCTAGAGTCTTTACTGATGCTCCTTACATTTTCAATTACATCAAACCTCCCAACAAATTATTTAGGTCTGCTCCTTACTGTGAGCACCGAGAGTATATAGCTTGGTTGAATAGGGTAGAGACTGGTTATGGACAATTTTGGAAAGATTATGGTATTTTCGATTTAATTTAGATCTCTAGGGTAGGTCCTAAGTACCATCAAGAGATGATTGTGGTTGCCTTACATTTCTTCGAGAACTCGACTAATACCTTCCACTTCGAGTGTGGAATGATGACCCCAACTCTTTTCGATTTGGCTGCTATCACAGGCCTTAGGCCTAATGGTGATACCTATGACCCTGCTCGAGTTAGTAATAACATTATGCTAGTTTACAAAGAGGATGCTTTTACGAAGTACATCAATGAGCTTCATGATACTGAGAGCGAGGAAGTCTCTGATGTTGAACACGTTGCTTTTCTTGCCTTGTGGCTATCCCACTTCAATTTCTGCACCAAATCTCTTCAAGTGGCCAAAAGGTTCATTCCCATGGCGATTCAAATCCATGAAGGCCAAGCATTCTACTTAGGAAGCCTCGTCCTTGGCTGCCTCTATGAATCTATGAGGTCTGCTTGTGAAGCGCTCAAGAAGACAGGTGATGGCTCCACCTTCCTAGGTTATGGCCCTTTCTAGCTTCTCCAACTATGGTTGAACGCCACTTTTGAGAGGGAACTTGAATTAATCCTTCCTGAAGACCGCTATGAAGAAGTTCGACAGCGACAAATCGAAGGAATAAGGTTGGCCAGGTTAACCCCTATTCCTAGAGGCCTTGATTACGAACAGCTCTTCTTGAAGTACTTCAATGTTTTCCTTCACCTGAAAGAATTCAAGGAAAACTTTGCTCCTTTTATTGATCGCAAAGTTGGCCCTACCTGGTTCGTCCAACCATTTCCTCCCCTTCCTGATTTCGAAGAAGAAATAACCAACATTTGGCTAGCTTATTTAGACCCAACAGTATTGTCTTGTCGAGTCGATCTAGAAAGTTTGGACTAGTGGGTTACTTTCCAAATCTTGTATCGAGGCAATTTGGTCTAACCCAACTTGTGCCCAAGAGTTTTTATGCTGGGGAGAAAAACATTTGCTTAGGGTATTTTGGGATGACTGACAAATACTTCCATTCTTACCTGCGTAACACCGCCAAGAACAAGTATGACATCAACCCTTTCGAGTACACCAATTCACATTTCTGTACTAAGGAGTTTTCTGAATGGTGGGAAAGACATTACTCAGGTAATGTGGTTGATGAGCAAACTTTACTGCTCAGAATTCAAAATGGATTTAACCAACCTTGAGTTGAAAAATTCAAGCCAACTGCCAACCCCAGAGGTATATAACCTCCTCTTTATTTTCCTTTTCTCTTTTTTTTTTTGTTATTAAAGAACCCAAACTAGTCTTCAATCTTTACTATCAGAGACAAACTAGAAGCAAGCACATCTTCAAACAGAGGCTCCCAAAACAACAATGTTTAACCATCCATGACAGAAGCTCATATGAAGTCTTAACTACCATGGGCAAAAGCTCATAATAAAGTCCACAAGGCTATAGAAAAACATCAAATCAACAAGAGTCAAAAGGATTAAATTGCATTTTTCACTGTTCTTCATTGACAATGGCAAAATCTGAAGCTAGTAAACCAAATCCACACAAGGGCAATTTATGTGCCAAATCCAATTATCCAAAGTTGAAACATGATTGCATTGCTAAGCCACCAAAAAACAACACGATGGCAGCTTGTACTCAAATAGCCCATGAAAGAAGAAATAAAACTTGATATTCGTGAAAAAAGAAATCAATAGGCTAATAAAGATGTCTTCTAAGAGAATTGAACTTCAACACCCCAAATTTAAAATGTGGATTTCCAAAGGAGGTTTGTTTACAAGACCACTAGCCAGATACAAGCAATTTTTCAAGAGAATTAGTTCATCTTCAACACACCACAAAACCATAAAAATGTGAATCTTTCTTCAAAGGGGTCTAAACACAACCATCACAACAAATTCTACAATTCACAAACTAGCACTCTACCAATTTATGAAGTGGCTCAACTCCAGTACACACGCATAAGAAAGGAACCAAAGCATATATTTAGCCCCATCAACTAAACAAAATTGAATTGATACCAACCACGCTCATCATGTACATAACAACCATAGAGATTCAAGTACCATAAACATTTCTAAAGTAAAAGGTGTCAAAGACAAGGCAACAATCTCTAAGCATGCAATGGCATTGAAATACTCAACCAATAACTCTGTAAAAATATAGGATGTATCGCATTCCAATCCATGCATCTCAATATCTTGAACTATCTTGAACAAAATTTACCCCAAAACTTGGAAACAAATTAACAATAATCCCAAGTTGAATCTCAAGCAAAAGCTTCAAGAATAAAATTCACCATCTAACTCATTTAGATGTGCTTCATGCTCAATTTTAACTACCAATAGTTCATGAGGACAAAATCCACAGATTAGTTCTTCCCTAGTGGAGGTACGACTAACCTTGACACGTGATGAACTGTTTTAGCAGAACAACCTTGCTTCAGTGCCATTCCATGAACTGATGCAGATCCAACATAACCATGCAGTCAACATGTAGAACCTTCCTCTGAAATAGATGAATATAGTTGATGAATTTAGAGTGAAATCCGATACACGGTCTATAAGATTCAATGGAAAACGTTATCTTCTTTAGAAATTTGCTCTCAAATCAGAAACACGAAGGTGCAAAAATTGGAAACTCCTAAATCATGAATTGCAAATAATCTTCAACACAAGAACCCTAGGATTTGGGGAAAAGATGGGAATGAAATAAAGGAGATGAATCACCAACAAGGAATCAAGAAGAAATTAGGAACAACCGAAAAAGAAAGTAGAATCAGATATGCATCAAGATTTGAAAGTAAATTTGTAACTAAAACGAAAAAGCATGAACATGAGTCGTAATAAGAATTGCAGGAATGTTGATGGAAACAAAACAAAAACATATTTGGAATCATAATCGATCCAGGTAATAGGTTCGAAACTGATAGAAATCTAGTTTCTCAGAAAAATAGAAGAGAAAATCAACTAAAGGGATTGAAAAAGGAAATTGAGAAAATTGAATTTTCTCAAGAAAATGGAAAACTAGAATGAGAAAGAAAATTAAAAGAGAAAATTGAATTTTCTCTGGTAAATGCAGCGGGAAATTTTTTTTAAGGTGGATACCATATTTGCTCTGATACCATGTTAAGAAACATGACATCCATGAGAGAAGGAGAGAAAATAGCTCAAAAGCTAATAATATTGATGAAGGAGAAATATTACAAATGAGAAAAGTTATGTACAAATGACTATAGCAAGACTTATTTTTAGGCTAACTAACTAGAATAACTAACTAGTAACTACAACAACTAACTATATCTCTATACTAAAATACTAAATAACTTTAGAAATATTAATATTTTCATCAAACAAAAAACTTTTGACCACAATAAATGAAACCAAAAATAAATAATTAAATTTGAATCCTAGTTAATATATACACAGTCCATACAAGTTTCGTAAGAATATGATTCTAAGTAAAAAATAACTATATAAATCAAGAGCATCCAAACTTTAAGAAAAGAGTAGACATTGTTAGATCAAAGAGTGCTTCATTGAGCTTATTATTAAATACCAAATGCCTTTATATAGGCCAACATACAAGCATACCAATGAGTTAGGCATTTAGGCGCCAAAACTCTTCTAAAACAACTTCTTACTTGTTAAGCAAGTAATCCCTACTAGATTACACACATGTGAAACTATATGAGTAAAATACGTAACATATCTTCCCCTAAATTGAACATACTAAACAGTTCAATTTATCATTTCAAGCTTGCATAGCCCTAGCTTATCTCTGTTTCTGCAAAAACTTTCAAGACTGAGAGCCTTAGTCAAGATATCAGCAATTTGCTCAAAGGATGAGCAATGGATCAGCTGTATGACTCCATCCTTTGACAGATCCCTAAGAAAATGAAACCTCACATCAATGTGTTTGCTACGACCATGCATCACAGGGTTCTTGGAGAGCTTAATTGAAGAACTGTTATCACAGTAAATGGTTATACACTCCTTCAATTTCTCATCAATTTGACTAAGGATCCTGGACAACCATACTCCTTGACATGCACTATTGGTAGCTGCTATAAACTCAGCCTCAGTGGTGGACAAGGTTACTATAGGCTGCTTCCTTGAGGACCAAGAAACAACTTTAGTTCCAATCATAAAAACATAGCCTGAGGTGCTCTTCCTATCATCCAAATCTCCAGCATAATCAGAGTCTGACCAACCAGTTAGTTTACTTCCATTGCTTTTGTCATACCATAGCCCATAGTTGGTTGTCCCTTTTAAGTATCTTAGTATTCTCTTCACAGCAGCTACATGAATTTCAGTTGGTCTTTCCATGAACCTGGCTACTAAGCATACTGAAAATGCCATATCAGGTCTAGTAGCAAGGAGATACATCAAACACCCTACCATTTGCTTGTAGATTGTGGCATCACTTGCTTTGCCAGTTTCATCCTTTTGCAATTTGCAGCCTGGCACAATTGGATTACTGACACTGTTGCATTCACTCATGCCAAATCTCTCAAGTATTTCAAGTGCATATTTTTGCTGACAAATAAAGATATCATTATCATTCTGTAGTACTTCAATGCCTACAAAATACCTCATTCTTCCTAGATCATTCATAGCAAAGTTTCTTTCCATTGAGTTTTTGAATTTGTCAAATAACTCTTGATCATTTCCAGTGAAAATCAGGTCATCCACATACAAACTTACAATGATGAGTTTTTTCTTTCCACTGTGTTTCACAAAAAGTGTGTGTTCATGAGGACATTTCTCAAAACCTTCATGACAGAAATATGCTTCAATTTTGCTATACCAAGCTCTAGGAGCTTGTCTCAATCCATACAGTGATTATTTCAGTCTATACACCATATCTTTACTACCCTTTTAATATCCTAGAGGTTGCTCAACATAAACTTCTTCATGCAATTCCCCATGTAAGAAAGCACTTTTAACATCTAGTTGAAAGACATACCAGTTTTTTGCTGCAGCAATGGCCAACACAGTCCTTATGGTGTCCCATCTAGCAACTGGTGCAAACACTTCATTGTAATCAATGCCGTATTGTTGAGAGTAACCTTTGGCTACCAATCTGGCTTTGTGCTTCTCAATTTTACCCTGTTCATTGTACTTAGTTTTATAGATCCATTTGACTCCTATCCTCTTTGCTCCATGAGGTAGTACAACCAATTCCCAAGTGTTGTTGGCTTCTATAGATGCTATTTCAGAATCCATGGCTTTTCTCCAAACATCATGCTTAGATGCATCTTCATAGGTAGTTGGATCTTCTCCAGGGGTGAATATAGCAAGATTTTGCAGGATCTCTTCATCACCATTGGTTTCATTAGTCACATAGTCTTCTAGATAACCAGGTTTTCTTGAAACTCTTTTACCTAAACCCACTTCCTCCACTTCTTCACTGCTATCTTCTGAATCAGGCACAGTTTCATTCAAGTTATCACTTTGATCATCACTGATGTGATCATCAACATCTCCTCCACTATCATTGTGCTTGCTTGAGGAACAAGCATCAGAAGTCAATCACATTATCAGCACTCACTGTCTTTGTATGTGCTATTTTCTTCTTATCCCAGTCCCATTGACTTTCTTCATCAAACTTTACATCCTTGTTTACTATAATTTTTTATTTGTTTGGGTCATACAATTTGTAAGCCTTAGATTCTTCACTTATGCCCAAGAGAATACACACATAGCTCTTATCATCTAGCCTCTTTCTCAAGTTATCTGGTATGTGAACATGAGCTATACAACAAAACACTTTGAAATGACTTACAAATGGTTTGCTTCCACTCCAAGCTTCTTCTGGAGTCATATCTTTCACAGCAAATGTAGGGCATCTATTCAATATGTGAATTGACCAATTCACTGCTTCAAGCCAAAATTTCTTAGGAACTTTCTTGTCATCCAGCATAGCTCTCACCATATTCAAAATGGTCCTGTTTTTCCTCTCTGCTACTCCATTTTGCTGAGGAGTATAAGCAGCAGTAAGTTGTCTTCTAATGCCATGTGAGTCACAAAATTCATTGAAAGCTGATGAAGTGTACTCTCCACCTCTGTCTGTCCTTAAGCTTTGAATTTTGTTATGAGTAGCATTTTCAATCATTACTTTGAACTTTTGAAATACACCAAAAGCCTCTGACTTTTCATTGAGAAAATAGACCCATGTTTTTCTAGTCAAATCATCAATGAAGGTAATGAAGTATCTCTTCTTTCCATTTGATTCTGGTGTTATAGGTCCACATATGTCTGAATGGATGAGTTCAAGTTTGGCACTAGCTCTCCATGAGCTCTTCTTAGGAACTAGTTATCTTTGTTGCTTCCCTTTCATACAGTTTTCACACTTCTCAATTGGTTCTTTCACAGGTGGTAAGCCTAACACCATTTTCTTACTAGCAAGCACACTCAACCCTTTGTAACTGAGATGGCCATATCTCTGATGCCACACTTGATTTTCATTGCTGTGAGAAACTTTGAGACATTTAGGAGTGATGACAGGTGCTCTAATAACATACATTCTATTTAAGGACATGTGAGAAGACATAATCACACCCTTTTCTTCATGGAAAACTTTTCAAGTGTTGTTTTTGAATATCACAGTGAGATTCTTTTCTTGCAATTGACCTATACTTATCAAATTATTTTTCAAACCTGGTAAGTAATAGACATTAGTGAAGATTTGTGTGTAACCTTCAATGTGAAGCTTCAAATTTCCCTTTCCCATGACTGCCATCTTTGAATCATCTCCTAGTTTAACAGAGTCTTTGTAACTATCATCAAAATCAAATAATCATTCCTTGTTGCCAATCACATGATTGCTACAACCAGAATCTAAAACCCAAATTTCACTGTGAGATTCTTGAACTGGTTTGATTTCTTGAGCCATAAGCAAGATCTCTTCTTCTTCATGAAATTGGGCATAGTTGGCATTTTCTTCCTCCCAGCTAGGACATTCAGATTGAAAGTGTCCTAACTTGTGACATTTGAAACATTCAACATTTTCTTTGTTGAATTTCGCACCTCTTCCACCACGACCTCTTCCCCTGCTTGCAACACCACGACTTCTACCACCTCTTCCACCATAGGACATTTTCAGACCTTTGTTCATGCACAATTAAGCTACTTTGTAGCTCATCCACAGTCATAGCAGTCACATCACGTGCTTCTTCAATGACACATGTAACATAATTGAATCTTGAGGTTAAAGATCGCAAAAAAATTTCAACTATGTTACCTTGAGTAAGTGCTTCACCATGCGCATTCATCTTGTTTGCAATTGTAAGCGTTCGAGCAAAGTAGTCATCAATGGATTCTCCAATCTTCATGTTGAGACTTTCATACTCCTTTTTCAAAGCTTGCAATTGTGCTCTCTTGACCTTAGTAGAGCCTTGATATTTTTGTCGCATTGATTCCCATATCTCTTTTGCAGTGTTTCTTGAAAGAATGGTTTCAAGAATTGATCGATCAATGACTTGAAACAGAAAATTCTTGGCTTTCAGATCTTTCAATTGGCTTTCTTGTGCTGCTTTTTGCTGTTCTTGAGTTGCACCAGCGGGTGCAATTACGATTCCATGCTCGATGAGACTCCAATACTCCTTGGATCTCAACAAATTCTCCATGAGCATCGCCCAATGATCGTAGTATCCATCAAATCGAGGGATTGAAGGTTGCATATGATTGCTTGATTCCGCCATGAAAACTCAAGCAAGAATGAACCTTGAGGAAGAAGATGAAGATTCTAACTAACTTTGTGTAACTAACTTCGGTTATTATACAAGGTTTGGATCCAACCGGTATGAGTTAGGCATTTAGGCGCCAAAACTCTTCTAAAACAACTTCTTACTTATTAGGCAAGTAATCCCTACTAGATTACACACAAACTCATTACACACATGTGAAACTATATGAGTAAAATACCTAACAGACATTCTAACTGTATAATGGTACTTTTAAACATCGTTTACTGGCTAATATCAAGCTTCATCAAGATTTTAAAGTGATCGTGACAAGTGCGCCTCTACTTCTCTGAAGAGCCTACTCCTAGGACTGACACCTTTGTCATCTTGCTCAAGAATGTCAACATTCTTGATCTGCTCCAAGCATTTTGTCTTTGTTGCATTAAATGCGTTTAACAAGCATGCTCACAGTCAACGATGTTCAAAGTGTTCATTTCCACGAAAGCTATAATGGATCTTTCCAAGTCCTTAGTTGTAAGGAAAGGCAAGTCTCTTGATCAGTAGTATCTTGAGCAAGGAAGTCTTAGGATTAGTAGTATCCCAAGCAAAGAAGTATTGGGATAAGTAGTATCCTGAGCAGGGAGTTTTGGACTTGGTGTCTAAGTCATTGTAAAATTGGTGATTATAGTGTTTAAACTCTCACGTGTGAGGGGATGTAACCCTAGTTAACGGGTAAACCAGTATAAAACTATGTGTGTCATTCTCTTTCTTTGTTCTCTCAACTCATATTTCATTTAAACTTGGGATCTCACACTTATTCACCTTAAGAGGTGAATTTCTAGCCATTAGACTACTCGACAAAAACAAAAATCCTCTCCTCTTTTGAACCAAATATTAGAAAACTCCGCGTTAATGCATTGAGAAATTACATGATACATACACTCAACATCAATTGCATTATATAATAGAGGCAATGCCACAAAAAAATTACAAAATATTTTGGAAAACAAAATGAAAAATCTGTGTTGTGGGGAATGGTCCCTTGCTCACAAGAGCATACTAAACACCTAAATATTCAACACACAATTATTGAAATAACCAAAAAAAAATCAAGCAGAACCCATTGTGTGATTGCTTGTATTCGACTTTCTTACTACCATTTACTTGCCGCTTGCAAGCTGGTTGCGGATTTGTTTTGTGGCCTCAACCATATTTGTGAGTGCCGGATTCACCTCGGTGTACTTGCGAGTTTTGAGACCACAATCAGGATTGACCCATAAGATGTTTTTCTCAAGCACTGCAAGCATCTTGTTGACCCTATCAGCGATTTCTTCAGTTGGTGGTATTCTTGGGGAGTGAATGTCGTAAACTCCAGGGCCAATTCCAGCTCCATACTTAACTCCATCGCGGAACACCCTTAGGAGCTTTTCATCAGAACGAGAATTCTCAATGGTGATCACATCAGCATCCATATCAATGATTGAGTGGATGATATCATTGAAGTGAGAGTAGCACATGTGGGTGTGGATCTGTCAATTGTTAATAATCCAAGATATTTAAGTTATATTTCTATAAATGTAATAATTATGGAAATAAAAATTATAGTTGACACCGGCAATAATTTAAGAAAATGAATGTAACTACATGTGACACCAGACACGCCAATGAGCTGTGTGTAATCCAGAAGTACCTGAGTAGTATCCTGCACACCAACATTGGTGATCCTGAACGAATGGACTGCCCATTCCAAGTAGTGAGCTTGTCCTGATTTCCTCAACGGTAAACCTTCTCTCAAAGCAGCCTCGTCAATTTGGATAACAGTAATACCGGCTTTTTCAAGGTCTTCTACTTCATCCTTGATAGCCAAAGCAATCTGATAGCAAGTCTCAGACCTGTGAAAAGGTTGAATAACACGTTAGAAATAAAAATCAAGTAAACACTAATTACTTTCTAGGCTTTTTCCAACCATATTATGCTGAGTCTTGAGTTTATACCTAGGTTGGTCATTTCGAACAAAGGACCAGTTAAGAATGGTGACAGGGCCGGTAAGCATTCCCTTCATTGGGCGTTTGGTCATGCTCTGAGCAGTAGAAGACCAGAAGACAGTCATTGGTTTTGGTCGGCTCACATCACCGTAGATGATTGGTGGCTTCACACAGCGAGATCCATAAGATTGCACCCATCCATTAACAGTGAAGGCAAAGCCTGACAACTGCTCACCAAAGTACTCAACCATATCATTTCTCTGCAAGGTAAGGCAACAAAAATTAGTTGGAAGTAAGTTCAAGAATCAACAACATCATAATGAGGCACGGAAAATACACGGATACCAGACACGAAACTGACAAAGTATTGGTGCTATATAAATATTTAGTCCTTAAATGAAGATGAGAACTAACCTCAGGCTCTCCATGTACAAGAACATCAATATCAAGCTTTTCTTGGAGTTCAACGACTTTACGAATTTCCTCTTTAATGGAAGTAACATATTCTTCCTCTGAGATCCTGTGAAAAACAAGATTTGAGTCAATAAAAGAAGAAAATGGTAAAGAAAGCAGAGCTATAAGTTCCAAGAGCATATCTTACTTGGTAGCCTTGTATTCACGTCGCACCCTCCTCAATTCAGGGGTCTGAGGGAAGGATCCAATTGTAGTGGTTGGAAGGACAGGAAGGTTGAGCTTCTTTTGTTGTGCGTCCAGTCTGGCACTGACATTTGTGGCACGACGGTGGTCAGAACCCTTCAATGCAGCAGCCTATGAGGGAAAGAAAAGATGTCATAAGTAAATGAGAATGAATTTTTTGCAATCCTGAGTCAACAGAAATGAGCAGTTGAACACTCACAGCCTTCTGAACACCCTCATTAGTCACTCTTGGAGAGGTCTTTCTTGAAGCCAGAGCTGCAGCATTAGAAGAGAAGAAGGCCTGAAAATGAAACCACAAAAACAGTTATTGAGTTAATAATGTAGCGAAACAAACATTAAACTTTCCAAGAAAAAGAAAGTAAAACAAAAATTAAATAAGTTGGAAGATCGATAAAGTAGTAACAAACATCATCTATCTAGTTTTGTCCGATGCGTGATAAAGGAAAAGAAGGTTGATTACCTCATCCTTTTGACCAGCCAATGCCTTGGCCAATGCATTTACTTCGACAACTTTTTGGGCAGCAAAAGCTAGCCATGATTTAATCTCATTATCCAACTTGGTCTCATTAACAAGATCAACAGCAGTGTGGAGAAGTGAACAAGAGGTTGACACAACAAGTTTATCTGCATACATATTAGAAAAATTGATATATCAAGTGATTATATATTAAAGCCTGGTTTAGATAAACAGTTTAAATAAGCACTTATGTATAAGCAATTTTTATAACAAAAGATAAAATAAAGTCAGATTCTTGTCGCATAATTTATAAGCTGTTTTCAAAAAATATTTTAGGGAGCTTACAGAAATAAGCTAAAAGCAGCTTATGGACATGTCATATTTATAAGTTGTTTCTATAACATCTCTCAAACAGTATCATAAGTGTTTATGTCAGTAGATAAACTCATGAAATGCATGTTTGACGAAATACCTTTTCCCACAATTGCCTCTAATCCATTTAATGTAGTCAAAGAAGCAGTAAGATCATTGGCCCAAATGTTCCTTCCATCAACAACTCCGGCAAACAAGTATTTTCCACTAGGAAATCCACCCTTGATCAAATCAAGAGTCTTAGTGCCACGGACTAAATCAAAACCGTATGCGGTGACACCAGCCAAACCTGTGAGAGTCTTATATGCCTCAGCAGGAATGTCAGCAAAGTAGGTCTCAACGAGAACATTTAAACCAGATAAAGAGGAAGCAAGATCTGAGTATGCTGCAGTAAATGCTTGCAACTTGTTTGGTTCAAGGTCCAAGACAAGTGTAGGTTCATCAAATTGAATCCATGAAGCACCAGCTGCCTTAAGATCAGCCACAACTTCCCTGGGTTAATAATAACAATAAGCAAGTTAGAGAAGTAACATGGATAGAGGCCTTGTGTGGATAAAAAACTTAAATAAAAGCTTCTAGCATAAGCGCTTATAATATAAGTGCTTCACTATAAGCTATTTCTATAAACAAAGATAAAATTAAGTCAAACTGTTTGCATAAGCTATGCTGAAGAGCTTATGGAAATAAGCTGAAAACAACTTATGGACATGTTATAAGTTGTTTCAAAAAACTCTCCCAAATAATCTTACAAGTGCTTATGCCAATAGATAAACACAAATAAGTCATCCAAACAGACACATAATCATAAAGCGCAAAAACAGTTCTCCACAACTTAGATTCTTACTTGTAGACTGCAATAATTTTGGGAAGGAGAGTAAGAAGATCAAAGTTTGGTGGAACACCGTTGGCAGGCTTGGATAGCAACAAGTATGTTACTGGGCCAACGAGGACTGGAACTGTATCTACTCCGAGCTGAAAGAAAAATAAATATTCAGGGACAATGTAGAGATAGATAAACACATGAAAACATCCCATACACAACACAAAAAACATCATCAAAACTTATCCTGAAAACAAAATGCACGCACGCTATTCTGAATAGCAATGCCTTTCACAGTCAGAGCTTAACTGTCCACCAGTGTTGTCAATCGTGCACCGCTGAAAAATAGCAGTGTGTTCAAATTCTGCGATGCAACAGAGGTATACCTCCACCATTGCCGCACGCATATTGACAACACTTTGTACTAAATCGTGTATTGTGAAATAAAATGGTTTGTTCAAATCTGTTACATTGTAGTGCTATAATGCCGCTATTTGACAATACCAAAACTAGACTTTCTGAGTAATAAGAAGTTAATGCAAATGACTTTAAATGCATACCGCCTTGGCTTCCTTGTATTCATTCACTGCCATGTGAGAAGCATAAGTAAAGTTCACATCAGGTCCCAATTCGGGGACGATGAAGTGGCTGGATCAATAAACACACGAGTTCCATAGTTAGATCATTATAACAACGGAATTATTAACAATGATTAACAAACTAACAACTAATACAACAAAAGACATGAACCATAATCACTTACTAGTTGGTGTCGAACCACTTGGTCATCTCCATTGCAGGCACAGTTGCATTACCTCTGCCCATGGAGAAGTATGTATCAAATCCAATCTCACCGCCAGTCCATCCGTATCTTGGTGGAACAGCACCGAGCATGGCGGTGGTATTTAGCACCTGATCATAGTACGCAAAAGTGTTGCTGGGGATGTACTTGATCCCGACATCAGCCATCTGTTTCCAGATAGATGCTCTGAGATCAGCAGCCACCTTCTCTAAATCCTCGGCGCTGCTCTTCTGATCCCAAAATGACTCGAGGGCGAACTTGAGCTCTCTCTTGGGGCCCATGCGAGGATATCCAACAATATGTGATGCCATTTTCTGCCATATCAGATAAAAATTGCAAAGAAAAATCTCAGCCTCCTATGTTTCAAATCATTTATATTGTTCCTATACCATAAATGATTAAATTCTACACCTCACATACATACATCACCATGTATACAATTTGTTATTTTCTTTAAGATAGATGTTATCAATCATTATTATGAATGAGTTTAATAATTATATACCAATAATATAAACAAATTTTATATAGATATTCAATTACATTGTCATCTTGCCACAAAGAGGAAAAAATATGATATTACAAGCCAGTGTATAACTATTAAATTCTATGAATTAACCATGGTAAAACAATTTGAACTTAGAGCATAAACATTGCTAAAAAAACACAACAAAAACTAGAACGTTGCATTCATAACTTCACATAGCCATTGCAATTAATAAATCAAAACCATATCATCAAGATCAGATGGTTGATATTGTAATATGTTGATTGATGTAATTTCTGAGACCGACACAGACACTTGACATGACACTAATTCTGATACGTTGACACATAATTTGAGAAAATCAAAGTAATCCAATGTAACTACAGCCATCTTTTTTTTTTTTGAATGGTGTAACTACAGGCATCTGTGTCGTGTCATGTCAGTATCAGACACTAGACACATCTTTGATCTAAATTGTTGATTTTGCTAATGTACATTACATCATCACATGAATGTGAAATCAAAACTTTGATGCCTTAACAATCTAAGTTTTTCGATGCCTTAACAACCGCAACCATTATTGCGACCATGGTTTAAAATCTTATTACACATTATTATCATTGAATTTTCGATTTAATTTTAAAAAATTCCATGAAAATTAAGGTAAAGATCAACAAAAACTTACAACAAAAGATCTTAAAAAACAGAATTACGGAAATAATAACAATAATTACCAGTAATATAATAAAGAATGATGATAAAAAAAGAATTGAAAGAGAGAGAGAGAGATAAGAATGAGAAGGATAAAAACTGAGATGAAATGAAAAATATATATAAATGTGAAAAGAGTGAAAATGGATGAAGGAGAGTGAGAATCTCTGAATCGTACCCTTAATTTTGAGAGAGAGAATAGTTCTTTGGTGTTGTTTCTATTTTGTGATGAGTGAAAGTGAGAATGGCGCGAGAGAATTGGAGTGAAGGTCGGAGTATTTATAGTCATTTCTTACTTCTTGGTTGCCTTCGTGTCTAAATCCAACTACTCCCATCCCACCATCCAACTTCTCATTCCTACTCAACACTTAATCACTTTTTTTTTTGGACCAAACTTAATCACTTTTTTATTTATTACTATTATTTAAATTAAATAATTTACTTTTTTTCTTCCACATATTTTACTTATAGATAAGAAGTTTATTAAGGATTATGATTTCAAATTTTAACATCAGAATTTTATATTAATTTAAAATAAAAAATATTTAAATCGTTCAATTTTAACCAGACTGTATTAAAATATTTACTGCACTCATTCTGACTACATGTAATTTCATTTTGATTACTACTAAAGATCTCTAGCGATACAAAGATAATTTGTTAAGTGTGTCTGACAGATTAAGTAACATTGTTAGTACTAGGGATACAAAGATTCTTTGTTAAGTGTGTCTGAAAGATTAAGCAACATGGTTAGTAATAGGAGTTTTTTTTTGTAGATAGACGAAAAAGCAAAGTCGTTGAAAACTCACACATAAAGTGGGGGAACTGGGTTCAAACCCCTGTCATGACATCCAACACTAGCAATTTCGATATTTTTACCAGTTGAACTATGATTTATGGACTAGTACTAAAAGTTTTTGTTTACTTGATAAATACTTTGTACTTATAATGTGATTATAAAAATTTATATTTCCACAAGTATTTTTGGTTTAGTCTCATAGACGCTAAGGATAACGAGCACAATAGTTTATGTGCACCCCATGCAAAAACAATACGCTACTTATACACTCGTGGGACCGTTAGATGTATCTCAACAACTCTCCTCGTCTTCAATGTCAGTTGTTGTTAGCTATCACAGATAGTTATAACGGTCGCCCTCTATATAAAGGCAAATTTTGACGACATGGTACACAATTTAATTATTTTTTACTTTCGCTCCTCCTTAATCACATAATAACTCGAGCTTTAGAGTACTAATATTGTAACCATTTCGAGTCTCACAGTTGGGGTCATCAAGTTCATATCCTTATAGTATATTTTTATTTTTATATAATAAACATTAATTCATATCTTTATATTATATATATATACACACACTAAAATCAACAATAATGAACACACACATATATAAAAAGATATCAAATAATGAATACAAATCAATATTTCTTTTTAACATGATTTTTAAAACCCTGGTAATAAGCATATAGTCAAAGATCCTCCATAAAATAAGAAATGTGTAGTTGGTAACAGTCAATAACATGTTATGGTTGGCTAACTAGCTTTTAAAAATGGACACCAACCACTGACTGGTACCTTAATTTTACTAGTGCAAGCAACTAAACATGTTTTCTTCAGCTAAAATTTTTGTTTCATTACATTTGAGCCATCATATTCTTGATGTTTTATCCCTTTTAATATATTTTCCTATGATATGGTAGTAAAATGCCACTTCACAGGACCTTATTTTATTTTTTGTTTATGAAGACCTAAATTAATTAGAAGAGAAGTATAAACTTTTTAATACTTCGCAAGGAATAGTGTGGATTCAACTTTCGATACGGGTGTGAAGACATTATTGGTGGATGAAATCTGGCACGTCCAGGAACTAATGTTGAATACAATGTTCCAACACTTCTATGAACATAGTGTTGTAACCTATGTTCCAACCTTATACGAAGCAGCAGTGAATATAATTTAAATGACAGAAAACAATAAAGAACACAAATGATTTGTTAACCCAGTTCGGCATAAACGAACCTACTCTGGGGGATACCAATCCAGGAAGAAAATCCACTAATGTAGTGCTAGATCTAAGCCCTCAGTAAACGCCATGTTTACAACTTATATCCTAGACACCTACTTGTGCAACTTCTACCTAGGAACTCCTAAGTATGAGATCTCATCTCACCTCCAACTATCACTCACAGTGATTACAATAGAACAATAAAGTTTTGCGAAGACACACTTCAAGACAACAAGTTACGTACCTCCGTACTTAGAAGCTTAGGAGTAACTAACAAACTTACAACTCAATAGAAATACAAGAAAGGCTCACAAAATAATACAAAACTCAAAACCCTAGAATACTATTCTTCAATGACGGTTTTGATAACCCTACTAGGTTTTTCGTCCTTCATATAAATACTCCAAGCAAAACGGGCTGAACTCCATATGAGCTTAGATCACATATTATTCAAGAATCAGAACCATACATAAAGTTTCCTAAAATGTCTGAACATCTTTAGGAAAATATCTCATCGCTGATTCTTCATAAAAATACACTCATTGGCAAACATGGATTCCTTTTTAAAAACGCGCTTTGCTTATTTAAACACGCGCACAAATCATTTGTACTCAGGTTGTACCAACATGTTGAAACATTTGGTCTAACATCTTGCTTGTATATTTGTTTTAGCAAAATGAGGCCAATTCAAATATCCAACCGTGGATATATAACTCTACTCATCTAAAATTTTTTGTCAGTGTTCTTTAAGTCTTGAGGATTATTGTGACTTTTGTGGCTTTATATATAACCCAACTCACCTACTCTTTTTTCTAAAAAAAAAATAAAGAATAAAAAAATAAATGAGAAGTACAAAGTTCTATAAAATGTCAAATTTATTTGTGTTAGAGTAATTTTCTCAATCAAATCTGTTAGATTAATAATGTTAATGAAGCAATTCACTCAAATGTTTCTAAAGACATGTGCATAAATGTCTATATATGTAACATAAAGGAATCATTGAACTTAGTTGGTTGGCAACCTCCTTCGAATGATTGGGTGAAGTTGAACACGAATGATAAATGGTAGGTGACCCGATATTGGATGGTCCAATGAATTTTTGAGGAGGGTCAAAATACTATCTCAGAATTGGGAGTTGAGCCCAACTTAATCCAAGAAAATCGGTTTATAAGATGAGTGTTGAAATATGCAAATCTCGGTCCAATAAGTTAGAAATCGTCATTGGAGCTATTGCGCGCGTTTATTACAGGATCAGCTCCTACCACCTGCGCTAGGCGCAATCAGGAAGCTGATGGAGCTCTTGCTACCTGAGCTAGGCGCATGGAGAGCAGCTTTGCTCCATTTCCTAAAGCTCTTTTTCTTTTGATAGATTGAAGACATGTGGCAACTCTAATGGTTGGACTTGGAAGTTAACGATTATAATTAAATAATTAAAAATTAAAAACAGAGCAAAACAAAAGAAAGAAAAGCTCATGCCTTACTTCTTTCCATCTTCTTTATCACCCTTGTCGCTGCCGCTGTTCGTTTCCGTTCGTCACAGGGCGGCGGTTCTTTCATACGTTGTCGCACCTCTTGTAACCAATTGTGATCACCCTTTGTTCTGGACTGGGCCTAAGTGCCCAACGCGTTGAGGACGTCCACTTTGGGCCGTCGAGCAAGGCCCAAAGCATGAGGTCCAGGTTCACTTGACCATTGGGCAGCGATCGTCTCCCCAGCGTTCTGTAACGCTCAACACCGGAATGATGAGCATTTAATGCTCATCACGGCTCCTCAGCCGTTTTCCGACAGCCATTGATGGGCATTAACTGCCC
Source organism: Trifolium subterraneum (assembly GCA_951799995.1). NCBI lineage: Eukaryota > Viridiplantae > Streptophyta > Magnoliopsida > Fabales > Fabaceae > Trifolium > Trifolium subterraneum. The sequence continues at coordinate 11,121,955 of OX637466.1, read as the reverse complement.
ATCAACGGCCTTGGCCAAGCGCTGGGGCTATATATAGAGAGCATCTCTCATTTGTCAAAGGTACGTACTATCCTATATTGAAAACCTACTCCTTCCTCAACTGACTTGAGCGTCGGAGCACCTGCAGGTACACAACCCCCCTCCGGGTATATTTAGGCTGCTCGACATCAATAGCCACCGTGCACCACCGTCTGGTCGACTCTGATCAAGGTAAAGATCAGTGGCGCCGTCTGTGGGAATTTAAAGTTTCCCCCGTCTTTTCCCAGAATTAGACCAAAACTTACAAAAAAACTCATTTCTTGACCAAATGGCTGGTGCTGATCGTGAATTTGTAGGAGAGAACAACCCAAATCCTCCAAATCACCAAAACCAAAACCAATTTGATGGAATGGAAGCCTCTGTCACACCAGAAGGCAGTGCTGCGCATGCACAAGCAACTCCGCTTGATGTACCGCCACCGCAACCTCCACAACCAGAAGATCCATTGGTGGTTCCACAAGTTCCACAAGGAGCACCCATGGAGGTAGTGATGGCTGCATTGGTCAACACTATCAACAGACAGGGGGAGATACTTCGCGAGCAAGCGAACAACATGCGTGGACAGAATGAGCTGATCCGCGAGCAGAATAGGCGACTCCGGGCAGTCGAGGAATCGCGTGCTGCTTCAAGGGCGTCGCGGAGTACTCGTCGACAGAGATCACCAACCCCTGTGGACAATCGCTCACGATCGAGGTCTAGGTCCCCGAGGCCTGCACCTCGACGAAATGCGGAGAAACCAATAAGTCCTCCCAGAGACATTCCTCAAAGGCAGAATCACTCTCCTCCACGGAGAAACAACCGTGTTTCCCCGCCAAGGAACAGACGTTCTCCTCCTCGGAGAAATAACCGATCACCACCGAGGAGCGGTGGAGCAGCTGCTCGTGGAGGCAATGCCCGACATTCCCCAAGAAGGGAATCTCCGAGCAGTGAAGACGAGAGGCACCGGGGACCCCTCTCAAGAAGAATTATGGACATTCCACTCCCACGAGGATTGGAAAAACCCCCAACGCTGGACAAGTATGATGGGACAACTGACCCTGACGAGCATGTCCAGAGCGTGGAAACTGCCCTCGACTACAGGAATCTCCGAGGATCAATCAAGTGCAAGTTGTTTCCACTGTCTCTAACTCGAGGAGCATCAACCTGGTGGAGGAACTTACCTCCTGGCTCGATCGACTCTTGGGAGGAACTATGCCGAATGTTCACGGCACACTTCACAACTTCTCGGCGACATCCGAAAACGGTGGCCAGCTTAAAGGCAATCGTCCAAGGTCCCGAGGAATCTCTTCGGAATTACATCGAGAGGTTCAACAAAATATCTGTCGAGGTCGAGGCGACCGACAAGATGAAGCTGTATCTCCTCGAAGAAGGATTGCGCGAAGGAACAAAGTTCCAAGAAGCGGTTGGGATCCTCGAAATAGAAACCCTCGACGCATTCTTTGAGTTGGCTCAACGATATATCAAGTACGAGGATAAACAAAAGGCTTCCGAGGTCAGGAGACCTAAAAATTTCGAGGTCGGTGGACCCTCCTCGAAGAGAGAAGAGCGTCGAGGAGACGAAAAGAAAAGAGAAGGTGGAAAAGTCCGAGAGGCTAAACCACCAAAAAGTCAATTCACCTACCACACTCCCCTGAATGCTCCTCGAGACAGGATCTTGTCCGAAATATCGAATGCTGAATTCAAAAGCGCGGGGATCAGGTTCCCAAAACAGCTGCCCGCAAAACCGAACGTGGACAAGAAGAAATTTTGTCGTTTCCACAAAAGTTACGGGCATGTTACTGATGACTGTGTGCATCTGAAAGACGCCATTGAAATCCTTATTCAAAAGGGATATGCACGACAGTATGTGGATGGGCGGCCAAGGGCTGCCAATAATAGTGCTCCTCGACAAAATCAGTTGGCAGTTGATCCAGCAAGCCCGGAACAACATGACGAGGACGAAAATAGAGTGATCGGAGGGGTGGCCCTCGCCATTTCAAGACCTGAAGATTTCTTTCCCCTGCAAACTGACGAGGAAAAAGGAGCCCTTGATTACCTTGCTGCGCATCTGGACGGGAGTTGGGAAAATTTCCCCGGAGCGCTAGTCATCTCCGGAGGAGGATTTAACCCCATAACCATCGGATCCATCAAAAGAAAATTCGATGAGTTAGAAAAGGCATCCCCTGTCGAGGAAATAAAAATAACGGAGGTAAAAGAAAGCTCTGTCCCTTTGGCATTTTACAGGGAAGAGGTCCCCGGAGGATCACCGAACTTTCAAATTCCATTGCTCGTCAGAGCAAAAATGGCTAACTTCGACGTGAGGAGAATCCTCGTCGACCAAGGAAGCTCCTGTGACATTATGTACTCAGGACTCTTCAAAGTGCTGCAGCTTACCGAGGAAAATTTGGTCCCTTACGTTGGATCTGACCTTCAAGGGTTCAATGGATCAACGACAAAACCTTGGGGATACGTGGACCTGATCGTCACCTTTGGCGAAAACAAAGCCATGAAATCCGTGAAGGTTAAATTCCTGGTCGTCGACTGCCCGTCTCTATACAACTGCATCATTGGACGACCAACTCTAGCTGAACTGTTTGCAGTGTCCTCGACCATCCATCTGAAGCTGAAGTATTACACCAGAGATGGCCAGGTCGCCACAATCAACGGGGACATAGAAGCTGCTCGGCGATGCTTTGAAGCTGCGTCCAAAAACCTCAACTCTGTAGTTACGCCGAAGAAGAAGAAAGCAGAAGCAAAGCTCCCCGGCGTAAACTCAATCAGCGTCGAGGATGAAGTTGAATTAGATGCTCGAACTTCCAAGAAGGAGCGCAAGCAAGAAAAGAAGATAGGCAAAGACGACCTCTTGATCAAAGAAAGCTATCGTCCCATCCCTGATGGAGAATTCGAGCTAGTTCCCTTTGGCGAGGATCCAACCAAAGGTGTGAAGATTGGAGCTGATCTCCCCGACTTAGTGAAAAGGCAGTTGAAAGCTTGCTTAAGAGAGAATGCTGAACTGTTCGCCTGGAGTGCAGCTGAAATGCCCGGAATAGACCCCGAGGTCGCTTGTCATCAATTGACCATAGATCCTAGGGCTAGTGCTGTAGTTCAGCGTCGTAGAAAGCAGTCTCCCGAAAAAGCGGAGGCTGCTCGAAAGGCTGTTAAAGACCTCCTAGAGGCCAATTTCATTGCTGAAGCCCAGTACACAATCTGGCTTTCTAATGTTGTACTTGTTAAAAAATCTAATGGAAAGTGGCGTATGTGTGTTGATTATACCGATCTTAATAGGGCTTGCCCTAAAGATGCTTATCCTTTGCCAAACATAGATAAATTAGTAGATAATTCCTCGGGATTTAAATTACTATCGTTTATGGACGCATATTCCGGTTATAATCAAATAAAAATGGCTGAAATCGATAAAAAGAAAACAGCTTTCATGACCGAAACAGGTAATTATTATTATAATGTAATGCCTTTCGGGCTCAAAAATGCAGGTGCCACCTACCAAAGGATGATGAACAAAGTATTTCACAATGAAATTGGGGATATGCTCGAGGTTTACATGGACGACATGATCGTTAAATCCGAGGAGGAAATCGATCATACCATCCACTTAAAAAGGGTGTTCGACCAAGCAAGAAAGTTTAACATGAGGTTCAACCCAGAAAAATGCACGTTTGGGGTAAAGGCTGGAAAGTTCCTCGGTTTTTATTTAACTGAACGAGGAATAGAAGCCAACCCCGACAAATGCAGAGCTTTCTTCGATTATCCAACTCCAAAATCGAAGAAGTCCATACAAACGTTGAATGGCATGTTAACCTCGATGGCCAGATTCGTCGCCAAATCTGCTCAACATGCTCTGCCCCTCTTTAAACTCCTCAGAAAAGAAACAACTTTCGAATGGACTGAAGAGTGCGAAGGAGCATTACAACACCTAAAACGAGCATTATCCGAACCTCCAGTGTTAACACGACCAGTCGAGGACGAAAAACTCTATCTTTACCTCGCAGTAGCATCAGAGGCCATAAGCGCCGTTCTCATAAGAGAAACCGAGCAAGGGCAAAAGCCTGTTTACTTTGTAAGCAGAGCACTACAAGGACCCGAACTCCGATACTTGCAAATAGAAAAAACTGCTCTAGCAGTAATAATGGCTGCGAGGAAACTTCGATATTATTTCCTCGCCCATTCCATCATCATCCGAACAGATCAACCCGTAAAGCAATTGCTGGCACGACCAGATATGGTCGGACGAATGTTAAAATGGTCGTTGGAGCTCGCAGAATTCGACATAAGCTTCGAATGTAGAAAGGCTTTGAAAGCCCAAGTACTTGCTGATTTCGTCGCCGAAATGACAACGTCGACCACTTCCGAAAAGAATAAATGGACCATCTTCGTCGACGGATCCTCGAATTCACAGGGAAGTGGGGCGGGCATCATTCTCGAAAACGAGGACGGGGTCCTAATAGAAGTATCCCTCGGACTTTCTTTTCCAACGACGAATAACCAAGCCGAATACGAAGCTTTCCTAGCAGGGTTAAGATTAGCCGAGGATATGGGAGCCGAGGAAATCAGAATATTCACAGATTCGCAGCTAGTAGCATCCCAAGTATCAGGAGAATACCAGACAAAAGAGGAACGACTCCTCGAATATCTGAACCTCATCAGGACGAAACTCGCAAAGTTTAAGGAAACGGAGGTGAAACATGTTCCTCGAGAACATAATGCACGAGCAGATGTCCTTTCAAAACTTGCGAGCACAAGGCGCAAAAAAGCGGGCAATCAATCCCTCATTCAGGAAACATTAACGAAACCGAGCATCGAAAAAATAGCAGAAGTCATGCACATTTGTGCTGTCGACGAACAAAGCTGGATGTCCCCGGTGTATAATTTCCTGAAGTCGAACACACTGCCCGTCGACGCCAAAGAAGCAGCGAAAATCCGAAAAAGAGCGTGCTCGTACGTCCTGCTCGACGATAAGTTGTATCGAAGAGGATTCTCAATCCCATTGCTCAAATGTGTGGAGGAAGCGCGCGTAGAGTTCATATTGCAAGAAATCCACGAAGGAATCAATGGGCAACATATTGGTGGACGATCTTTGGCAAGAAAGGCACTGAGGGCAGGGTATTACTGGCCGACGATGCAAAACGACGCCAGAGACCACGTCCTTAAATGTGACAAGTGCCAAAGACACGGGGACATGCACCTCGCACCAGCTAACGAGCTGAAAACGCTGATCTCCCCATGGCCGTTTGCCTGGTGGGGAATGGACATCCTCGGCCCCTTTCCAACAGCTGCGAGGCAAGTCAAATACCTCATAGTGGCCGTGGACTATTTCACTAAGTGGATTGAAGCGGAACCCCTCGCAAAAATCAGCGCATCCAACATACTACGTTTCTTCAAAAGAGACGTCCTCGCAAGATTCGGAATCCCTCAAGTGGTAGTAACGGACAACGGAACGCAGTTCACAAACAAAAAGTTCCAAGAATTCCTCGCCGCAATAGGCACCACTCAACGCTTCGCGTCAGTCGAGCATCCTCAAACCAACGGGCAAGCTGAAGCAGCCAACCGCGTGTTACTACGAGGATTAAGACGAAGGATGGGCGCATCTAAAGGAAACTGGACCGAGGAACTACACAATGTCCTGTGGTCTTACAGAACTACTCCTCATTCCACAACCGGGGAAACACCCTTCCGATTAACTTACGGAACGGAGGCAGTAATTCCCGTGGAAATAGGAGAACCATCCTCGAGGATCGAATATCCTCTCGAGGAGAATATAAACGACGAGTTACTGAGAGAAGAACTAGATCTCGTCGAGGAACTAAGAACAGGGGCTTCTCTTCGAGAAGCAACCCTCAAGCAGAAAATTGCTGCTCGGCATGATAAAAAGGTCATCAAAAGAGATTTCGAGGTAGGGAGCCTGGTACTAAGAAGAAACCAAAAGGACTCGCGAGAAGGGAAGCTCGCAGCTAATTGGGAAGGACCATATAGAGTCCGAGCAAAAACAGAGAATGGGGCATACCACCTCGAAGATCTCTATGGCAAGGAAATTCCTCGCACGTGGAATGCTGAGAAGCTAAAACAATACTATAGTTGAAAATAGCGTAATTCGACATGCTCTTCAACGAAGGCTGCAAATCCCGCCGAGGAGACGCGCCTATACAACGGAGGAATGCCTAGGTACGGGCAGGAATCTTAAAATCCATAAAGCTCGACGTTAGCTTTAGATGCTAACATCCATGCTCGATGGGGGAATACTCCATGCGAGTCCCACCGTCGCTCAGTACAAGCCCGGCAGAGCACCCAGCTCGCGATGGGATGCTCAATGCTGCGAGGAACAATTTCAAACGAAGGAATTTTCCTCGACTCTAGTTTGGGAGCCAGCCAAACACTCGTGCAGTTCCACAAACTGCTCGGGAACGGTGCTTATGATCCGCGACATCAAGAATCAACCGTAATTGCTAGACGAGCACTAGCGTAAAGGGCAATCTACCTAACGAATAGAACGTCTAAAAATACCAAGTTAAAACCCTAAGTTAGAAACGGGCACCATTTTAGAAAGTATCCTCGTATACTCTAATGGTCGAATTCGCAGGGAAATAATCATAAATATCAACAAGTTAAAATATGACACTCCACAAACAAGCAATAAACGTGCAGAAATTATAAATGAACACAAATTGCAAAGGGAGTTATAGATTAACGACCAGCATGTCTGAATAGTACATAAAAGGCGAACAAAGCGCCAAATAAATCAAAAGCCAGGCGAGCATAACGCCGGCGAATAATTACAAGCCAAAAATGACAAGTTAAAATTGGTCCTCTTCATCCGGGGAGGGGGAGACAATGACTCCATCCAAGACTTCCTTCAGCTCGGATGCGCCTTCAACGACCAGATCCACACCTGGATTAAGGACCATCAACTGGGCGACCGCGTTGTCAAAACTTGACTTCGCAACATCCAGCTCCTTGCCTTCCAGCTCGAAGATCCTGGAAACCAGAGCTGCTCGAGTGAACCCCTTATATTCACCGTTAGGATCAATCACGAGCTCATCAGCTTCTGGGGCAGTACCACTCGAGCAAGGTCTGCTCTCCAGGTCTTTCACCTTCCCCGCCAGGGTGTCCCTCTCTGTCGACAAGTCCTTGACCCTCCCCTCAAGCTTTGCCTTCTCTTCAATCAGTCGGGCAACTTCCTCCTCCTTCTCAGTTAGCTGGGTCACCAAGCCCACCTGAAGCTTGTACCTATCTTTATAAGCAGCGTGGTCGACCTTGGCCTGCTCCAGTTGCTGACGAAGAAGGGCAGCTTCCTCCTTGGCACTATCCCTCTCCGCCAAGTACTTACACTCCCGGCCATTCAGATAGCTCGAGATCTCCATCAGTTTAAACGCGGAGACCATGGCATCAGTAAGCTCGTTCTTCAGCGCCTCTGGACCCATGTCGTCCAAGATGGCCTTCTCGGCGTCAGAAATGGAAACCGAGGATTTCCTGACAAGACCAGGGCTTCCGATGGCAGGAGGGAGCATAAACTTCGAACTCAATGAAGGAGCCCGACCAGCGACTGAAGCGTCAACCTCATCGACACGTGCAACCTTGGCTGGGCGAGGTTGACTGTCAGCTTGAACGGCCACGTCTTCTAAGTCCACGACCGCAGCCTCCGGCCGAGCATTATCCGCACATATTTCCTCGTTACTATATCAATGATCAACTCCTCGACAAACTTCAACGAAGATTCGTTTTCCCAAGCGAATACTTCGTCGACATAAACTCAACGCTATTAGTCTAAGTACCAGAGATACAACCAACTAAAGTCATCATCCTCGTACCCGAGCAGGTCGACTTGGGGGCCTCCTGTTCTGGACTGGGCCTAAGTGCCCAACGCGTTGAGGACGTCCACTTTGGGCCGTCGAGCAAGGCCCAAAGCATGAGGTCCAGGTTCACTTGACCATTGGGCAGCGATCGTCTCCCCAGCGTTCTGTAACGCTCAACACCGGAATGATGAGCATTTAATGCTCATCACGGCTCCTCAGCCGTTTTCCGACAGCCATTGATGGGCATTAACTGCCTATCAACGGCCTTGGCCAAGCGCTGGGGCTATATATAGAGAGCATCTCTCATTTGTCAAAGGTACGTACTATCCTATATTGAAAACCTACTCCTTCCTCAACTGACTTGAGCGTCGGAGCACCTGCAGGTACACAACCCCCCTCCGGGTATATTTAGGCTGCTCGACATCAATAGCCACCGTGCACCACCGTCTGGTCGACTCTGATCAAGGTAAAGATCACCCTTCTTTCTATTTTCTTGATTGGGTTTTGTTTTTCCTTGTTTGAAAGAACAGTTAAATGAGATTTTAAAAAATGAAGATTCTGATAAAAAAAATTGGCTATGGAAAAGAGGCAACCATTTGAAAAATTGAAGATTCTAAGTTGTAAATCTTTATGGTGGTTCTTAATCTTTTGTTCAATGTTTGCTGATTTGTTAAAAAAAAAAAGCTCAGATAATGTTTGCTAGCGTTGGATAAAGCTAATAATAATAATGTTTATGCATAACCAATATCTCGTTGAAACAGATAATGTTTGCTAGCTTTGAATTGCAAAATTGTTGTTAGGTTGTTTATTGTTAGCGTCGTTATTGTTCAATGTTATGACGAAACGGTGATGAAGCGGCGAAATGGCGAATGTGAAACGACAAGATGTTGAGGTGGTGTGTGGTTGTTCTATTGAGAAAAGGGAAGAAAACCGCCGCCCTGTGATGGCCGGAAAGGTGCGTCGCTGGCGGTGGCTACGGTGGAGGTTAGTAGACGGATTAACGAAGAAGGAGGAGAGACATGCACCCAATGTTTTAAAACCCGGACCGGTAATCGACCCGGCCAAGACACTGGGTCACTGGTTCACCGGTCAGACCAGTGGTCACTGGACAGACTGCATGACTACCCGGCTTATATAAAAAATTTAAATTTATTGACTTGAATTTCATAACAATAAAATTTAATAAAAAAAATTTCCTTTCAAACTTGTTTTCAATAAAATTTCATGTATTTAAAAGAAAAAACGCAATTATGCTATAATAATATTTATTTATTTTGGTACAATGTTATAATAATATTTTATTGACTAAATTAAATTTTTTTTTTTTTTGACAGTGACTAAATTAAAATATTATTATATCATAATTTTGTTTGAACAACATGACAATATATTAGGTTAAAATAAAACAATGAATATATATATATATAAGCGGAGTAAGTCAATGGAGACTTACTCCTGGAGTCAACGGATTCCTCCTCATATATATATATATATATATATATATATATGAAAATCATCATAAAATAACAAGGGAAAAAATTATCAATGTATTTATTAATATATGTCACGGTGTTTCTTTACTAATATTAAATATAATTCAGTGATAGAAAATATCACATAAATTCATATGGCCTCGTGGTTCAAGTCATGCTTACCTATGTAAAAGGTCAGTGTTTAATTCCCTTGTACAGCAACTTTGAAAAATTGGAATTTTTTTGAAATATTTGTTCTCTCTCCAAACCGGTTCGGTTCGCGCGCGGGTTGCAACAGTTCTCAGTTCAACCGATGAACCGGATGGTTCGAGGCGAGTTACCGCGGGTTATTTGCATAACTGGTTCTGCAGCTTATTCGGACCGCTCACGCTGCCGGTTCTTGGTCAAACCGGTCAATCCGGTCCGGTTTTTATAACTATGCATACACCGATTTCTTTTGTTTTTGTTATATTTTTAATTATTTAATTATAGTCTTTAATCTATCCAAAGAAAAGGAGAAAAAGGAGCCTTGGGAAATGGAGCAAAGCTGCTCTCAGACGCATGGTGGGTTGCGCTAGGTGCAGGTGCGTGCGTGACGTGTTGCTGATTTTGTGGAAAATTTAGCTTTTGAAGATATCTGACTTGGATTATGTTTTTAAATCAGATTTGTTTCTGTTATTTAGACATATATTTTTCTCTAAATAGAGGTTGTTAATTGGCATAGAAAAATAAGAGAGCAAGAGAGTGAGGTAAGATGTAGAGGCAAAGATTAGGGTTTGCCACCACACAAAAGCTAGGATTTTAGAGATGAAAAAGGGTTTTCTCTTTGTACAACTCTAGGAGTTGGCGAACTATCTTTGTGGAACACCTTGGGTAGACTAAATCAAATTGAGTCTTTGTCCACAGAAAGAGATTCGGGACTTGGGTGTAGAATTAGGATTGAAAGCTAATTATTGTAACCCAAGTGAGATGTCTTGTGTAAAGTTATTATTTGATTATAGTGGAACGGAGAGCTGCTCTCTCCCCAGAGTAGCTTGTTGTTGGACCAAACTGTGTAAACAAACATCGTGTGTTCTTTTCTCCTTTATCGTTTTTATTGTTGTTATTATTATTATTATTGTTTATCCACTTAATTTTGGTTGTCATTCTTTTGCTCCACAAATCAAAGTATTTTATTGGTGGGATTTATCGACGAATTCACAAAAGTGATGATTGCATCTACAAGAAAAAACAGACGAATTCACAATTTATAAATCAATCTCTCTCTCTCAATAATTAAAATAATAATGAAAGGTTGTAAAAAAAAAATGAACTCTATAATTACCAGCAAAATTATTTGTAAGATCTATTCTATGAGCTAAAGGGACAAATATTATTCATCAATGTACTTTAAAGACATTTAATAGTTATTTAATTCTAAATGACCTATTGCAAAAACATAATCATTAAAAATTATTTATTTGACATAAACATAGCAAGAGGTTTTTAGTATATAAAGTCATCAAACCATTTTATATTCCTACATGAAAAGGTAAAAAATAAATGGCCGAAACTCTCAAGTTTGTTTATATTATGATACTTTTTGTTTCCCTTTTTATCGTTGTAGTCGTTGGTAAAAGTAAGTTCATATCATAATATATTTTGTTTATTTTATACACAATATTTCATCCATTTTAGTAATATTTCTTTATTCTGATTGTACATACAATAAAGCAAAGTGCCAAACTGAGGAAGATTGCTATATAATATTTCCAAATGCTGCTCGTGGAACAATAACGTGCTTTAGAAATGAATGTAGACGCACTCATGTATGGTTACAAGACTAGGCCTACCCATGAATTCAACTTAAAATCGTAAATCTTATTTCTCTCTTACGACCTTCCATTTTCATTGCTCATCTTAATGTTACTCTTATAATTTCTCTTATATATATACACTTTCATTTATTTATCTGATCATATATTTTGTTTTGCCATTCAAATAAAAAATTATTTATCTGATCTTATAATTTCTTTGACAACCTTAAAAACATGTTAAACATTTTTTGAATTGAATATATATATATATATATGCTTGCTAATTTAAACCCACCTAAAAAATGAAAATGAAGGTCTAAATTAACAATGTGCACATTTTTACTTTAAACAAAAAAATCATTAATCCTTAGGATTATTAGCTAGTGGATGTACAAATATGGGTGTACAAAAAATAAAGACATTTACTAAAATGACGTTCAATTTACAAGTTTATAATACTAAAGAGTAAGGATTAATGATTTTTGTATCAAAAGTGAAAATGTGTGCATTGCTAATTTAGACCTTTATATTTTTATGTGAGTATAAATTAACAAGTTGTGTGTGTGTGTATATATATATATATATATATATATATATATATATATATTTATACCAATAAAGGAGAAGCATATTTAATAATTTAGGAATATTTTTGTTATCACTGTTTGTTGGGGGAAGACGTAGAGATTTTTAAGGAGGATAAATATGACCTACGTGCTTGATTTAGAATCTAAGCAGATTAGAATTGAGTTATAGAGCTCAAGGAGACAATATCATTTAGTTTTACACCTAAGGGGTTATCTGTCGAGAATAATGTCTAAATATTTTTTTTGAAGATTTTAAATTTAAATATATTTTAATTTTATATTTAAAATAAGATGATATTAGAATTTAAAATTTATATTTCAGTTGAAAATATTTAGAATTTGTTTACAATTTATAGGATTAATTTGTTATGTAAGATATGATTTAGAACTACAATGGGCGTGGAGTGATAGTTTACTTGATATTCACGGATAAAATAAATGGATATTTAACTATATCTGTTACTTATTGGATTCAGATGCAGATTTAATAGTACCTGGATACGTGGATATTCGTACGTGTTATAAAAAAATAAAAAATTAACATTTCATAATTTTCATAAAAATTGTTTGAGAGGGAATCTTTTCATCACAAAATCAAGGTTTACGTGTTTGTGACGGAATTTGTGACCGAATAGTTAGAGAAGGACAAATTTTGTTGCAACATCCCTCACAGCCATTATTCTCATCAAATTTGTGACGGAATTTATAATAGATATTTTGTGACGGATTTATCCATCACAGATTCCGTCATCGATGTTTGTCTACAATATTTCGTCACTAACTCCATCACAATTAGTGAGGGATTTGGTTCGCTCTCTAATTTCCGTCATGTCGTCACTAAATTACATTTTTTTAGTAGTGTAGAGAGTTTTTTTTTTACTATCTATGAATATTTTGTAAATATGTGTTGATACCTTAAGATCTGCAGATATCCGCTTAGTTGATATCTGCATGGATGTGGAGCGGATACGAATATCATATTTATCCAACGGGATGGATACCGATGTCATACTATTCATCCCATGAATATCCATTTACATCCCTATATGAAACCAAGGCAATGGACAAAAACCAAGGCAATGAGACGAGTCATCATGCTCAAGAGAGTCATGGATGGTTCTCTAATGATAATTTGTTTATGAATTATCTAACTTGTGAAAGATGAGGATGATATTAATTTTTTTATGAGGATGATATTTGTTTGTATTATTTTTGTGAAACATGTATATGTTGTTTAACATGCAACGATGAAGGAAACTAGGCCTGAAGGTGTTTATGCTTCGATATAAACACCTTAAAATTATTCATGTTGATCCTTTGATGTTAGGGCATAATTATTATACCACTTGAAGTGATTTGAAACTTATCTGACTCACCCCATGTACGGGGTTTTAAACCCCCGTAAGTTAACAAATTGTTTCCTCGGCGCCTACATTTTGACAGGGGTTATACTAAACCCCCGCTAAAATACTGCCCCTATCCGGCTTTTTTTTGTAGTGTGTTTTCTACTTATTTCTCTTTAATGAATTATGTGCAGGTACAATCCTTAGGACGAGACTGGGTACTAGTATCGAGGTGTTTGTTTATGAGAATAAAGTGGAGAATTATTCTCTCACATATGTATTGTGTAAAAAAAAAGTGTCAAAATAACATTCTCATTAATGTAATAGGATTTTTAAGTGGGACACCCCTATAAAAAACTTTTTGAAGCAATATTAAAATCAAGTATGATGGTGCACTTTTTTTTTTACTCAAAAACACAAATAGTCATTCATTCAAATTCATAGGGAATACATCAATTAAAATCACTACATGTTCAATTTCGCCAAAAACTAATAACGATGAATCTACGAATGGGCTCACAGCATCCGAGTTAATAGCATAAAACGGCCTAATGTCTATGACAAAGCCTACAATTGATTTGACAAAATTCAAATGTCTGGAATAGCCATGCATCCAGATCTGCAACGACGCTAAAGTCATTGAATCTGCACTGAATTTGGATCGAAGCACACCTACAAATATGAACAAAAACAAACACCGTACTAAGACGGGACAAAACCAAACCTCTGCACTGAGACGAGATTAAAAACAACACCAGATGAAAAAGAGCCACGAAGAAGAAGACTCGAAAAAACCTAAAAATATGTGGATATCACTTATTTGAATAAAAAACAATAAAAAAACGACCAATAAAAGATTCAAAGGGGTGATTTTAGGTCACCGGTGAAAGAAGAAGAAAACTCAAATATAAGAATTAGGGCCGGCGGATGGAGCGTAGAGAAGGCTCGCAAAACTTAATTTATATAGAATGACTAATATTAGAATTTGATAGGCCTATACTCAACCACAAAAGCTAGCTTGAGAAATTAAAGTTTGCACTACTTTATAAAGGCTATCTTTGCTATATCTCTAGTCAATGTGAGACTTCTAACAACTAACCTTGTGATGGTGATTCTTAGTGCATTAATTTTCTTAACCTTGATTGTTAAGAGTGTGGATTAAGCTACAATAATCTTGGGCATTAATTTTATGGTTTATGGTTTACAATAATATTTGTGTATGATTGATACCTATGCAAATTTTTGTGAGTACTAGTCAAACTGAATAACACATATCTACAAAGCTTCAAAAGAGTAACCAATAACATTAGAAATAATATTCTTCACATTTTTCAAATCTACAATTCCATCAACGAATTATTAAAATTACAACCAAACCCCAAAATAAAACCATTTCAATTTTTTCTTCTCATTCAAATAATCGAAATCATACTTGCAACTCCATTTGTTTAATTTGTGTCATATAACTTAAATTGCAACTGCATAAACTGCATTTTTATGCAATTCTCTATAATATCAAATATCGCGAATGCAACTCCAATTTAAAATCTCCGGTTAACTCTATTGCTAGAGCATAGCCAAAGTCATCGAACAACCACATCAACTGGATTTATCTGTAATTTTCTATAGTACCAATAATCATGACATAATCTTAATCGCGACTGTAACTGCAATTTAAAATCTTAGGCTAACTCGATTGCTAGAGCACTGCTAAAGGCATCGAACGGTCGAAACTACCTCTTAGCGCTCGAGTTCTACTACTCATCTTCTTCTTCATCGTCATCACACCCCCACCTTCAACTTTACTCCCAAATGGAATCTTAGAAGGTGCAGATGGAAATTTTTCACCCAAACCTTCCCTACTAGCACCACCATTAACAAGTATCCTTGTAATCCCTACATAGTTCAATGACTCAACAATTTGCAAAGCACTCACACCTTTATTAGTCCTTGCTTCAACATCAGCACCTTTCTTAACCAAAAACTCAGTAACATCAGCATGTCCTGATTCAGCTGCACAATGCAAAGCTGTATAACCATCTTCATCTTTTGCATCCAAATCAATACCTTTCTCCACAAGAAACCTAACAGCATCCATTCTTCCTTTGAATGAAGCCCTATGAAGTGATGTCCATCCATTTTGATCCCTTCCATTAATCACTCCACCACTTTCCAAAACCTTCTGGATTGTCCTTACCTCACCTTTTCGTGCAGCCGCGCATAAATTGTCCCCTAAACGAAGTGCATCGAATAGGCGCGAGTGTCCGTTCTCAGCCGCAACATCGAACGCTGTTTTCCCTAGTTTGTTTCTCACATATTTTGTAGCTCCTTTATGAAGTAGTAACTTCACCATGTTCTCATCTCCATTGGCTGCTGCTATGTGTAAAGGTGTATCACCTTCTCTTGTATTTCGAACATCGGTTCTCGCACCATTTGCTAACAAAAGCCTAGCACAATCTCTTCTTTTTTCTTCAACAGCTAAATGCAAAGAAGTGTTACCATCTTTTGTTAAAGAGTCAACTTTTGCACCTTTGAGTAAAAGAAGCCTTAGAATCTCCATATGTCCTTCTCTCGAGGCATGATGAATTGGTCGAAAGACAGAAGATTCTGATCCTTCTGTGTTGGCCTTATGAGCTAAAAGAAGCTCAACAATTAACGAGTCGCCCGAGGAAGATGCAGCCTCAAGAGGAGTTGATCCAACACTATTTGTAGCTTCAATATCAGGCTTGAATTCAAGAATCAATTGAACAAGATCAGGTCTATTTTTCGAAATAGCCAAATGAAGTAAAGTTTGACCTTTTGAATCTCTAGAGTTAATTGATTCCCATAAAGGATCACTTTTTTCAAGAACATCTCTTATATCATCCATTGAGTTACCATCTTCAACAAGTTGAGTCAAAATTTGTGAACCAACAAACATGATTTTGATTGCACTATCAATGAAAACTTGTTTTCTTTTGGTAGTGAACCAATCACTTGGAACAGAATCAAACATGGATGAAGGTTCTTTAATGGCTGCTCCTGGAGCAAGAACACTATGGAGAAGAAATGAATCATCTGAAAAGGGAAAAGAGTGAGGAAGATTATTATTTGAACCTTGTTGTTGTGGAGGATGATATGTTATCTCTATGATTAGTGATGCTAATGGTGAAATTATTCCTGATTGTGGTTTAATTGTATATCTTGTTTTGATTAGTGGTTGAATCCTAAATGCAACTGGCATAGTATACATGACATTGTTTAAGGTTATTTTTCCTTGACACTTTTGCCCTTGTTCAACTCTTATTAGTACTATGTTTGATGGTTCTAATCTTATGAGTCTATCCATGTTTTTGGTTTTGGTTTAGGCTTTGTATTGGTTTTTTCTCTTTTTTTGATGTTTAGCAACACTTTGATTCTGTTGTTGTTGATTGATGTTTCACAACACTTTTGGTTTATGATGGTTCAAGGTTTAAGGAAGATTTTTGTTGTTGGTGATGGTGAGGTTGGAAGTAAAAGTGTTAAGGAAAAGAAGTGAAGGAGAAGAGAAAAGTGATGAAAGGAAATTGTGATGTGAATTGGTGAAGGGGTTTGGTGAAGATTTGATTTTATTTTAAGGTAAAGTTTGAATGAATGAAAAGATTGAAACTATAGGGGCCGGCTATAACTAGAATGTGCCAAGTGGTGATGAAAATAACAATGATAGACTTGTTCTATTGGGATTATGATTTTTTATTTTTTATTTTATAAAAAATTAGGTGAGTTAAGTCCCGAGAACTCATCAGAGTCAAGACAAACATCAAAGTTTTAAAGAGTGCTGATAAAAGTATTTACAGATTATTCACTAACGAAATACTAACAGCGATAACAAAAGTGAAATGTGAGTTTTTACAGAATATGAATCAACTTTTTATCGATCGAACGCGGTTTATAATTTTTTGTGTATAAATCTTAGTTGTTTAAGTTTTCTTGGAAAAGGACTTGGTTGTATAAGTTAAAAGGGTAATAAATTATTCTCTTTGTTGCTTGTGATACTCAAAGCTTTCATTGTTTTTATTTTATGATATTTTACTTTGAAAAGGCCAAATTTGTTGTTTAATAATCTTATTCTCATGTTTGTTTGGTGAGAATAATGTATAGGTATATTAGAATATTATGTGGCCATACGAAGCTATAACAAAACACTGAATTGGATTAAATATGTATAGTAATCCTCGAAAAATGATAAATTTTTTGTCAATTAGTAAAAAAAAATTGTCGCAATTTGATTTATCATCTATGAAAATGTCTCAACTTTGGTTTTTTAGCTATTTACCAAGAGTTATCCATGTAAATATAACTAATTTGATAATAATATTGCAATATGTGAAATTCAAAATTTAAGATACTTCATTTATTTTATGAGGTGTAATTCCGATTACTAAACTATTTGACAACAAAAAAATTACCGAAAACTAAATAAACGCAATTGAATTTTGGGCAAAAATTTGTTGTTTGCAAACCATCTCTAATCACTGGGTGCAATCATATCAGCACTAATGCGTCGGATCCTATCAGAACTCCGCAGTTAAGCATGTTTGGGCGAGAGTACTACTAACATGGATGATCTTCTGAAAGTCCTTGTGTTGCACATCTTTAGTATGTAACAAAAAAACATCTCTAATCACATGAAGTGAATATTTTAACTAACTATGAGATAATTTTGTCAACCAAAAAAAACTAACTATGAGATAATTCATTTTCACGCTGAAATAATTAATTTTAGCACTCTAAACGTGGAATAAAAAATACACTGTAAAAATTGTCAAAAAAAAATACACTATAAATTGTTACCCAAAAAAGTACACTATAAAAACGTTAAGATATTTGATCTTTCTTTCTCTGTTTTCTATGTATTATTGGATTTATTTATAATATGAAAATGATGGTTTGAATAAGTACAAAAAGGTATAATAATTTTGGTTTGGCAATTTAGGAAAAAATTCGATTGTGACCAACAAGAAATAGAATATTTTATATGATTCTGAGTATGCAAGGTACAATGGTTTACTAAGCCAATTATGATATATGAATATTTTATAGTGAGGTCACCTAATTACTTTTTTATCGAGGAAAAATAAAACTATAGTGAGGTCACAAACTATATTATATATAAGATTCTCTAGTGTTGCTTTCTGCTTTGTTTTCATAAGTTGTTTTGTCTTGGGCCTTAATTATAACAATATTAAGAAAATTTTCTTACATAAAATGAACACTAAAAGATGCATATACATGCTTCATTTGTGTCATATTAATTTGCTTTTGAGGTTATATACATTTGTGTCATTTTTTAAACTCCAGCCTATAAAATATAATGTTTTTATCAACTGAGTTAAACTTGCGTAAAAACAATATTATATTTTCTCTTTATTAGAGGAACATAAGTAGCATAAAATATATATATATAAAAGTAATTTAAATAAGAAATGATATCATCATTACTATTTGATTGCATAATATGGCATCATATTATCATTAATCTGGTGGTGATTGATTTTCCTCGAGTTCAGAGTTGTCTTCTGTTTATTTGGTGTATGGTTGTGGCTGTTTTAGCATTGATGCCCTCATAGTGGTGGTTTCTAGTCATTGGTGTTTCGGTTGCTACCGCGTATGGTTGGTTTTCTAAGAAATTTGATTCTTTGAATGTTTTCAAATTTGTTAAGATTTGCAGGATTATGCGTCTCTAGTTGACCTCTATTGTGGCGGTGTCGACTAAGTTTCAGCGGGTCGCGTTATGTTTCTTTTGGTGCTTGGTTCCTGCAGCGTGTGGTTAGTTTTCTAGATATTTCAAGTCTTTGATTGTTTCCAAATATGTTGAGATTTGCAGGATTCTTTGTTTCTAGTTGGCCTCTTTCGCCTCGGTGTCAACCGCTTTTTCCTCGGGTCATGTTATGTTTCTTTGGTATTGGTTGTGGCTACTTCGGCGCTATCGCCCTCGTGGTGGTGCCTCTGTCGTCGTTTGGAGTGTTAGGCGGCCTTCGAGCTGAAACTTGTCTGTTTAGGTTCTCATTCTACTATTGTCTCATCGGTCTTTTGCCCTACGGAGCTGTTTTTGGATTCTGATTGGTCGATCACTTTTGATTTGAGATCAGGAGTTAGCGTCTAGTGAAAACTTTATGAGTCGGTTGGGATTAGGAAGCGGATCTCGCTTAGATGGTATTTGTTTTGGCGTTCCGCATATATATATATGCGCTTCTGTTTTGTAGTTCTTTTTTTATAGGTCTATGTATGTCTTGTGCAGAGACCTGGTTAATAATATTTTTCCGTAAAAAAAAATAAAGTACTCCCTCCGATCTTTTTTATAAGGAACAATTTGAGGAAAAATTTGGTCCTTTTTATAAGAAACTTTGAACCATTTTCAAATGTTTTAAATGTTTAATTTCACTTATGCCCTTATTTATTATGAGAGATGATATTAAAAATACGTAAGCTGGTTGAATTGAGAGTAATTAAATAAGGGTATATATGGAATAAATTTAAAATTATAAGAGTATTAAATGAAAATAAGCATGTAAAATGTGCTTTCTTGGTATGTGCAATTTTTTCAAATTGTTCCTTATAAAAAGGAGTGATGGGAGTATCTTATTTTTACAATTTATATAAGCAAAATGTATGTACGTGAGTTGCACAAGTATAGCACAACATTGTAGGAACTACTTATTAGAGTGCACAAAACTTAATGTAATTTTTTTTAAAAAAAAATACCATTCCAAAAAGAGTAAAAGTTAATAGAAAAAGTCAAAATGTATCCTAAATACATATATAGTACAATAATATTGGACAATAATTCATGGTTTATTACTCTTTGGAGTTTGGAAATAGAATCCATGACATGCATAGCCACTTTGCTTCAGACCAATTCAGAAGAATATTATTTTTATGGAGGCAATGGAGATATATATTTTTTTCTAATTTCATCCATTTGTCACTCCTAAAAATATTCCTATACATGTATTAGCTGTCACCTATTGTTTTTTGTTGGAGTATTTGACAAATTGATTAATTCTGTCTACATCTATAGACATGCATAAACCAAGAGGCACGCATGGTTTGTTTCATGTAATCAATTGTCCCAAAAAATTATAGATAATTATCATTTCCGTTAAGTTATAGGGTTAAATATATTTTGTTTCCTATAAAATTATCAAATTTTGTTTTGTCTCTATAAAAAAATAGTATATATGTTTTGATCCCTAGAAAAAATTTATGCATGCGCAGTATTAGTACTTTGTTAGTTTTTAAATTTTAAAAATTGTTTAATTATCTTTAAATTTTTAAATAATTTATTTTCAGGCATGTTGAGAATATTGATGGTATTGTTTGATCTGCAAAATGTAAGTACTAACCAGAATAGTATAGGACAGTACATTATAGGACAAATATTTAAGGTATTGAACAAATTTTATCTTATAAGATATTTGATGGACAAAATATTATGTTGGTATTTTATAACATAGACTAAAATTACTTGCATAATAATTTTATAGAGACCATAACATGCTACTTTTTTTATAGGGACCAAAAACAAAATTTAAAAATTTTATAGGTACCAAAAATATATTTAACCCTAAGTTATAAACGTATGAGTCCATAAGAGAAAAATGCCTAAAAAACATAAAGAGGTCTCCTACAAAGAAAAAAGGGTTAAATATGTTTTTGGTCCTTATAGCTTCGCAGAATTTTGTTTTTAGTCCCTGAAGACTTTTTTCACACTTTTTAGTCCTCGAAATTTTTTCCGTCAGTGTTTTTAGTCCCTAATTTTAATCGAACTCTTGTATATCTTGTATACTTTTGCATTTTTGAATGATTTTTTGTATTCGTGTTTATAATATTATAAGAATATCTCCGATAAAAATTTAGAATTTTTTAACATAAGATGAATTATTTATGAATTTTTATATGCAAAAATCTAAAAAATTCATATTAATTCACCTATTGTCAAAAAAAATTAAAATTTTGTAAGAGAGATTCATATAATGTACTAAACATGACCGTAGAAAACAAATTTAAAATTTCGAATGATATGCACGAGTTGAATGAAAAGTAGCGACTAAAAACACTCACGCGAAAAACTTCAGGAACGAAAAAGTGTGAAAAAAATCTTCAGGGACTAAAAACAAAATTCGACGAAACTCTAGGGACCAAAAACATATTTAACCCAAGAAAAAAAGTACCTCCCATTGTATAAAAAAGGTGAGAATTTGTATTCTATGAGTAATGGAAAAAATATTTTTGAGATTTTGTATAAAAAAAACTATTTGTTGTTCGACACTTTCACTTTTTTTTTAGTACCGGCTACAAAATAAATTTTAAATAATTAAATAAAAAATTAAGTAAAAATGTCTCACTTTAAAGTTTGTTTTACACCTCTCATTTTGTGTTGGGTCGACTCTAATCAATGTATTTACATGACAATTGTTTTTAAATTGAATTTCTTAATAGCATTTTTTACCGCTATATCAACACCCACTTTACGCATATTTAATATCACAGTAAGTTTATCGACATTACGGTAGATTATCATGATTCTATCAAACTTCCCACAATATAGACCTCGTATTATGTCAAATAAAAAAATTTACCCATTTTATATTTATACTATTAATGAACCTCCATCTATGTACTTGAAGAGTAGTTGTCTTAAAATTAAAGACTTTTCCACTATTCAACAAGGTCAAATGTGTCTTGGAAAAAAATATATAGGTAAATGTGTGAAAAAATAAAAACAAAGTTCGTGCATCGGTGAAGTTTATTTATGCAAAAAATAAATGCATTGGTGAAGTTGACAAGCAAATTAAATTATATAATTAAAATATATACTCTATGTCCCTCACTAGTTGTAGAGACACACTACTGTATATTAGTATCAAAGTCTCCTCTATGATCTACTAGGTCACATGTTATCATCTTTTTTATCGGATCATCTACCATTTATATCTACGCACGAAAATCCAATAGTGTTGGGCCTGATAGAGTATGTTAAGATATATATATATATATATATATATATATATATATATATATATATATAAGGGTTATACCGAGCGTCGAACTCAAGGATTGCGTTATACTGTTGAATCATATTTTTGTAACTTAATTAAACAAAAGGTTTCAATTGGATTGTTTGCAATGATGAAATTATAATAACTAATTAAAATTGATTGAAAGTTAATAAGAATAAAAATTGTTAGGGATGATCAGCTTCACTAGACTCCTATTTTGAGTTTCTAATTTGATCGTGACTATTAAACCTATTTATCAAATTAATATTGAATTCTCTAAATTATCTGTGTCCTAATTCCTTAGTGACATAATTGTTAATTCTAAAATAACCCTTAATTCCTTAGTGAGTTTAATATTAGAAGTAAGCATGAATGAGGTTTCAAGGTTTGCAATGATAGCTCATTTTCTTATATAAAAAAAAAAAAAAAAGATAGCTCATTTTCACTCACTGCTTCAATAAAAGTGATAATATTTTCACTCACTATATATTTTTTATTTTTAGTTATCATGTCATCGATACGAAGTTTCCATTGTTATTTTGTGGTAAATAATCTTCGTCGAGGAATCTGTGAGGCACATCAAGATGGGTTCTCACTTCCAGACTAAATTTTTTCCATATATAAAAGTCAGGGATCGACTCCTAACCTTGCTTAAAGAGGTGATCTAAACCCTTATCACTTGAATCAATTTAACGTTAATTGGTACTATTTTATATTTATATCACCACTTATGTTTTGAAGGATATATTTTCAGTCATTAATAATTACTGCCCGGTATTAAGCATACTCATTTATCAATCATCCCATTTCTTTCAAGTTTCATCTACCTAAAAGCTAAAACATGATAATCACATTTTATTTTGATTATATTCACCATTATGCTTATTGTGATCAACTAACTGGTTATTAAAAACACAGACATCATTATATAATTTAATAAACATTCATCAAATTTCTAACAGTTGTGGTCTCACAAGCTTGACTCAATTGGTTGGACATTGCATTATATATGCAGGGGGCGGAGTTCGAATCTCAGTCATCCCACTTATTCACTTTATGAGTGGAAATTCTAACCCCTAGACTACTTGACAAAAACAACTTAAATAGTCGTGGCATTAAATAATTAAGGGCAAATTACAATAACCTCCCTGAACTCTTCTTAAATAACACAAACACCCCTCTAATTTTTAACTAAACACTGGCCTCCCTTGCTCCCTTGTTTTGTTATAAAATTAACAAACACACCCCTTCCACTTTAACACCGTCTAATCACCGTTAACCACTTCAGTCACACTCTAATGGAACAAGAAGAAACACCTACACCATTTGATCGCAAACTAACCATTTCTTTGTCGGATCTAAACTAAACCACCCACATGACCATATATTTTGTTGATATTCGATTCTCCTTAACTACCAATTTGATCCCCAAAAAAAATTCATAAACCTTCATTGTAGAGCAACCCAATTTCAGACACATCAATTTGCTTTTGAACGAAACAACGTAGCCCCTTTGAACCTTACAGACAAAGCACATCAAACTGTGCATGCAAAAAAAGGGCGGAAAACATGTTTAACAAATAAGGTAGAAAAAAATATCAATCTAATTGGGGTTGAGGAAGTTATTAGTCATTGAGGTTTAGATCCACTAAAGTTAGAGAAGCTTGTTTTGATGAGATTTGTAGGAATGAAGCTTTCTCTTCTATTCTGTTTGATTCATTGAACTTGTCCCCCTTTTCTCTTTGTAATGGATTTTGATGTTATTTAATTTTTTGAAGTGGGTTTTAAAATTTTCAAAAGTATTTGGTTTTCTTATTAACTTTTGTTAATTTAGAGCTTGGGCACATCACTCTAACTGAATTTATAACCTAACGGGAGTTTAACGGTGTTACATGGTGAGGGGAGGTTACTGTTTTTTTAAGAATAGAGGGGGTCTTTGTGTTACTTAAGAAGAGTTTAGGGGAGGTTAATGTAATTTGCCCAATAATTAAATAACCATTATATAACTTTGATAATTCACATGTAATAATTACATTTCTTAAATGCTTGTTTTGTTTGTTTGTTTGTTTGAAGATTAGCCTTTTTGATCACTTTCACATTCATTAGCAACACCAACCTACTCAATTTGTTCACTCTTGGGTAAGGCTCCTCCTTGTTTACTCGCGATCCGAGTAAAAAAACAGAAGAAAAACAGTAATACACAAAGAGGTAATTAAGAAACATCTACAATCATACAAAAGTAATGACAAGAAAAGCCACATAAAAAGATAAGACCCTGTAATGTAACAATTGGTTGAATTGGTTACCCTAACAAGATATAGCATTGTGCATCCCTTGAAATTTCGCTCGATACAAGAATGTCTCGAATAAAAACGAAAGTCATGTGTGCGAATGCACGTATATCTTATTATTAGTTAGAGTCAATAAAGAATAACAGTGTTGGTAACTAATTAATTGCAGGTGTTTGTGATTTTGTGAATGACCGATTCTCGAATTGGGATCCTGGGAGCAGAAGAATCGAAGTAACAACAATTGTGCAAAAGCATAGCATTCATTGTTCAATGCATGCCATGTAAGTGAAAACAAGAATACTTAACAAAATTAATAACACTAGATTGAATTGATGTTTGAATTTCGCCATCCACAGCAGTCTAAATTGGTAGAAGTCATGGCTGAGATTTACACTGCACTCATTGGACTCTCATAGTTTGTGTCAAAATATGAGTAGATTTTATACAGAGAAAACAATCACAATAAGTACTGTCAACTACTCTTGTTGAAGATTAAACAAATGTTTGCATTTAAGCGCGCGCGATGGTAAAGAACATTGTCAGACATAAACATGTGTGCAAGAGATACCATGATCATATCAGTTCTAGTAATTCAAGAAACCAACATTTTGTTATAGTATAGCAGTATCCACAGAATCATAAAAATGCTAGAGAACAATGTAGTGCCTTGCCTACACTATTTCTAGTAGGAACAAAGGTAGTATCATAAATGCAATCATGCCATCTTTTTCAGAACCATGAATTTTAAAACCGATTGAAAACAATTTTTTTATCAAATTATCAATCAAATCATAACTAAGTTATCCTCCTAAAAGAAAATTTCAGATTTTCGATATGCAACAAGGAAACTGGAAAACAAAGAAGACAGCGAGATGAGAGTCATATTCTTGTTAAAAGAAAAGTCACCTAATAGGTTAGAGTTTTCACTAAGCCATATACAACATTAAGTAATCTTGTGGCCATAACTGCAACAATAAAAATACAATAACTTGACTATCCATGTTGGAATTTTGTCATAAAAACTACCATATTGTCAAAAAAACTACCATAATATTTCATAACCAACCTGAGTTTAGATAAATACACTACTAATCTTGTGAAATTCACTATGTATGCTATATAGTGTGAAGGAAATCCCAATAGAATACAAGGACAGTGGTCCTTTGACAGTAGTAGAACAAACATATCTGCTACGAGTTCTTATATAAAATTATCATAACTTTATTAAAATTGTGTAATGAATCCTTCAAACTAGTAGAACAAACAAACATGTCTGCTATGCTACCAATTTATATATCACATTCTTATAAGTCGTAAATTGATTGTAACTATACAATGAAACCTTCAACCTTGTAGCTTCATCGACACATACAGATAATCAAAATATCAAAATAGTTCAGATAACACAAGCAACAAAAGTTAAACAACCAAGTGTATGGTTTGATCTCTAACCACATATCCAACCAAACATAACTAGAACATTATTATGATCATCAAAACAAAACAATGTGCAAAATTTCCTTTTTTTTTTTTTGAAAAAGAAATGTGCAAAATTTCTAAAACAATAACAACTTCATAATTTCATATAGTCAATAACCAAACATATCACAATTGTTAACCTACATATGACCATAAGATAGAACCAAAACTATCCAAAATATGTAACTGATTAACCACCAAATTATACCTAATTGCAGTTGTTAAACCAAATGGCCTCAAGATAGCCTCAAAATGATCCAAAACAATGTAACAGATCAACCAAAAAAAACTATACCTAAAAGAGATCATCCTAATTGTTCGAGCTCTCAAGTGCCTGGA
This sequence comes from Trifolium subterraneum, assembly GCA_951799995.1. NCBI lineage: Eukaryota > Viridiplantae > Streptophyta > Magnoliopsida > Fabales > Fabaceae > Trifolium > Trifolium subterraneum. The sequence goes on along the minus strand of OX637466.1, from coordinate 11,095,805 downwards.
CTGCCAAGTTAACTTGATCCTTTATCAACTGCACCCGATTCAGAAACACCTCCATTTCAGCAATTTGCAGCTGCTTGCATTTTCCCTGGATTTCAGCCTTTTTTGATTCCCCAATTGATTCCAATCCATTTTTCACAACATTCTTATCCAAAATACACAAACCCATATCACGATCAAAACTAAGAATTCCATTCAAAATGAAATTATCAACATCACTTTCCACTATTTTAGAAGTAGAACCAACGTGCTTAACAGTAGCATCCTTCTTTGGACTCTTTCCACTAAGAACTTTTCCATTTGCTTCATTCCCACCATTGAATACCCAACTAATCTTCTTAAAAAGTTCAAAAGCTTTTTTGTCATGAGATTTAGTAAAACTCTCATTTGTTTCGAACTTCTTCTTTAAACTACGAATTTTCCTTTTCAATTGTTGGCTAGTCGCCTCAGCACAAAGCGATTTCTTCACGAAACTATGAAAGTCAGTCGAATCATTCAACGGATCCTTTCCAGTTTCGGAAGTGAAAATAGCAAGACCTTTCAAAATGGCAAGCTCATCTTCTTCACTAAAGAGTCTATGAGAACTCTTTTTTGAGTCATCACCAATCAATCTAACATCTTCCTCCATCTCATCATTCTCGTCAGAACCACCAAGAGCGGAAACAGTTTTTTCCTTCTTCGAACTTCCGTTCGCGTTGTTGGTGTCTAGGGAACGCTTAGTTCCGGACCTAGGAGTAGAACCGAGTGGTTCGGATTCGGATTGAGAACCCGATTCAGAAGTAGCAACTGGTTTAGGGTTTGAGATTGGGGTAGAAGGTGGAGGATTTTGGGAAGCTGGTTGAGAATGTTGAACATCTTCTTCGTTGGATGAAGAATCAACTTCGACTACAGGGTGTTTAGAAGGTAGTTGGATATACTGGTTTGCATCGTCGGAGGAAGAGTCGGAGGTGGAGGAGGCACTGGGTGGATTGTCAATAAGGAGGCGTTTCTGGGGTGCCATTGAGAGCTTTGGGGTTAGGGTTTCGGCGGTGGTGAGCTTTGGGGTTAGTTAGGCGTTTATTATAAGATTAATTTTTGTGTTGTAACATTACTATAATACTATCAAGATAATTGGTTTAAATATGTTTTTTTCTCCGTATAGCTTCTTCCATTGCTAAAAGTAAAGTCTATGCTTCTCCTTCTGCAGATGAAATCACAGTTTGCTGTCACTGTGTCATACTAGTCATGAAATGACCACTATTATCGCGAAAACAATCCCACCGATGTCCTTCCAGATCCGGCCACAAAGGCAACATCAACGTTACATTTTACCCAGTCTAGAGCTGGTTTCTCCCACCTTACCAAATCTGTTGATGTAGTCCCGTTCACATTATTGCTCTGTAACTTATGTACCGAGTACCGATCATTCCAAGTATCAAAAGCATGTCTTCCAATTTGACGTGGCATCTGGATTTTATCATTCCAAAGTTTATCATTACGATTGTGCCAAATGCACCAGAGTAACATAGCCACTCGACCAACAGTATCACTACTTTCATTGCTGCACACAGCGAAAATACGATCCATAGCATTAGTCTGTTGGTACGAAGCATTATGTAAGACACACGACAGACCAGCGGCACTCCAACTATCCCGGGCTACGGCACACCTAAATAATATGTGAAGCTCATCCTCAATCTCCTCATCACACACATGACAATTGAGAGTACATTCCACGCGCCTTTCCAACAATCGAGAACGAGTCGGGAGACATCCTCTACATAAGCGCCAAAGTAAATGTCGTGCCTTGTGCGGAGCTTGAGCTTTCCAAATACCATTCCATTTGCCACAACATGATATTTGTCACTACCTATTATGTAATGCATAGCTAACTTATACCCGGATTTCACTGAATAACACCCATTTCTTTCCTCCTCCCATACCACTTTATCCTCGCGGACCGAGCTAACAAGTGGTGTTTCCAGAATCTTCTCTGTTGCATCTTTTGAAAACAAGCTTCGGACATTAGCTATATTCCACGTTTTATAATTTTCGTGTAACAAATCTCTGACAGATAACTGATATACACCTGCTGGTTGAGGCGAGGGCACTCATCTACTAGCACTCCCACGCAACCAAGGGTCATGCATAACACGAATATTATCCCCACTCCCAATCCGCCACCTACATCCAAGAGAAAGAATTTGTCTAGCTTGCCACATACTACGTCATGCAAAGCTGGGGTTGTATCCCAATGGAGCCTCAAATAAAGAGGAATGTGGAAAATATCTGGCTTTAATTAATTTTGCTACCAATGAGTTCGGATTCTGGACGATATTCCAAACTTGTTTTGCAACCATTGTCTTATTAAAAGCTTCAAAATTCCGAAAGCCTAAACCCCCATGAGCCTTCGGGCAAGCAAGTCTCTCCCATGCTAACCAATGAATACCTTTATTATTATTATTATTATTATTACCGCCCCTCCACCAAAAAACATTTATCATTTTTTCAATATCATCAATAAGTGAAGCAGGAAGAATAAACATACTCATTATATAGGAGGGTATTGCCTGCAGAACCGACTTTATCATTATTTTCTTGCCTGCCTTTGACAGCGCACGCCCTCTCCAGGAATTAATTTTTTTCCAAATACGATCCTTAATGTAGGAAAATATTGCTTTTTTACTTCTTCCAACCATGGACGGTAATCCAAGATATATACCCATACCCAACACAAGTTTAACACCAAGGATACGAGAGAGATCTTCTTTAGCTGCCTGAGACATATTCCGACTAATAAAAACTTCTGATTTAACTAGGTTAACTTCCTGACCTGAAGCTGTTTCATAAATATGTTTTTTTAGTTCCTCAAGTTTTGTCGGTTAGTGTTTTTAGTCCCTACTTTTTAATCAATTTGTGCATATCATTCGAAATTTTAAATTTTTTTCCGCAATCATGTTTAGTACATTATATGAATTTCTCTTATAAAAGTTTAAATTTTTTTAACAATAGATCAATTAAATATGAATTATTTAATTTTTTGCACATAAAAATTCATAAATAATTCATCTTATTTTAAAAAAATTTAAATTTTTATCGAATATGTTCTTATAATATTATAAACATGAATACAAAGAACCGTTAAAAAATGTGAAAGCATACAAGAGTTTGATTAAAAGTAGAGACTAAAAACACTCACTGACGAAAATTCAGGGACTAAAAAGTGTGAAAAAAATCTTCAAGGACTAAAAACGAAATTCTGCAAAATTATAGGGACCAAAAACATATTTAACCCAAGATAATTATACTACTAGGTAGGGGTGATCATGTCTGAACCAATCCAAAAGTAAAACCGCAAACCGAACCAATCCAAACCGAAACCGCAAAAAATCGCATTTAGTTTAAACCGCAAGATAGCTTTCCATCTAAATCGCACGGTTTAGTTTGGTTTGCGGTTTTCATTTTAGAAAACCGAACCAAATCGCAATACTTAACTTAACTCTATCAATTAATAGTAATCAACATATTACCTACTCCAACTTAGCAAGCTCAACCCAAATTGAGTCCATAAAAGAGTAGGCTGTGAAAACATATCATTTACCGCGATCCAAAACTATATTATTGGTAATAAAAATAAGTTATTATGTATATGCAATTTTTATATATGCATATTATATCATGTAAACAATAAATAAATTAAAATTTCATATGTTTATTTCGTAACAATTTAGTAATATCGTCATATTTTTTATATCGCGATAAACCGCACCAATCGAACCATTCTAACCGCGTTGGTTTGGTTTGAATTGGATGACTTTTTAAAAACTAACCGAATCAAACCGAACCACATGTATTTCTATCTTGCGGATAGGATGACTTTTTGGCTCAAAACCGAACCGCACCGCGAGCATCCCTAATACTGGGTAACAAGAACATTATAAAACTTTGAATATCTTCTAAAAACTATAACCACGGTGCAAAATAAAATAAAAAATTGCAAACAAATATTTTTGAAATAGATATGACAGTGGTTGCCTTCTTAGTTTTATAATATTTTTCTTCACGTGGATAATACAAATTTACTTTTTTTTACAAGGATAAATAGTTTTTTACCTCCGATAAAGTAGTCGAGTTTTGTTTACCCTCTGCAACAAAAAAACTATATTACCCTTGTATTGTATTGTGAAGATTTTTTAATTTACTCCTCTCACGAAAAATATTGACCTAAAATTTCATAAAAATGATGACATGACATGATCGATTGATTTTTAAAAAATGCTAGTAATTATACTTGCAGATACCAACACTCTAGACTCTAGTAATTACCCTTACTTTCAAATGAAAGTTTATATCTTTGGAGATATCCTTGGATAAGAGGAAAATTCTTCTAAACGACTCGCATTCTGCAAAATATAGGCTGCAAATTGAAGATCATTGACTGAGCCATCGAAGCTTAAAACAGTACAGAATTTGAGGTGAGATGAAACACATTCAAGAACTGAAATTGGGCATTCCCATTCCTTTGATGAGTTGGTCTCTGTCCATTTTCCATGCATATCGTATTTATTTGAGAACATACTAGTAATAATCATAATTAAGTAAAATAAAAGAATAAACTAAATGTAGAAATGCTTAGAAGGGGTGGGGTGGGGGGGTATGTGGGCTCAATTTGGGAACATAACTTCAACTCAGAATAAAGAGGGGTGATGATTGGATAGTCCATTCCTTTCCAAAACATTCTCTCTTTAAATTAGTAATGAGGTGTGGATAGAAAAAAAATTCTCCCTAGTTTTTTCTCATTTTTAAATTTTATTGATTTTTTTTTATTACTATGATAATGATACGAAATTTTTACCGCCGTTAACGATGACTAATCTCCATCAGAGAAGCTATGGGGCACATAAAATGGTTCTCCCCTCCCAGTAATTTTTTTCCATATGCATGAATCAAAAATCGAACCCCTAACCACATGTTTAAGGGACCAAGATCATTGTTGGTTTATTTTTTTATTTATTTTTTAAATAAGCCATTGTTGGTTTATGGATATCTTTTTAATAGTATATATAAAGACATATATATAATTATAAGATTAAGAAAGATATTACTAATAATTAACATATTTTATTTATGCTAATTTACATCCAAGACAAACCAAAGCGATGACTTGTTTTACAAATTAGCATCTAGTAAGTAATAATAAGTAAACAATAATAAAAAGCAGAAATACACCATAATCTCTCTCTCTCTCTCTCTCTCTCTAAATTATTCTTAGTTCATCACTGCAGCAACATAAGCAAGAACTTGTAGTGACTCCCCATCATACGGTATTGTAGACGGCTGCAAATAGAGAAGAAAAGGGCACATATTAGTCCATACATTTTTTAAATGTCACGGGGTCAAAATGTGTGGGAACATAATGTAGGTTAAAATGCAGGTTGATAAATCACACATTGACGATGACATTAATTGCATCAAGAATAAACCATCTAATTTTTAAGCTAGTATTATTTTTTAAAACAAAAGAAAACTTATATTAAAATTTGGCCGTTTAATCTTTTTTTTTTTTATAAAAATTTAGATGCCCGAATTCAAGATAAAGAAGACGTTACATTCTTAAAGAGAACTTAGAAAAAGTAATTACATTTACTAGCAGGGCTCAAATCTAAACCTTCCAAATCTAAGATATGTGTCCTTTGAATGGATCATTTGATTTTAATCTAATGATGGTTGATATGTCGAATGTGTGAATGCAACGACGAAGTAGGTAATGAAGATGATTTCATTCTGAATGATTTCCATTCGAAAAGTGTAGTAGCATGTATTTAGTCCAAATGAAATGAGGACCATATACAGTTAAATTTTTTTTTTTTTGAAAATATGCATTTAAATGTTTTATCTTATACTAATAGCCAAGATATTTTATAAAACATTGATAAAAACAACGTTTAAGTTAGAAAAGAGAATATATTAATCATTAATAATACACTTTTTTGCAAAGGCTCCTTAATCATATATTAATAATACTGTACTTTTTTTCCTATAAAATCCTTGATAATGAACTTTGATTATAAAAAAATATAATAGCAAAATAATAGCAAAATAAAAAAATATATATAATAGCAAAATATAAACACCAATACCTTAATTAACATAAAAAGAGAGAAATTAGAAGATCTAATCACTATCACTGCTGCTGCTACTATCATGATCATGACCATGTTCCTTCTTCTTCTTCTTATCCTTCTTTTTCTTATCCTTTTTCTCACCCTTATGTTCATGATCTTCACCGCCATGGATCTTATCCTTAAGTTTTTCAACTATACCTTCCTTGTGTTCACCTTCTTTGTGTTTATCATCATGGCTTTTTTCTCCCTTATGCTTATCATCATGACTTTTTTCACCTTTGTGTTCATCACCATGTTTTTGATCACCTTTGTGTTCATCTTCTTTTTTGTGTCCTCCAATATGAAGAGTTTCTCCAATTTTGTTGATGATTCCTGACATTTTTTTTTTGTGACTTTTCTTTGGACTTTTTTTCTAAGATAATGTTTGGTATTGCTTTTGTGATATTTTACTAGTGAAAGTGATTCAATTTATAGACATAAATAAAAGTAACGGCAATTAATGTAAATTAATAGATTTATTATATTTTGGCTAAGATTACGGATGTGACCATGTGCGTGTTATATCCGTGTGTACCTGTACGCGTATTATTAATTACTGGACGGTAGAAAATACTTTTTTTTTAAGGAGGACGGTAGAAAATACTATAGTTTATTCTTCTTATTCCATTTTTTTTTTCTCTTTAAGAAATTTGGTATTTTTTTTAAAAGAAAAAGAAAAGAAATTTGGAATTTTGTTTAAGGGCAGACTAAATTGTAATATCGGTTTTGACTATTTGAATACCTGTTTTTTTTTTGGTACAAGATGAAAAGAAAAAGACAAAGACAACAAATAAAAATTATCTAGAAAATAAAGTCCCACTAGCATCAGCTAGCAGGAGAAGATTCATTCCATCCGGCGGAACAGCTATAGGAGTATAAACTTCAGGGTTGCGAGCTCCAAACTTGGCTAAGAAGTCTGCACAAGTATTCCCCTTCCGAAGAGTATGCATCAATCTAACCCTCCAGTTTCTAGTGAGAAGATCCTTAATGTTATAGATAATCGCTGCATACTGGTGCCACTCATTTACATGATCCGATAGCAGCTTGATCGCGGTTTTTGAGTCAGAATAGCACCACAAATCCTTAATGTTCAGCTCCCACGCCAAAACTAAACCATGGTACACTGCCAATAATTCTGCGTGAAAGATATTTGAAAAGCCTATATTTTCAGCAAAACCGTGCACCCACGCCCCGTCGGAGTTCCGAATCAGACCTCCGAAGCCAGAGATACCTGGATTTCCAATGCTACTCCCATCAACATTCAGAATAATCCCGATACTACCATGAGCATTCCAACAAACCATTGTAGTGGTTGGACTTATGTTGCGTTTAAGAAAACACATTCTTAGCAGCTGAGCAAGGTTCTCGGTGTTCGTCCTGAGAGTAAAGTAAGAGGTTACCTCATTTTCCATACACAGATGATTCCTCGCGCACCAAATCCACCACACTGCAGCTAGAAACAGAAAACTAGAGGGACCGTCTATGCCATTGCGCAGCCAACTATATAAATTATCACCCTGAAAAAAGGTTTGGTCGACAAAACCGATAGCTTTCCAGAAACACTTTATGAACTCGCAATTTCTTAAACAGTGTAATATTGTCTCTTCCTCAATGTTGCATCTAAGACACAAATTAATCAGAAATAAACCTCGATGAGAAAGCATAGATTTGAATACCTGTTTGAAATTGAACCGGTAGATTAAAATAGAATATGATTATTAATTAGCAAATGAAATCATAAATTATTGAAGAAGAACAATTAAAAAGTAAGAAAACCAAACAATTAAAAATCGACCTTTCAATTTAGTTTTGGAAAAAACTTAGGTTAAGTACCATACATCATTTTAGTCATGATCTCCACTTAAAATTTGACACATTAATATCTTAGGAGGAGAACATGGAAAAAATTGTTGATGTGTCAAATTTTAAGAGGATAACATGACCAAAAAGATGTACGATATTTGACCTGAATTTTCTCCTTTACACTATGTTTGGATGCCGAGAGAATTAGGAAAAAGAGAAATAGTAAAGAGAGAAATATGAGAGAAGAGAAATAGGAGAGAAGTTGAGTAGAAATTTAGTATTGTTTGGATGAATAGAAATAGAGAAGAAAGAAGGAGTAGAGAGAAATTAAAAGAAAAAGCAAAAGACAAATTTAACCTTTATAAATAGATAGGTGGTTGAGGGATAATAATGGAAATTCACATATGCTAACTTATTTATGTGACAAATCTCACCTCTCATGGAGAGATTATTTTTGGGTAGTTATTTCCCATTAGATTTCTCTCTATTCTCTCCATGATCATTTCTCTTGTCTTTTAAACTATAGAAATGCACTATTTCTATGCAATTCCTCTCTTTTATATTTCTCTCTTTTCTAAATCTACTCAAACAAACACAGTGTAAGTTTTTCTTTTTTTTTTGTTTTGGTTTTCCTTTTCTTCAAAGTTCGGTGAATTATTTCCATTTTTATTTTTTGTTATTCTTAATAGGGTTAAATATGTTTTTAGTCCCTACATTTTGCGAAATTGTTAAGAATGGTCCCTACATTTTAAAAATGGTGAAAAAAATCCTATATAATTTTGCACTATCAAGATTAGTCCAATCCGTAGATAATAGTCCCTACATTTTGCAAAATTGTCAAGAATAGTCCATACCTTTTAATATTTTTAGTCCCTACATTTTGGAAAATTGTCAAGAATAGTCCCTACCTTTTAATGTTTTTAGTCCCTACATTTTGCGAAATTGTCAAGAATGGTCCCTAAAGGATAAACGCAGGGACTAATCTTGATAGCTGGAAATTTTATAGGATTTTTTTTACCATTTTTAAAATGTAGGGACCATTCTTAACAATTTCACAAAATGTAGGGACTAAAAACATATTTAACCCTTCTTAATATTAGATTTTATTTTTGTGTCAAAAAAAAAATAGTAGATTTTATTTTAGAAATGAGAATTTTCTTTTTCCGTAACTAGCTTTTTTTTTCTTTTCTCTTTTTTAGTTTCCTTCCAAAAAAAATAGTGGATTTTGTTGTTGTTCTTAACGGTGGATTGTGGACCTACTACAAATTAAAATTTTGAACCCTCATAAGTTGAAGACTCGACTCTAAAGAGATTGGATCCTCTCCTTCACTTTTCTCTCCATCTCTCTCCTTCCTCTCTATCTCTCTCTTGATTTCATTCTCTCTCTTCAATAAAAAATTTAAAAATAATCATGAGAGAGAGTGAGATTAAGAGATAGATAGAGAGGAAGGAGAGAGATGAAGAGGAAAGTGAAGGAGAGAATCCAATCTCGTCTCTAAAGGGTTGGATGAACCTGTTAAACCCGCCCCTGTTAATTGAGGAATGAAATCTCACAATATGGTAGCGTAACTAAGGGCCCGTTTGTTTCAGCTTTAAAAAAATAGATTTTTTCTTTATATTTTTGAAAATAGATTTTGTAAAACCATTTTTCAAAATATTACAAGTTTTTTTGTATTCGTTTTTTCTAAATTGAAATACTAATTTTGACATCATATAACATAAATGTACATTATTGAAGTGAAACATAGTCAAAATTGCAATTTTTTTCAAAAAGTTGTATTTCAAAAATGATTTTTGTGAAAATCTATTTGAAATAGCTTCAAAATTAAATGATTTTTTGAAATTTTGAGATCCAAATTTTTTTTCAATAAAATGATGAAATACCTAAAATAACACTTTAAGAATAACTATTCAAACAAAATTTTCATTTGAACCTTTTATAAAAAATTTCTTTGTAAATTTTTTTTATACAAAATTTTCTAACATTACAAAATCTATTTTCAAAAAAATTAAAAACAAACGGACCCTAAATTGAAACTAAAGCAAAATTTTATATGAACTACCGTGGCACAAAAAAGTTTGAATCTAAAATTTAGAGAAAAATATCAATGTTTTAAAAACCGGACCGGTCATCGAACCGATGAGGGTATTGGGTCACTGGTTCATTGGTCGAACCACCGGGTCACTGGTCGAACCGCATGACTAAACCGGATCAAACTGGATAAACCGGTGGAATGAACCGGTCTCTTTAATAAAATTATATAGCTATTAAACCGGTCAAACAGGATGACTCGATCTCTTTAAAAGTTCATGACACCTAAAAAATTTGAAAATTTTATAATGTCACAACTCACAAATTCTTAAATTCAAATAGTAAACATTGTCATCACGCACAATAAAATAGTACAAATTACAAAACCAAATAAGTTTTAAACAAAGTTTAATTGCAACATAATCTAATCGCACCATAAACAAAATAACAAAGAGTCTAATAATAAATTTAATTCCAAGGAGACATATTTGTTTTAGTTTAGTTTTTTCTATTTCTTTTTTCAAAAACAGAATTCTATATAAAAAAAAAGACGTCCTTTGATTTGGAAAAAAAAAAGGCACATGCAATCAAACCGCCGGTTCACCGATTTTTCCGATTTTTAGAGGTTCACTCCGGTCTAACTACATGTCCGGTCCAACATTTGAACCAGACCGGAGACCCTCCAGTTCGCGGTTCGACCGGTCCGACCGGCCGGTTCGGTTCGGTTTTTAAAACACTCAAAAATATATCAACCACTAGGTGAATCTCGAGATTTCTTATTTTATTTTTAATTTTTAATTTTTTTTATGAAATTTTATAACCTATATTCAAATATAAATCAAAATCATTGTATTCTTTGTTAGTTTGTGAACAAAAATTCAACATATTGATTTGTATCAACTCTCTAGTTCTTAGGAGAATATGTCCTATAATTTAGAACTCAACTGCAGTGTAAGTAAAGTGCGACTAAGAATTGTTCTCACAAAAATTCGAATTAAAGTTATTACAAATGATTCATCTTAGGAAAAACTCGTTAACCACTTGAGTTCAGTCCTCGTATTCAAATATAACCTAACCGAGACAATACATGACCTAACCGAGACAACTGCAAATTTATTTCCTTTTACTGTCGAAAGTGGACATAGAATTAGATTATTTGCTAATGGTACAAGCCATTACCTATAGAACAAACGATCATATCCAACTTACTCCCACTGTCGCAAATTGAATGACACATTTGACTATATTGCACTATTCACACATATTGTTTTGACCATATTTTTCTACTAATAGATAAAAATAAATATTAACATATAAGATGTTGTTGGATTCGTCTCGATGAATATTTTTAAAATATCGAATTTTTATAATTTTTACTATAATACAATTAAAAATATTAATCGTCAAAGTTATGCATCGGCATGCGTGAAACAGTCAACTGTGTCAATCAATTTGGGACGGAGGGAGTATATGATTGTGGAATTTTGTTACTTAATTACCTAAACTTTAAAATAAGTTTTATTAAGAGGCAAATAAATTTTGTTGCTGACATCAAAATGTTATGCTAATCTTTGATTCCATTTTTTATTGTTCCTACTTTTGTTGTGGTTAAAAAAAAAGCATCACCTAAACTTCAATTAAACTTTTCTTTGACTAATAAACTTCGATTAAACTTGTTTTGTCTTTTCTGGGCATCTAAATTTTAACGTTCTAGAATTGAGTGTAGTAAAGTATGGCATCTTTTGGTTGGTGTGTAGAAGAGCATCCAATGCTATTGTGATGATGATGCTGACAAACAAACATAGTGTTGTAGGGTCATGCTCATGCACCAGATTGGGAAAAAAATCTAGAGTTAGTTAGGCAATGTTTGGTAAAAAATAAACTAGCTTATAGCGGTTCAGTTTATAGCGTATGATCTTATAACGGATAGCTTATAAGCTATAATTTTTAGTTCATAGAGAATAAACTAACTCATTGGATTTGTAGTGTTTGGTAAAACTAGTAGTTGAACTAACTTATATGTATGAAATGACATAAAAGAAATATGTTTAATTAATATTTAATTTTTTTTTCAAGTAAGAAGATAGAGGTAAAATTGGAAGAAAAAATGATAAACTATAATCTATAAGCTCATAAGCTACTTAAAATATTCTTTGGAAAATAAGCTATAAGCTAGTAAATTAAAATAAACTATAAGTATTTTTTTAAAAACCATTACCAAACTAAAAAGTTATAAGCTATAAACCAGTTTATTGGCCTTTCCAAACAGAGTCTTTCTATAGTAGATAAATTACGTGATTATATCTATATTGTTTGATAAAATTGATGATTAGTTAAATTAAATTATAAATATTAAATTATATAAAAATATGTTTAAATAACATTTATTTGCGTATATAAACTCAAGATACAAATGGTGAGCAACATAAGAGAAGGTCCAATGATAGTTTAAAATTTAAAAAGATTAAAATAAAAGGCATTGTATGACCTATAATGGATCAATTTTTTCTCTCTCTCATAAATGCCTCCTTTTATAGTCCATCATTTCTTGTCTTAAAGGCCTTTTCCAAGATTTGAATGCCCATGCCTAATAAGTTATATAACTTTGATATCTATATGTAACTCGTCCATACAAAACACGTGGAGTTGAAGCACGCGTAGCTAATTAATGTCACTTGTCTGTGTAGATCACGTGGAGCTGGAGCATCCGTAGATCACGCAAATATGTTCGTACAGGACGTGTGGTAGGTCGAGTCGATGTCCAAATGACTTGTATAGATGTACTAAGGGTGGAGAGCAACATAATTTGAATGACCACACCGAGGTTAACGTGATAAAGTTTGAACTCAACATGATTGAATGATCAAGATGAACTAGACATTTTGAAGGTAGAGCTCATGGTCGAGTTAAGCCAGACGTGCTAAAGGTAGAGTTCATGGTTATGTTGAGTCGGGCGTACTAAAGGTGGATCTCATGGTCGAGTTGAGCTAACACACGCTGAAGGTGTAGCTCATGGTCGTGCTAAGATGGATATGCTGAAGATTGAACTCGTGGTCAAGCTAAGTTGCGTATGCTACTAAGCTGGGCATGCAAAAGTTGGTGCTCATTGTCGAGCTAAGCTACGCATGTTGAGCATGTTGAAGGTGGAGCTCACAGTCGAGCTAAGCTGGGTATGTTGAAGACGGTGCTTATGATTGAGTTAAGCCGAATATTATGAAGGTGAAACTTATGAACAAGTTGAGCTGAGCATGCTGGAAGTGGAGGTCATGAACAATAACAAATTTTGAGTGCCATTTCAAAATCTATCGAATTCATCCCCGTAAAAGTAGGATTTGGATCCTCTCCAATTTTTTCTCTCCAATTATTTTTATGTGTCTTTTTCTCTCCCATCATCACTTGTTTATTTTTTATTATTATTTTCTCTCTCTTTACACTCACAAAAAGAAAAATTGGAGAGGGAATTGGAGAGAAAAAATTGGAGAGGATACAAATCCGTAAAAATATAAGCTGACATGGAATGATGTGTCAGCAATTTACTTTAGACCATCTCCAATGATGAATCTTATACTATTAAGCACCAGTTTTTAATAGGAACTACCATCGGAGCAATACATTTTTGAATTTTTAATAGAAACTGATTCTTAAATAAGAATTTTCTCTCTCTTCTATGGCTCACCTTAATTTTCATTAAAATATATTTTTTTATGGGACCCGCTTACTTTTATATATTATTAATAATTAAAATATATTGTGATGTAGAGTTATTGATGAGACCGTTTAGAACTTTTAAAGAGTTGCTGAGTTGAAGAGATTGAGTGTTTAGTAAAAACTATTATTAAAAAATAATAAATGAGGGATGTGTACATGTGAGACTCAGCTAAAAACTCAAATTTGGAGAGCTCCATTATAGATGCTCTTATATGTTATATGTTAGCACTCATGACGGTCCAATTTGATAGATGAACTTATTTGATATTCCTATAAGTTAGGAATTGAATGATATTTTAGCGACTTTCATAAATCTGACAACAAATTTGATTGGTGGTACAAATTTGAGGACAGTTTTGTCTATTTACTCAAAATTGTCTTATAAACGATATATATAATGGAAGAAAAAAAAATTATATATATGTTAATGTAAATTTATTTTACACATATATTGAATAATATATTGACACATTTTTTTTTTTGGTAGACGAAATGGCAAATTGATTGAAAACTCACATACACAAAGTGGAGTACCAGGTATCGAACTTCAATCATGGCGTCCGATACTAGCAAGTTCGGTATTTCTACCATTTGAGCTAGGATTTGTGGACATAATATATCAACACATTCTATAAAAACATAATATATGAACACATGTCGTATCATATTCATTAAATGATATTTGCATTTGCTACTAAAATATATTTATAACCAAGGTTGTCATAACCGGACCGGTCGTCGAACCGGCGAGCTTACCGGTTGAAGGTTCAATTGGTCGGATCGGGATTCAACCGGGTCGGACCGTTTTTAATTAAAAAAATATATTTTAATTAAGCAAAAAAAAAAACATTAAAGAAGAGATGAAATATGACAACTCTAAATTAATCCATTTGTACCAAAAATATTCATCACTCCATTGAATTAATATGGGCTTTATGTTATAAGCCCAATCCATCAATTAATCACTAAACCCTAATTTATAGCAACTTAAATTCTTTGTGAGATAGATACAACAAAAGTAGCAGCCTATCAAAATTCTCTCTTTCTCTCATAGCACTTATCTTCTTCTGTTCTAAAACTCTAAAAGTCTGATACGCACAATTCTTCTTTTTTTACTCTATAATATTTTTATTTCTTCTTTATTGACAAGAATCAACATCGGCCGCATCTATTACTCCATCTCTCAAGTGATACAAGTAGATTTATATCATGACTTTATTGAGTTTATTTTTTTCTTCTTCTCCATCTAATTTCTTCCAAGAATGAGCAATATAATCTACCGATTTTTGGTTTCCTTACTCCTAATCTAACGTGTTTCAGTTTTTATATTTAATTTTTATTAAAAAAAACGAAAAATAAAATAAAAATCTAGACCGGCGAACCGGCCAGACCAGCCGGGTTACCGGTTTTTACCGGTTCTGGTCCGATTTATGCGGTTTTTTCCCGGTTCGGTCGCAGACTGGTTTTAGGCATTACTCGGACCGGATGCTGGTCCGGTTCTCGGTTCGACCGGCCGGTCCGGTCCGATTTTGACAACATTGTTTATAACGGTAGTATACTAGAGGTCATAGGTTCGATCCTCAGCTCCATTCTAAATCAAAAATTAACAAAAGTTTTTCATAGTTTACATCAACATTATTTTTTTGGTTACGTCAACATTTTTCTTTTATTAATACAATACTTAATGACTTTGAGTATAGGGTGTTCTAACTTAGTTTGGATGTAGATTTAGCAAACTTACGGTAGGGTGTTCTAACTCATTTGGACCATTTGATTTTATTTATTTTTGACAGAAAGGACCATTTGATTTTTGAAAATTACTTTTCCAACCCCTGCCCATTTCTTTTTTACACCCCAAACTGACGTTTTTGCCCTTGGGGGGTATGAAAAAAATTTACCAAAACAATTCGGTTTTTAGAAACCGAGCTACTTCGGTTCGTAAAAACCAAAGTTTCGGCAACGGTTAAAAAACCGTTGCCTTAGAACAAAAAAACGTTGTCTTTAAGAGCTAACGCAACACTTCCTCAAAACAGTATCCATATGCATAACACGCAACGGTTTTAAAGCGTTCTCTAAAGTGTTAGTGGAAATTCATGCATAGAACACTTTAAAACCGTTGCGTGTTATGCATATGGATACTGTTTTGAGGAAGTGTTGCGTTAGCTCTTAAAGACAACGTTTTTTTGTTCTAAGGCAACATAAAAACCGTTGCCGAAGCTTCGGTTTTTACGAACCGAGGTAGTTCGGTTTCTAAAAACCGAATTTTTTTGGCAAATTTTTTTCATACCCCTCGAGGGCAAAAACATCAGTTTGGGGGGTAAAAAAGAAATGGGCAGGGGTCGGAAAAGTAATTTTCTTGATTTTTTATCGGCAGTTGAGATCATTTTTTTGAGTTATAAAATTGTATTTTAAAATTTGTCAAAAAAATAAAAATAAAATTGTATTTTAAAAATGAACCATCCAATCTCAAAGCAATGTATGAGTTTGATTATAGTGTCAAACTGTGTCATTAGTTGACATCACTGAATCTGTATCCGTATAATATTTGTGCTAATGCGTAGGTCGCGGTGTTGCCGAGATTTTTTTTTCGTAAGGCGAATATTATGTAGTGTAAATTTAGTCTCATTACAAAATTATTCGTCATTGCAAAGATTATTATATGGTGTAGCGGGCTCCTTCTTTGTTTATTAGTTTATAGTTTAAAATTGTGAATTGAAATTTAAAATTTTAGTATTTAATGTAATATGAAAACTTTAAAATGAAAATTTTCTTGTAATATAAATAAGAAAAATGATTTAATTGTTAAAGTATTATTAATATAAATATCAATTTTAAAGAAAAAATGTTTAAATTTACCAGTGAGAAAAATAGTGATTTAAAAAACTAAATAAATATTAAAATATAAATTTCCGTATAAATTTTGAAAAAATAATAGGTTCTTATATTAATATATTATAAAAAAATACGCCTATGTATTAATATAGAGTATAAATATAGGATCATGTGTAAATTACAAAAAAAAAACCGTTATGTACTAATATATGAGTAGAATATATATGTCACTGCAGAAATTACTAAAAATAGACCAAATATTATTTAATATATCAATAGAAATACTGATCTAGGTAGAAAAGATATTATTATGATTTGTGGGTTTTATCTTATGTTTTAGGAGGAGAGAAAAAACTTGCAGCTTTAGTCAAGGGGATGAAGGTCACCGACTCAATATGAGAGTTTTGAATGAAATGAAACAGGAATAAAATAGAAATAGCGAGATATTCGTTGACATTATCTTGGAGACGAAAAAATATAAGTGATCACGTGAGTTGAATTAATGAATTATCATGGACCATCTATATTATATACAAATGAGGGGTGATTCATATGAACATGACATTTGTACTTTTCTAAATCTCTAATTATGACATGAAATTATTCTTTTAACTTACATTTTATTGAATAAATTACATTAATTTTTTTTTTGAACACGCAAAAATGAGATATATTAACCAAGGAAATAGTCCTGCTAGCACAAGGTGTGCCGAACAAGACTACAAAAGTATACAAAGCCAACTAGCTGAAATACATCATGAAAACCAAAGTTATGAAAACCAAAGTTACATTAGGCTGGCTCAAGCAAGTAAACGGACTCGTCCACCAACTATGATAATTGGACACTAGATTACTATTAGAAGTCTTCAACCACCTGTAGGAATGAATTTTAACCTTGTCCAACATTTGGGAAACTAACTGCTCAGAGTGTCTAAATAACCTGTGATTTCTTTCATTCCAAATTACCCAACACAAAGGAGCCATATGAGCTGCAAAAAACGCGCTCTGAGGCCACCTGCCGAGAAGGTAAACTGAAGAAAGTGATCTGCCACACTATGAGGATCCACCGAGTGCACTCCAAGCCAAGACCTAACTGATGACCAAAGAGAGCCAAAGGTTCCGCAGGAAATAAACAAGTGTTGTGCTGATTCTATGTCCGCGCAATCAGCAACACAAGACTGAACATCTAGAGTGATAATTCCTCGACTGCCAAATTTACTCTAGTTGGCAACCTGTCACATAACAATCTCCAAGCAAGAATAGACACCTTCAAAGGGACATGTCTGTGTCAAATAAGATCATCAACAACGTCCTCACCCACAAGCGGATGAGATGTCAGTAACTGATACGCCCCCCTGACTGAATACCCTTGGATAGGATCAGGCCGCCACTGCCACACATCTGAAGATTGAATCTGCAAAATGAAGTTATGACGTAGAGCTTGACACTCCCCCAACATCTCCTCCTGCCACACCCACAACTGTCTCCGCCAACCCTACGCTGCCCCTCCAACCCCCCAACCTAATAAGAACAAGTCAGCCACCATACTTGATTTGTGTATCGACAAATCAAATAAGCGTTGAAACCGCACACATAATGAAGTCTCATCTAACCAAGAATCAGTCCAGAAAAAAGTCTCCAACCCATCCCCCACCTTTCTCTGCACATAATCCCCAAACCACCCTCCCCCTATGCCACCTGCTCCATCTCGAATCCTCACTATCTCCCTCCACCAAGAAGACCCACTCCTCCCCCCAGCTCTCAAGCGCCCTATCTCCAACCCATAACGGGCAGCCAACAACCTGAACCAAAGACCCCCTCTATCCACCAACATCCTCCAACACCATTTTCCTAAAAGTGCAATATTAAACTCCCTCAACCGCCTGACCCCCAACCCCCCGTACTCCTTACGTAAGCAAATAGTAGACCAACTGATCCAAGAGGTTTTCCTAAAATCCTCACTCCCAACCCAAAAAAATTTACTCAAAAGAGAATCAATAGAAGAGATATTACCTGAGGGTGCTTTGAAGAAGGAAAGAGCGTAGACAAGTAAAGAGGTCAGTACAGACTTTAGGAGAATTAAACGACCACCGAAGGAGAGGAAGCGACTCTTCCACCCTGACAATCTATTCCGAATACGAGTCAACACCGGTTTCCAAAAACTCAGACGTCTCTGATCACCACCAATCGGAAGGCCTAAATAGAGGAAAGGAATGTTTCCTACTCTACATCGCAAAGCAGACGCCGTTGCTTGCAACCAAGACACAGAAATATTGGCCCTAACCAACATGCTTTTATTAAAGTTCATCTTCAGACCCGACATCGTCTCAAACAACACCAAAACTGCCCGCAGCGCCCGAACATTCGCCCAACTCTTGGTTCCTAGAAGTAACGTGTCATCCGCAAACTGAAGATGAGATACCGAGACCGTATTTTGCATCCGTACGTTGTACCCCGAAAATATATTATTCTCAACCATGGCTTGCATCAAAACATTCAAACCCTCCGCAGTTAGCAAAAACAAAAAGGGAGATAGCGGATCCCCTTGTCTTAGGCCTCTCTCCAAAGGAAATTCATCTGTTTGGCTACCATTCACTAAAACTGATGTAGTCGCCGTGCAAACGCATTCTTTGATCCACTTCCTCCATAAGACCGGAAAGGACATCTTCCCCATAACCGCATCTAAATAACCCCAATCAACCGAATCGTATGCTTTCTCAAAATCAACCTTAAATAACAACAACTCCTTCTTGGTCCTACGCGCCTCATCCACAACCTCATTGGCTATTAGAATCCCATCTAGAATCTGCCTACCCTTAATAAATGCAGTCAGAGACTCAGATACCACACTCCCAATCACCTGGCGCAATCTGTTAGCTAAAACCTTCGCCAATTTTTTTTAAAGGCTCACAACCAAAGATATGGGTCGAAAGTCATTCAGCCGTTGGGGACTATCAACCTTAGGAATAAGAGCAATGAACGTAGAGTTCAACCCCTTCGACAATTTACCATTGCGATGAAATTCAACTATAAAACGCATGATGTCGGCTTGCAACTCCGGCCAGAAATCCCTTATAAACCTAAAGTTAATCCCATCCGGTCCGGGACTCTTATAACAATCACAATCCCAAACCGCTTCCTTAACCTCCTCAACCGAAAAAGGTTTAATCAAACTACCCCTATCGACCGGGGTCAAAGTTAAGAATTGTAAATTCTCCACTCCAGGCCTTGCCACATTACGCGCCTGAAAGTGAGATGCAAAGTGCTAAAAAACAACCTACCTAATAGGTTGCACACCTTCCAAAGTGCCACCTTCCACATGGATTAGAGAAATAGCATTTCCCCGCCTCCGAATGGCCATAATAGAGTGGAAGTACTTCGAATTCGCATCACCCTCCTTAAGCCAAAGGGAACGAGACTGCTGCCAACTGATGCTGGCATTCAATTTAGACAAGGAATGAATGACTGACGAAATCTCATGCATTTCCACTACCTCGACCTCAGACAAAGCTTCATCTTCCCCTTTGCCCTCTAAAGCTGAAAGGCGAATCTTCAGATAGTTGATCCTACTAGGAAGATTTTGGGAGTGAGTTTGATGCCACTCTTTCAAAGCCAACTTGATCAGCTTAAGTTTCTCTTTCAAAACGTACGCCCCCACTCATCAACCTGTAACGCCGCCCACTTATCACGCACAAATTAATGATAACCAGGAATATCTTTCCAACATTTCAACATCCGAGAAGGCCTAGGCCCCCAATTTTCCTCGTCAGCCAATAGAATCAAAGGGCAATGGTCAGATAATCCCCGCAGTTGAGCCACCTGTACACAATTGGGCCAAGATAAACACCACTCCTCGAGAGCAGGAATCTATCCAGGCGACTCATAGATAGACCATCTCCCTTGTACCACGTGAATTTACACCCGCTCAAAGGAAGATCCACCAGGGCACTATCATCGATAAACCTGTTAAAAGGAACATTGACCGAAGAGCGAGGGCCCTCCCTAGCAGAGCGTCTTTCCTCTATACTCCTCACAGCATTAAAATCTCCACACACGCACACCCGCGTCCCATGCAGTGACTGAATCCTCCCCGATAAAGAATCCCACAAAGCTTGTTTCTCTCTCAAGTCACAAGGTGCGTAAACATTTGCCAAATAAAATTCCTCGCCAGGTTTTATAAAACGTCCATGGCACCATAAAATATGCTCATTACTTGTCGACGACCACACCTCAACCTCCGCAGAGTCCCACATAGTTAACAAACCTCCTGACGCTCAAACAGACGGATGATAAGAGAAAGCATGACAAGAATTTCCCCACAAATCAGTGCACATAGAAGTGTCACACAAATGCAATTTAGTTTCTTGGATACAGACTATAAGAGGATTCTTATCCCCTAACAACCTACGAACTTCCTTTCGCTTCTCAAACCCACCCAACCCCCTGATATTCCAGGACAAAATCTTCATTGTCCCCCACTCACCCCCCGCACCGCATCAGATGACACGTGCTTTCCTTTTTTTGCCCTAGCAAGAGCACTGAAGATGTTTGCGTTATCACTTTTCAAATTAAGACCAATGACTCTACCAATGCCCCGAACATCATCCGCCGCCAGCTTCTCGTTACCATGCATGACCACCCAATGTTTCCAAACATTGTTAACAGATGCAGACGAAGAAAAAACCTTTGGAGTTCATGGTGCTTCACTTCACAGGACCGAGAAACCCTAGTCCTTTCGCTCCGTCCCCACACATTCTTCTTCAAGAAATTTAACACCTCTCTTCGGTCCTTGCACGGGAGTCTCGCCACTTTTTTAAGGTTCGAGTGGCGGAGCATACCTGTATTTTTCCTTTTCTGTTTACCGTGGACCCTCGCCTGATCTTGGCCAAATCTCTGTCGTTCCACAACCTTTGCCTTCTTCTTGGTTGAGAAAATTACTCCTGCGTCCCGATGCCTTTTTCTTTGGATATGATACTAATGGATTCAACCGTAAGATTTTTTGTATAATTTTAATTTTTTGCACAATATTTATCTATTTTTTTTTGAGGTATTATATTAACATATTTGTGGGTTTATCCAGAGAAATAAAATTCATGGTACAGTGCGTTGTACTTTAATTTATAAGTTTGAAAAGGACCTTAAGGAAGGTAATGTGTACACAATTACTAATTTTTGAGTTGTTGCAAATTGTGGATCATTCTGTACTACTAGGCACGAATATAAGCTAAACTTTCAATTCCACACGAAGATTAAACTTTGCGATTCGAAAAACGTTCCTTCTAATATATACTTGATTCAGAGTCCTGTTACAGCGTGTGCTCTTGATTACGATACAAACTATCTTTTTGGTAAGAAAAAGGCAAATTTGCAAATGTTGAAGTTGCACAGGTATCTTTGATTTTTCTTTTTTACATGTTTTATTTACCAGATAAAACTCATATGACATTTTTAGAATATCTTAACGTTTATAGGATTCGTTGGACAAGTTCGACGATACTGCAACGTCTCCAAAGAAGCCACATGCTAATGAAGCTATTGATTTAACTTCTGATTCAACCAATATTAGCCTTTCAAAATGTCTTTTCCATTTGATGGTGAGAGTTCAAACAACTGCAATTCAAAAGCCGTGTTCAAGAACATCAAGATTGAAAAGGATTGAAGTTGTCACTGGTTGGATCGATTCATCGTTAATTACTTTTCCATGTTATTTTGAATAATTATTATTTGTAAGCATTGTGCAGTATGCACTAAATATGCATTTGTTTGTTTTTCCTTTGGATGATTTGAATTAATAATTTCGGTTACCAATTGGTTGATTATTTGCATTATTATATGTTTTTTACATATCATTGTCTCAATATACTTATTATTATTCTTATAAAAAAAAAATATATAAAAGTATCCTGTCAAAAAATAAAATAAAATTTACAACGGTTATATTATTAAGAATTGACAATTATTGCAAAACAAAACGTCTCAATATGCTTATTGTTGTAAAATAAAACAATATATAAAAGTATACTATCATAAAAATATATAAAGTTTATAACGGTTATATTAGTAACAATTGATAATTATTGCAAAACAAATGGTTTCAATATACTTATTACTATTATTATTATTATTATTATTAAATAATAAGTAAATAATAAATAATATATAAAAGTATATTGTCAAAACAATATATTGAAATTATAACGGTTCTATTAGTAACAATTGACAATTATTGCAAATGAGAGTCTATTCATAAGAACTTGTCATGTTTACTTTTCTAGCTATTACTTATGATATGAAATAATTTTTATAAGTTACATTTTATTAAATTAATTAAATTAATTATATTTGACGACGTTACATTTTTATGTTAAAAAATGACATAAATATGTATATGTTACATTTTAAATAATGAAATTAATATTTATAGGTTAACTTTTATTTAATAATTGAATTAATAAAATTTGATGACGTTATATTTTTATATTAAATAATAAAATTGAAATATTTATTAAATAAAACGTTTTTATTTATTAAATTGGTAACAGATATATCACTAACAATTACCAATAAATTATCATAAAATCATTTTTTTTTTACGTTTTTTTAAATATGACTATAAATAAATCTATTTTTTTGCCACAACATACTCACAAAGTAATTTGCTAAGTTAGTTGCCACAACAAAATCAAGTTTAGGATACCTTGAGGTGGTCTTCAAGATAATTTTCTCCTAAGCTTGCCACAACATACTCACAATGTCATTTGCTAGCTAGGTAGACAATATTATGGGCATGCTAACCGGCGTGAGAAATCAAAAGGAGTATGAACGCAATGGTATCAAGACCAAAATAGTTGTAATTCAGTTGGAATATGATTGGTTAGTATGTAATATTAATGTGTTGTACTCAAATTATTATAATATATTCAAATACACTCCAAATATGTTTACTTATATATGTATTACTTTCACATTCAAGTTTAAAGTTACCATATTTGGTACATACGTTGATGAATTGAATGCGTTCGTTGCAGCTGACAAAACCGAAAATATATTAGTCGTTATATTAATGGCTAAAATCAAGATATGGCAAAATATTTGTGATATTGGCTAAAATGGTTAAAACCAATTTATTTATATGTATCTTTTATAGGATCTGCGACAATTCAAAATTCTATGTTTTCAACTAAGTTATTATTTAATCCTGATTTCATAGGTGCCAATGATGTGAAGAAAATGTATGCATATCAATTCTTCGTTGAATTTGAACAATTGTTTGTAACAGTGGTATTTTATAATTTACGTTCGATTGATCAATTTGGACAATAGGATGATGGAAAAAAGTGATTCTGCGTCCCCTGGAATTTGCTTAATTCAGGATCGTAATGTGTTGAGTGATGAAGATGATTTCCGAAAGGTCACCTCTAGGATAACAATTGAGGGGTTGAAAGAAAGTTGTGGGGTTAGTTTTTTCACTTACTGGATTATAATAATTTGGCACTATACGGGCCACGGGTTTGACCAACCACCCTTATTGTTTGTATTTGTTTTAAACATGATTTTTTTCAGATCAGGTTAAAAAGCCCTAAAATCATTCAGGCTACTATTTTAAAGCCCAAATCCTACAATTTTTTGTGTTTGTCGAGTCATATGGGTTAGCCCATTTTGATAGCTCTAAGTTGTTGACTTGGAGTGTTGCTTCACCGTTTTTTGAAGAAGATAATGTTTTCACTAGACGAGACATGAGAAACAACTGATACAAATGTCCAAGTGGGCAAAAAGATTATTCTATCAATATGAATAAGACACAACTATGTACCTTTCTCTCTCTTCTAAAATGTTAGCCTCTCATGCCTTCTCCATTATGGTGCATTTATTATTTCATTTAATATTTTTATAATATTTTTGTATTAAGTAAAATATATTCTAAATTTAAGTTTTACATTAAACTTTTGTCGGTTACTAAAAATAATTTATAATATTATTAAATGTGACATAATACATATTTCAGTTACAAACAAATTAGGCTTTTGCACTTTTGGTCCCCTATTTTATCAAACTCACAAAAATAGTCTCCCTGTTTTAAACTCAAAATTTTTAGCCCCATATTTTCACATTTGTTGCAGTTTTAGTCTTAACTGATGTTTTTTGCCCTAAAAGTTGTGACTTTTGACGCAAAAAAAAAAGAAGTGAATTTATATCACAAATTTGATATTTTATCTTTAGAATCAATGTTGGAGACGATAAATCACTTTTTTAGGACATCAAAAATCACCATTTTTAGAGGAAAAACATGGGGTGAGACCAAAATTGCAACAAATATGAAAATAGAGCAACCAAAAAGATCGATTTTAAAATAGAGAGACTGTTTTTTGAGTTTATAAAATAGGGGGACAACAAGTGCAATTAAGCCAAAAAATTACAATTAATAAAATAAAGGTTTCTATGTAAATTTAAATGTGAAATAAAAAAATATGTCGGTTACATGCAAGTCATAATAAAATAAACGTTTTGATATATAAAAGTTGTAACAGTTATATTATTAAAAAATATTAAAAGGAAAAATCTCAATATTATATTAATTATCATAAATATAAGTAATTTTGTCATAACAAATTCACAAAATTATTTTATTTTCATCCGTATTTGACAATTGTTATTGTGTTGCTTCTCTCATCTTTGTGCGAAAGCATTATCTCTAAAGCACAATTTCATTATGAACATATCACCAACAAAATAATTATGGATAGTGGTCGTCAGAGTTGTGCATGTTTGGAAGGTTTAGGATTGAAGAAATTAAAAAAATGCTATTTTTAGTCAAAAAATTTAGATTATGATGATTTATTGTTTGTTATGCAGGGAGACTGAATTTGAGTTTTTATGCGAAGAACATTGATCTGTAAGTTCAAAGATCGGATTCAAGGGATATGGTTTATAACATATCCTCATTTGATGTTGGTTCTCACAGTGGTTCCGATAGAATGTTATGGTTGATGTTGTATCTATTGATATTTGTCATTTTACTATTTAATAATATTCTATGTTAATTGTATTTATAAATTTCATACTTTGTGTGTGTCACCTTAAATTTTTGATGATAGGATATAATGAAAAAATTTCAAAAAGAACCACTAAAATTCCAAAAGTTATGAAATGAGAAGAGGTTGTTGACTTGATGTGTGTATTCACTCTTTCTGTTAAGAAAATAATATTTTCATTTGATGAGACATGAGGAACATCCGATTCAAAAATCCAAATGGACAAAAAGATTATCAAAATAAAGAAATAGTGGTTGAACATGAATATGTTTCTTTTGAGTTTTTTCTTAATGTTTCTTGGTTGAAATTTTAACTTAATATAAATTTGTGTTTAATGTATTATTATTTACGAGATTGCGTGTCAATTTACCTAAATTATTGTCTTCAATAACTAATAAAATAAATTTCATCCTAGGATGACCAAGGTTCGAACTCCGGCCCCTACATATATAATGCAACGTCTCTTCCAACTGAACTAAGCTCACAAGACTTTATTTACTTTTTTTAATTACTTTTGAAAAAAATATTTTTATTCTAGAAGTTTGAGAATATACTTATGATTTATGGTGTTTTATATTTCATGTATAGTTGTCGCTATTTTATTACTCCCGTGAAAATAATTCCCTTTTTAGAATTAATTTTTTTGACAAAGAAATGATGATCTATTACTCCAATTTTATTTTAGTTTTGGTCAAGTAGGCTAATGGCTAAAATTCCACCGACTTCTATATATAAAATGTGATATTCCTACCAACTGAGCTACGTTCACCAGTACAACTTCAATTTTAAATATGTAATTGAGGAACAAACTTTTAGATTGAGATTAAAATTATTTTAAATATAATAGTTTTTCCCTCAATCTTTTTATTTAATTTTTTTGGTATCTCGATAACGGGTCTCAAGATTGAAGACTAGAATCGTCAACCAAGTGATCTATCTTGAGGGGCAACAATACAATTATTTTTGTTATAGTGTAATAAAATAATAAGATTAAATGTCCCGTGAGCTTAACTCAATTGGTAGGACATTGCATTATATATGCATGGGGTCGGGGTTTGAACCTCAGTCATCTCAATTATCCATCTTATGGGTGGAATTTATAGCCACTAGGCTACTTGAC
The DNA here is from genome assembly GCA_951799995.1 of Trifolium subterraneum. Lineage (NCBI taxonomy): Eukaryota > Viridiplantae > Streptophyta > Magnoliopsida > Fabales > Fabaceae > Trifolium > Trifolium subterraneum. Next base: position 11,069,138 of record OX637466.1, on the reverse strand, counting down.
AAAAAAAATAAAATAATAAGATTAAATACTCAATTAAATCTGTATTTAATAGATTTAATTTATATATATATCAATTTGTTTATTGTTTTAATGTATAATTTCATAATAACTACATATAGTGATGTTTCAAACGAGGATCTAAATTTTTGTGTTTAATTGAAATTGAGAAGCTTTTGCGAACAAATGAAAGATCGCTTGAACAGTTCAAGACAATGTCAAAGCCAAATTTCTCTACAATGTGATGCACTAACTAAGAAGTTTGTAGCTGAACCACTTAATCAATACACTTGACAAAAACGGAACGCATTTTTTCCACTGTTCATTTTCCTCCTCTGGCCACGTCGACGCCTTTTCCAATTTTTTTGTCTGTTTCCTCCATTGTGTCATTTTCCTTTTTTTGGCTTTCTCGTTTGCGTGTGTGGTGCTTCTTCCTGCTCTATACGCCGGTCTATACTGCCAATTCAAGATAGGTTTCATCTGCTTTTTTCCCAGATCTATCTATAATATGGGTTATATCTCGTGTGGGTTTATCTGTTTCATCGCTTTTCCGCCGATTAGGTCAAGGTGTTATCAGTTTCAATTGATTTGGGTAGAAAAAGTCGTTTTTTAAATTGTTGGGTTCTGTGTCCGAATTCGATTTCAGAGTCTATAAATACTTGCTTTCACTTTTGCTGTTCGTCTTCATTTCTTCCCAAGGAATTTTGTTTGTTGTTTGTCAAAATGGTCTCTAGTGAGAAAATTCTATAGTTGGGTTGAAGATCTATAAATTTGGGTTGAGGATGGATATTTCCTCATCATCAATTTCTAATTGATTTGATCAAAGAAAGGATTTTATGAATGATTGGAAGACTAGGGTTTGGAAGATCCAGCCAACAATGAAAGAGTCATTCGTGAGTTTGAGAATCTTAGTCAATCTATTCTTAAAGAAGAAGATGTTTACATGGACGACCAGGACGACGATGAAGAAGATGTCGAGGACGACGAAGAAGATCCTCTCGACGAATTAGAGAAGAAATTGGAGAAACAAATTGTTACTGGTGTTATTCTAGATTTGCTTGCCTATGAGGAATACTATCAGGAACATGAGAGTGCGTTTACACCAGATATGATTGATAACCCTCCTGGATATTTCCTTATCAACAATTTCTAATCGATTTGATGAAAAAAAGGATTTTATGAATGATTGGATGATTAGGGTCTGGAATAAGAATTTGTTCTGAATTTGATAATCTTACGGCTGACGGTGGTCCTGGACCTCAGAGATGTGATATGGTTTTTTTGTGTTTTTGGTATTGCGGAATTTGGTGGGATATATTTGATGGAGAAAACGGAGAAGAAAGTATATTATTACATGGAAAATCCTCTCATGTTTTATTTTTCTTTCTCGTATATTATTCAGAATTATATGACTCTATATATAGAGCTACATAAAAACAAATCAACAAACTAATTCTAAAAATTCTAAACAAATCTTAAATATTCTAAACTGAAATATATAAATCTTAAATCCTAATATTATTTTATTTGAAATATAAATCTAAAATATATTTAAAACTAAAATCTTCAAAAAGATATTTAGGCATTATTCTCAACACTCCTCCTTGACTGAACATCTTTTTGTTGTACCCAATCCGAGATTTGTGATGAATTTTTTTTTTCTTTTTTTTTTTGTTTGTTGTCGTTCCTCAATACTCCTCCTTGACCGGATATCTTTGTGTTGTATCCAACCTGAGATTTGAATTGAAAAACTTTTGAACACTCCTCCCCGACTGAATATCTTTGTATTGTATCGTATCCAACCAGAGATTCATGTTTTTTTGTTTTTTTTTTTGTTGTTGTCTACATCTTCATATGATACATGAGTATATTTTTCATGTATTGGTTATGAGTTATGGGTTTTGTAATACATGTGTATGTCTCCTACTTTTCATGTATTGGTTATGGGTTATGGTTATATAATACATGTGTAGGTCTCATACTTTTCATGTATTGGTTTTGGTTTTGGTTATGGGTTATTACATGTTCATATTTCATGTAACACATAAAGATGTAGTTATGGTTATGATTTTTGGTTATGGGTTTCTCTTGATTTCTTCTTTTTCTTCGTCTTCATCTTCATCTCCTTCTTCTTCTTCTTCCATCTTCACAGGTCCTTCTGAACGATGGCGCTCTGATACCACTGATATGGTTTTTTTGTGTTTTTGGTATTGCGGAATTTGGTGGGATATATTTGATGGAGAAAATGGAGAAGAAAGTATATTATTACATGGAAAATCCTCTCATGTTTTATTTTTCTTTCTCGTATATTATTCAGAATTATATGACTCTATATATACAGCTACATAAAAACAAATCAACAAACTAATTCTAAAAATTCTAAACAAATCTTAAATATTCTAAACTGAAATATATAAATCTTAAATCCTAATATTATTTTATTTGAAATATAAATCTAAAATATATTTAAAACTAAAATCTTCAAAAAGATATTTAGGCATTATTCTCAACACTCCTCCTTGACTGAACATCTTTTTGTTGTACCCAATCCGAGATTTGTGATGAATTTTTTTTTTCTTTTTTTTTTTGTTTGTTGTCGTTCCTCAATACTCCTCCTTGACCGGATATCTTTGTGTTGTATCCAACCTGAGATTTGAATTGAAAAACTTTTGAACACTCCTCCCCGACTGAATATCTTTGTATTGTATCGTATCCAACCAGAGATTCATGTTTTTTTGTTTTTTTTGTTGTTGTTGTCTACATCTTCATATGATACATGAGTATATTTTTCATGTATTGGTTATGAGTTATGGGTTTTGTAATACATGTGTATGTCTCCTACTTTTCATGTATTGGTTATGGGTTATAGTTATATAATACATGTGTAGGTCTCATACTTTTCATGTATTGGTTTTGGTTTTGGTTATGGGTTATTACATGTTCATATTTCATGTAACACATAAAGATGTAGTTATGGTTATGATTTTTGGTTATGGGTTTCTCTTGATTTCTTCTTTTTCTTCGTCTTCATCTTCATCTTCATCTCCTTCTTCTTCTTCTTCCATCTTCACAAGTCCTTCTGAACGATGGCGCTCTGATACCACTGATATGGTTTTTTTGTGTTTTTGGTATTGCGGAATTTGGTGGGATATATTTGATGGAGAAAACGGAGAAAAAAGTATATTATTACATGGAAAATCCTCTCATGTTTTATTTTTCTTTCTCGTATATTATTCAGAATTATATGACTCTATATATAGAGCTACATAAAAACAAATCAGCAAACTAATTCTAAAAATTCTAAACAAATCTTAAATATTCTAAACTGAAATATATAAATCTTAAATCCTAATATTATTTTATTTGAAATATAAATCTAAAATATATTTAAAACTAAAATCTTCAAAAAGATATTTAGGCATTATTCTCAACACTCCTCCTTGACTGAACATCTTTTTGTTGTACCCAATCCGAGATTTGTGATGAATTTTTTTTTTCTTTTTTTTTTTGTTTGTTGTGGTTCCTCAATACTCCTCCTTGACCGGATATCTTTGTGTTGTATCCAAACTGAGATTTGAATTGAAAAACTTTTGAACACTCCTCCCCAACTGAATATCTTTGTATTGTATCGTATCCAACCAGCGATTCATGTTTTTTTGTTTTTGTTGTTGTCTACATCTTCATATGATACATGAGTATATTTTTCATGTATTGGTTATGAGTTATGGGTTTTGTAATACATGTGTATGTCTCCTACTTTTCATGTATTGGTTATGGGTTATGGTTATATAATATATGTGTAGGTCTCATACTTTTCATGTATTGGTTTTGGTTTTGGTTATGGGTTATTACATGTTCATATTTCATGTAACACATAAAGATGTAGTTATGGTTATGATTTTTGGTTATGGGTTTCTCTTGATTTCTTCTTTTTCTTCGTCTTCATCTTCATCTTCATCTCCTTCTTCTTCCATCTTCACAGGTCCTTCTGAACGATGGCGCTCTGATACCACTGATATGGTTTTTTTGTGTTTTTGGTATTGCGGAATTTGGTGGGATATATTTGATGGAGAAAACGGAGAAGAAAGTATATTATTACATGGAAAATCCTCTCATGTTTTATTTTTCTTTCTCATATATTATTCAGAATTATATGACTCTATATATAGAGCTACATAAAAACAAATCAACAAACTAATTCTAAAAATTCTAAACAAATCTTAAATATTCTAAACTGAAATATATAAATCTTAAATCCTAATATTATTTTATTTGAAATATAAATCTAAAATATATTTAAAACTAAAATCTTCAAAAAGATATTTAGACATTATTCTCAACAAGATGTTAGTGTCTTTTTTTTTCTTCAATTTTTAATTTAATTCTTTTATGATTTTGATTTTTAGGTTATTATTGATTTGAATGTTGAGTGTTGATTATGTAGCTATTGAAGGATGGATTATTTTGGTGACTGGTGTTCATGATGAAGCTCAAGATGATGATTTGCAAAATGCTTTTGGTGAACATGGAGAGATTAAGAATCTTCACTTGAATCTTGATCGCTGCACTGGTTTTGTCAAATTACGTAACTAATGCTGTTTTTTTTTTTTTGAATAAATAAAAGATATTCATTCATTCAAATTGAGAATAGTACATCCATGCAATACAAAACAAATTCAAAGTCGCTAAAAACAAAAAGGATGAATCTGCGAACAAACTCACAGTATCCGTGTTGATAGCATAAAACGGCATATTGCAAAAGCCTACATATTTGACTATATTGAAGCCACCGGAATATTCATGCCTCCGGATCTGTAGCGTTGAAGACACAAAAGTCATTGATTGGATCTGCACTAGATCAAACTTAATCCTTCAACCTGAAACAAATGAACACCGCACAAAGACAAGACACCAATACTCCGCACTGAGACGGGACAACAATACTCCGTACTAAGACGGGAAAATCAAAACAAACAACGTGATGAAATTACAAAAACAAACAGAAAAAAATACTAAATATATGTGAAAAATCCACTTATTTAATCAAAATAGAAAGAAAAACGATTTGGAGGGGTGATTTTAGGCCTAATTTGACGCTAAATCACGTTATACTCACTCATTGTACAGACAAGATTGAGAACCGGTTCTGTCGATTCGGAGAAATTGGAAATTAAAATTATGAAAGATACTTGGCATTCCAACTTGCTTCTCTTTTTCTCTATCTCATGTATGTTCTCTTTGGTTTCAATTTTCTTTTTCTTGCATATTCTTTTTGGCTACTGATATATGGTGATTCTTCTTTGAGTTTTATGTGCCATGAACCTGCTCTTTAAAATTTGGGTTGTTTTTACTTCTTATTTATTTTTTTTATTTTGTAAAACTTGACTTATAGTTATTTCTTGATCTTAATTAGACTTGCCAGAGGACAATGTATAGTATGGAGATTCACCAATTTTTTACATTTGTTTCTATGTTCTTTTTTTATACAATTCTTTGGCTTTTCTCTGTGTCTATTCATTTGATGGTGAACTTTGATGAATTACGGTGTGTTACTGCGATTTTGATAAAAGCTACACTTTTAAGCTACAACAAAATCATAGTGTCATAATGAGTTCATGACACTGACTGTAATTCCAAATTCTAATCATCTGCCAAGACTTTGTTGTTTGTACAGGACGACATCCATAAGGAATATTGGAATATTCTTTTTTACTGTTGTTTTATACTCTTTTGCTGGTGCGCTATACAGTATAGTTGTTTTTTTTTCCCCTGGTTTCATAGGTTTTACGCTAGCTTCTTCTAGGGAGGTTATCTATTGTAGTAGCTTTCGTCAGATGCAGTTTAGGTTTGCGTTGTTCATTGTATTGGGTCCTCTTTCTGTTTCTGTTTAGGGTTTATGAACGCTCCCTATCTGGTGAAGATGAACTTTTCCCTCCTAAATAGCATGCCATTGATTTTGAATTTCAAATTCTATTTAGGTTATAGATTTAAATATTATTAAATCGAAAAGTTTGAGTGTCTATAAATTGTAATGATCAGAGAACTTGGTTTGCATAAAATTTGTATCTCCTCATCTGCAAATCTACAAAATGATTCATAACGAAAAAGGGAGTGCTGGTATTGAGTTTGATCGCGTTGCTGATATATTGCCCAGTAAAGAAAATGTTTGTATCACGGTTAGAGTGATTCTTTTGTGGAAGGTCCCTGCTTTTCTCAATCCATCCGAGTCCAGCTCTCTTGATATGGTTTTGATTGATGAGAAGGTAAGTCTTTTTGTGATTATATAATGTGTATTAAATAATGTTTGCTGCATGGATTTTGTTGATTTAGTGGTGATGATATTTTTCTAGATGGTTTTCTTACGATTGTTAGAGCTAATAGACTTATTCACATGTTTAGGGTTACAATTGAAGTAACTGACAGTGAGGCAACATGTGTGTTTGTTCTATTTGATTCTGAGATGAGTTATATATGATGGACAAGTCTTGTGCCTTTTTTGTTGCTCAATCTAAGGTAACTTTAGTTTTAATGGTTGATTTGTTTAGTAATTATGTCATGGTTTGTTTGGTGTTAATTTTTACCTTTTATAGGCTAAGAAGAATGTTGGACCACATCCAATTCAATTTGATGGTTTAATTGGAAAGAAGATGTTTGCGGTTGATATATCTGATTTGTTTGGATCCAACTATTATTTGATCTTTATGTTCTCAAGGTGGTTTTTCAACACCAACCAAGGTTTGTTCATTGTAGCTGTTGGTGGGAAAAATCCAAATTTTAAGTTATCTGTCTTGTGATTTGTTTGTGATGGGTCTGTTGTTTCAATTTGTAATTTTTTTCAGTCAATGTCAAATGCTATTGATTTGGACTCCGATGGTATGTCCGATGATACCGAAGGTGGTGAGGATTCTCATTCGCATGAGTTTGTTAATGATCTTATTGTAACTCCCCCCGCTGTTGGTTCACGAGCTGAAATTGATAGTGATGTTCTTGTGGCTGTGAAGAGGAGTTTGTCCAAGGTGTTTGATGGAGTTGTCAAGGTTCAACCTAAGGTCCTTTGAAAAAGGTGAAGCTCGAGAAAGAATGAATTATAAGTCTATGTCATTGTTGGTGGATTGAAGTGTGGGGTGGTCTAGGTTGGTGGTGTTGGCTGTCATTGTGTGAATCAGTGTTGGCTTTTTCATTTTCTGGTTTGGTCTAGGTTGGTTGTGTTGCCTATTGTTGTAGTGCTTTATATGTACTATGTCACATAGTATGCTTTGATAATTTGATAATGAATGTGTTAGTTTGCTGGTGTAATAATAATTATCATTTGATAGTGAATGTATTAGTTTTCTTCTCATATTTTTACACTTGCTTATATCGGTATTCCTGTTTCTGCAGAATTCTATTTCTCACATGTTAGTTTTCTTGTCATGTTGTGTTGCTATATTATAAAACTTCTTAATGCTTAGTGTTTATGTTCATGTTTTATAAAGTGGGTTTTTATGTATTGTAACTAATTTGAGATTTAAATGGGATAAACATTTGATTGGTTTTGTTTGTTATATTCGATCTGTGTTTGAGTAAAAAAAATTGTTGATGCTTCTAAAGATTAAGCCACGGGAAGTTCGGTTGGTGCAATCCACATTTCCTTTTTGCCGATGTCAGTGGGTTTGGGGGCTATCTTTTAGTTGTTCCTTTTTGCTAGCCTTATTTTTAGTTACTTATTTGTGCTATTTTGCCTTCATACATATCTTATATTTTGTTGAGGTTTTTCAATAAATTTTGGCAATTAAAAAAAAAGTGGTAATCCAATGAGATTTACTTGTATCGATAGTTTTTTATTTTAATTATAATAAAGGTTTAATTTGCATACTCTCTCCGTTTACGATTATATCTTCTTCTTTTTTTCCGATCACTATTATAAGTGAAAAACACATTTTTACATTCATTTAAATTTTGAGTTAATTTCGTTTTAATATTTAGCTCCACACACTTCTGAATAATACTAAAGTGTGAATTTCTTAGTTATATCGATAGTTTAAATCGAAATTTGCTCGAAAGGAATAAGTTAGACGTTTTTAAATTTAATCGATAAAATTGAAATCTAAAATAAAAATAGAATACTAAATGTTTTATTATAACTTTTTTTTAGTACTAACAAATATTAGATATCTTATGTTTAATTTGGTTCGGGGTTCAACTAACTTCCAATCAAAATAGTAAAGCAAAGCGGTCAGTATAGTATGCACAACCCTATGAGCAAATGGAACTCGAACACATTCTTCTACCAGCTCCATAGGAATGAACCTAAAATCTTCTCCTATAAAATCTTCTACACTTTCTTAATATATATGGGGATGCTGGTCATCCCACCTGATGTGGCTGGATTCATGGCACTGTTCTCATCCTGTTTATTGACTTACCTTATATTGAAAAAATATATGACGATTAATAAGAGTCAAGGACAAACCTTGAGTCATGTTTTTTTTTTTTGAGGTTAACCTTGAGTCATGTTGCATTGTATCTTCCTAGATCAATTTTACTCATGGTCAGTTATGTGTAGCTATCTCAAGAGTTAAAACTTGAAATGGATTGAAAATTCTCATCACAGATAATAGTGACAAAACAAAAACTTCTACTGTTAATTTTGTGTATCCTGAAATCTTTCAGAAAATCTAAATAAACATATTTGCCAAGGACCATAGGAGTACTTTTCTCCATGTTTTTGTTTTCTTTCATTTTGTATTTATTACTGTATTATATTATAGGTAATTGAAAAAAAAATCAGAAAAATAAAAAAAATCATCCGTGCGAAAGCACGGGTTAAAAAACTAGTTATGATACAATTCATATGGGGCCGACATATTATGAACTTATGAATAAGTTAACATCAAAACAAAAGTTAGTACATGATCAAATTGTATCCTTTGTGGAGTCTGGATCATGAGGTTTCTTCTTCTTATAAGGTTATGGAGGTACAAGATTTTTTTTTATTTGGAATACACTCTCGACGTGATTATGATCCAAATGATTCATTGTCTTAAATGTTGCTTCGAGTGGTATAACGTCATCGTTACTACCTGGTGGTCGTACTGCTCATTCATCATTGGACATTCCTGGCCTATTGAGATTAATGAAACATCTATTTGAAATATCAATAACAAGATTGAAGGCTAATTTATTCTGACAAACAAAACTAATCATTTGGGATGAGGCACCAATGATGAATAAATATTCTTTTGAGTGTTTTGACCGGTCAATACGTGACATCATGTCGTACAACGACATAGACAACTCAATTAAACCATTTGGTGTAATTTCTATTGTTTTGGGAGGTGATTTCAGACAAACATTACCTATTGTGCGAAAAGGTGGGGGACAAGACATTCTAGCTGCAAAAATAAATGCATCAGACTTATGGAGGCATTGTAAGGTTCTAAAACTTACGACAAATATGTGACTGTGTGATTTCATCAAATCCTGAAGAGTATCGTAATGTTGATCCGCTACGTCTTATATTGATTTTGTCTATCCAGATGTAGTGCAAAACATGACTAATGAATTTTTTTTCCCAAGATCATTGTATACTAGCTACCACTTTTAAAACGGTTGAAAAAGTTAACAACACGATAATTATACCCGTGCTTGACACGGGCTCCATACTAGTTAGATTAATTACAATTTACAGTTGAGATTTAGTGTCAACATAAAAAAAAAAAATATCTATGTTATATTATCTTTCAATCTAACAGTCAGTTTTGTAAAACTATTATCCGATAAAAAATTATTAGAGGTGTCATATTTTTAAGTTTGACACTTTAATTTGTTGTCATTTAATCCTGAACTATATATTCATATTGTTTAATTTTAGGACTAATTACTAACAAAAAATCTATTTGAAGGACTAAAACAAACATATTTGAGAAACAAAATATATTAACTAAAGACACACTTCATAATGTATTTTTCAATTTAAGTCATTCCTAGTGATATGTCATAAGCTACTTTCGGCCAAAGAAAAATTACTGTAGTTAGTTTTGGCTTTTGGTCAAATTCATATTTTTTTACTTTCTAAAAAAATTGTATCCACTCCCAAAAATCACGAATATTAAGAAAAGTTGTTGAAATAATAATTTTGTTTGACTTGTGTGAAACTATTACTAATTTACCCTTCATATTTAATATATTCATTGTTGCTTTTATATTACAATGCAAGTTAGTGACATTAATAAAGAATATACCGAGTATTTCGAAAAAGAATAATAATTGTATCTAGAAACTTGTAAAAAGTCTTATATTTAGGGACTAACTTTTTTGTAAAAGATTCCTATAATTATGGACAAATGAGTATTACTTTTACTTTTATGTGTGGAGCACATCTTATTCTCCTCCTCCTTTCGTTTGTTCTTTCTGATGGAACTTCTATCTCTAACTATTATTTTCTTTTATTGACACTACTAGAAATCTCATTTTTAACAATTGATTTAGTGACCAAAATATATCAGTCACTACAACGATCGAGTTAGAGACTAATGAACTTTGTGTTCAAAATATTTGCATCTTCCAAAGTGATATCTTAAATCAAGTTTACCTTTCCAAGGAATAATAAAAAAAATTCCCCAATCCCACGATTTAAAATAAAAGTACTTGAGATGTGGGGAGTCTTGCCTTTGTGCCAAGGATATCTTCCTAACAATTTGGCAAAGCCAAACTATATGCCAATCAGAGACAAGATAGTCCTTAATACCAGGAATATATCACTCAAGTACCACTAGAATTGTTAATTGAAATAGTTGGCCAAGAGTCACAAGCCCTATATTCCATAAGTTCCTCATTTAGTGGATTTAGATGCCTAGGATCAAAACAAAAAGACATGTAAAAAATCTCATACAAGTTATATGTGTGAGGGTTCTCATCAATAACACAAGAATCTTGCACAAATTAATGGTTGGATTAATTAGTCTATGAGGTCTAATTTCACACATGACAAGGCATATTGGAAAAATCTGTTGGGTCAGCACGAGGGGGTAGCCAGGGGCATCATTCACATTGGGTTTAAGAACAACTATGCAAGTGAGTTGGACAGCACACTTTAACCCAAAACCTTAAGGCGTTAGGTTTATGGGTCCTCTTACTTATAAAGTGTTCAACCTCCACTATTCTAAGCAATGTGGGACTTAACACTCACACTTGCCACAACAATCTCCCCCTCAAGTGTGAGTCCATCCATTCCAGGATATGCTCCCCCTCAAGCGGAAGCTTTTTCAGCTACACTACACTTGTACCGCCGTTGCCACACTGCACACGGGACACGCCGTCTGACCACCTTTGTCAGGAAGACTTTCGATACAATGAGCCGGTCGAACCCTTTGTCGAACCATCGGCTCTGATACCACTGTTGGGTCGCCACGAGGGGCAGCCAGGGGGATCATCCATATTGGGTTCAAGAACAACTCTACAAGTGAGTTGGACACCACATTCTAACCCAAAACCTTAATGATACCATGTGTAAGCATATTTTTAGCTTTAATTTTCCACCATGTACCCTTACCAACTATGCAATAGTCATGGTAAGGAGCGAAGACAATTTGAGAATTCAAACTATCAACTTCAAGTGGCTCCATTGAGATAACTTCAAGTGTATCTATAATTTGAACATGGTAAAATTCAATTGCATCACTCCATGATGAAATAAGCATCTTCTTGTGTCTAATTCTATCCACCATTTCAACTTCAACAACCTTGATTTCACCAATGGTTTTCATATTGCAAAGAATATTTGAGATCAAATATGAAATCAATACAACATTGATTATATCATTACCAGCCCCTCTAAATATGATTTTGTCCTCAAGATCAATGAAAATGATAACTGTTTTTTATGCTAGACCAATGTTAAATAAGGTTGCCTTCTCACACTCATCATGATGAAAAATAACCCCAAATTGTGAATGTGGTTCTTGTGACTTTTGTTGCCATCTCTCATGATCACCAATCAAGAGATTGAACAAGACAACACTATAACCATAAACAACAACTTGAATACAATTTAAAATGGAATCAACAGTTGGCATGCTTCTTGTGAAGTGATTAAACATATCTCCATCTCTACAAACCCGTCAATTCTTTGTAACATATTCATCAAACCACTCAAGCATATTCGATTCATGAAAAAACATAAGCTCAAAACCTTTCAAACACTTGAAAATAGGGGCACCTGTGATGTTGCCAAGGCTATAAGCACTAGTAAGGCCATAATCATCACAAATGTCTCCTTGGTTTTTGAGTGCATATAACCAACTAGAATGATGAGCATTATATGAGAAGATGGAGTTCAAGACAGAATGACTAAGCTCAAGCTTTAAGCAAGGGATGAAACTTCTTTTCTTAGATATTAACACAAAGTAAACATAGCCATAACAAGTAATCCATCTCAATTGATCATAAATTTCATATATAAATTGAATAACCCCAACATTACAATAACTATTATTTCTTATCCAATACACTAGCTGTTATAAACCCCACATTTGGAGAATTTGAACAAACTAAAATCATATTACGTGTTACATCAAATACATGATGTGCATTCCACGCTTGAAAGATGTAGATAGCAACTTTGTGTGTGAAGGATTCTGAGCATTTCACATATAGAATTAAGACATTAAATGACACAAAATCAAGCTCCAAAATACTATTATCATACCTATTCCCATCAACCAAATCTTCTCTGAGAATGCAATGATCAGAATCCGTTGATAACTTTGTTTTGAACTAGTGTTGGCAAACAAGTATCTTTTAGATTGAAATATTTTCTCATAAGAAAATTATATGGCTTTGGATTGCACAACCAAGTTTAGAAAGTTATGTCTGATATTATGGTTATCTCCAACTTGTCAAATTTCAACTCTTTACGTATTTTAGTACTCCCTCCGTCCCAAAACTTTAGTTCTTTTAGAGTTTTGCACGGAGATTAAAAAATTATAAAGATCGATAAGTTAATTCATTTTTACCCTTACTTTATTAAGAAAGAGAAAATATATTTAATTAATGCTTTAACTTTATTAAGGGTATAAATGGTAAAATATCACTAATTATGCATTGGTTTATTAAAAAGGACTAAAGATTTGGGACAAAACTAAAAAGGTAAAAGGACCAAAGATTTGGGACGGAGGGAGTATAACATTTCATGTCATTTTTTTTGATAAATCATTTCATGTCACTTAACTAGTGCTTATTTATGAAAATGCCAATTTAGAAACATGGTTAGATGAAATACCAAATAGGACAACAAGTTTGAAACATTGACTTGACTAACTGATCTAAGGAAGCTATATATGAAGATGTGAAAAACACAAGAAGGGGGGTTGAATTGTGTTTTGAGGATTTAAAATTTTCTTCAAGATTAAAGAATCTATTCAGAGTCTATTTTGGTAGCGGATAACTCAAACACACAAAGTAATCAGAAGCAAGGTTGAGAGGGTGAGAGTGAGAAAGAACACACAAAGATTTTATATTGGTTCCCCTCACAACTTGAGAGTACTCCAGTCCCTTTGTTCTTTAACAAGAGAGTTCACTATAATCACACAAGATTACACAATTTGCTCAAGCACACAAGCAAGAGACTTCAACTCACGCTCAAGCACAAAGCAAGAGACTTCTAAATGCTCAAGCACACAAGCAAGAGACTTCAACATATGCTCAAGCACACAAGCAAGAGACTTACTCTAATTTGCTCAAGCACAAAAGCAAGAGAATTCCAAGTTGCACAAGTACAAAAGCAAGAGACTTTGAATCTTATACAATAAGATTGCTTACAAATATACACCTAGGACTAACTCTTACAAAGATTATCAAAATAGAAAGCTTTGACGTTTGAATGAAGATCTTGAGTTTAAGTCTTGTGCAGATGTTTGCTATTAAGTTCTTTGACTTGAATGAATACTTTCTTCCTTTTCTTTTGTATGCAGTTCTTCTCAAGTTTAACCTCTTTTGAAAAGTTTGATCATTCAATGACAACATTATCAATTCAAAGAGGTCTTGTATTTATAGTCTTAGAAATAAAGACGTTTGACTATGACTGTTGTGGAAGATCAGTTTGCCCGTTTGAAAGGTACTCAGACCATTTGTTCCATAAATGGCAAACTGCTTCTGCTTCTTTACTTCTCGAAGATAGTTCCTTTGCACATAAGAGGTAACTTTAGTACCGTTGTCTTAATACTCCCTTTCTTGACTTGTTGGACTGACATAAAGCAACATCCATTTCGTCCTTGTGTAGATTATATCTTGAGGGAAATATCTCTAGACTTGATTCTATCAGATTGATATGCTTTGTCATTCTTGTGTAGCTTCTGAGAGTACACTTAATTTGCTTATGACAGTCTCTTCTTGTTTCTTGGACATTTCATTGCTTCTGAGACTCTTGTTGCTTCTGATAGGTTGTCTTCAGACTTAGTTCTCTCAGAACCTCTGAATGCTTCAGATGCATATATTCTGCTTTGAGCTTCTCAGATTCTATCTTCGTTGCTAACTGCATACTTTCATTTAAGATCATTAGTGTTCTTCAATTGCATATTAATACTTTATTATCATCAAAACTTTATCGAGTTCTTGGGGTTTGTTCTAAAAACCATTTTTGTTCTAACAATATAAATACCTTACTGATCAAATCCAACAAAATCAGTAAAATAGTAACCGGAAAAATATAGCAAAAGCATAACACATGTTTCAACAAAACCAAATTTAAGAGTTGTCTTCTTGTTGACCTCGTTCATTTTGTATAAATCCTTTCAACCAAAACCAATTACTGTTTCTTGACAATAACTTTCCTATGATTGTCTCAAATGCTAGTTAGAAATCCTTGTTATATAAGTTTGCATATATTCTGCATAATTTTCTACTATACTATATGTACCTGAATTTCTAAACCTCTTTCTTATCCGACAAAATTCATAAAAATACCAAGTAACAACAAAATGAGATAATATAACGGTCAATCAAAAAGGTGATTAGCAATGATCGAACATATTTCAAGCAACATAAATGTAATGATTTTCAAGCTTTTAGGTTTTAAATAGCGGTCAAGGTCATGGCCTCGTCATGGATTTCACGATTTCGGCCATTATAGATGTTGTATTACACACTGCGGTCTTCACAATGTGAATTAATCACAACATCGAACAAATCTTATTAAAATTATTTGTATTATCATGTACGTATAACAACTTAAACTAGAGATAGAATTAAAATTTTGAAATATAGAAAAAGCTAATAGAAGATAACACTATATATATATATATATATATATATATATTTATCCATTTCAATTGGAAAAAAAATGATTAAAATGTAATTGAAGCTAATAGAAGATAACACTATATGTGTAATAAAGTCTCTCTATTAGCATTTTGTTGGATTATACACGCGATCTCATATTGTCAACATGTGATTCAAGGGTAAAGCTACGGAGGACCAGTTTCACAGGTGGTCCGCCGTGGATCAATGCTTAAAATTATCAGAAATTCTAACGACTGTCGATAATATTTTTTAAAAGTAAAATTTACGACTCTTCTTATTCTTGAAATTCTGGCACCTACTGGGGACAGATGTTAAGACAGAAGCTATAGCAATTGTCGTACGTGTCGCGGTGATTTTCGGACGTCAAGCTATTGGTTAGCTTTGGTTCTCAAAAATTATGATTCACCACCGAACTTTAATTTATCCAAGGGAAGGGGAAAAGATCGAATAAACCCATAATAAAAATTTAGAGATTTAAGGTTCGGGGGTTAGTTATACAAAGGGAAGGTATTAGCATCCTATGTATCCGTAGTACTCTACGGGAACCTCTTGTAAAATATGTATTTTTTGTGCTAAAACGTTTTGCTTGTAAAATTTGCTTATAAATGATTGGGTAACGATGAAAGAATCTTTTTTATTAATTTTGAATTGGGAAGACACAAGGTCTTTTGCACTACGTACCCGTGAGGGATCAAAATCTCGTAGTTCGGGGTAAAATTTGTAAAGTGATTTGTTTGATTGATTTCAGGAGAAAAGACGAGTCGTCATCTTAAGTTTAAACTCCTTTTAAATCCGCTACGAACATACTGAAAAGTTTATATCTTTTCCTGCCATATGTCGTGGGAAAATGAATTTTAACTAGAGATGACTCACGTCTAAACTCTCTTGAGAAAAAGTTTGAATTTGAAAAGCCAAGCGGCAAAAGATTTGAATTGTTTTTGTATTTTTTAGTCTTTGTGAAAAATATTTAAATATGCTTAAGTGTATTAGGGCATTTATTGAAAAAAGTTTTGGAAAAGGTTTCTCGACGAAAGTCGAGGTTTATTATAAAAGATTTCTTTTTTTAAAAATATTTGAATGTTTTAGTTTTTTATTATTTTAAGAAAAAAATGTATTTTTAGAACGTCGGTTATTCGGACCGCAAGCCATCCGGCAGGAAATCCGAAGTCACCGGAGAGTGAAAAGTCATCCGCCAAACCACTCCTTTTTTCATTCTTTTTTTTTATTTAAATAAAAATGATTTTTATTCAAGGTCAAAAATAGCGAACAAGCAAAAGCGCAAAAACAACATTGTAACACGGGGTTAACGAACATTTCCCTTTTCCCTTTGGACTTACACAAAATAAATCACACAATAATATTTTTTGCATTTTTTGATATTTAAGCAATAATAAACGAAACAAATAACATGACATATATTTTTTTTGACGTTTTTGATATTTAAACATAGCATATAACATATAAATAATGTACAAAATAAATAAATTAAATGACATTCACATATAATAGAACACATAAATAAAATAAAAAATATAGCAGGGGTGTTAATAGCAAAACAGGGGGGTGGGGATAGCAAAACCTGAGTAGGCCCAGTCCATAAGGCCCAAGGCGTGTGAAGGAGATGATGGATTGAATCAGGGACGTCTGATTAAATCAGACAGCCCTGATCTGATCCCAGCCAGATTAAATCTGGAGCGTTTGATCAGCATCAGAGGGTTACGGGCGCGCAGGTGCACGATAAGGCTGTGCGCCTGCGCGCACCGGATCCAGACAAAGTATAAAAGTCAAAAAAAACCTAAAAAATCTCATTTTCATTTCTTCCTTCTCTTTCTCAGCCGCAGCTTTCCTCTTCTCTTTCTCTCACCGGCGGCTCAAATTTTCTCAACCTCTCTGTTTCGCTTTCTTTCCTTCTTCGATCTCCCTCACGAGTTCGTACCTTCTTCTTCCTTCTCTTTCGTATTTTTTGTTTCGAAAATCAAACTCCATTTTTCTCGAACTTATCTCTCTCGATCTCTCATCTCTCAAAACCGAATCTCTTTCTTTCGATCTCTCTTTGTTCTGTGCGCCTGAAATTGCAATGGAGCATACAATAGGAAGAACACCGCGTTTTTGTTTTAGTTTGGGTTCGATGATGATGGTTTGGATTCGGTTTGGATTTTGTTTATGAAGTTTTTGTTTGTGGTTTGATGGTGATGAATTCTGCGGTTGTTTTCAATTTGATTGAGATGGTTTGATGATTTCTGGGTTGATTTTTGCTGGTGTGTGATTCTGTTTTGATTCTGGTTTTTTTGATTTTTTTTTGTTCTGGTTTGGAAAAGAAATTGAAGATGATTTGAGTTTTTCAATTTTTGCTGCGGCGGATCCTGATCAATCCTCTCCTGTCTGAGTTCTTTTCAATCTGTTTTATAACCCAAATTTTTTAGGGTTTTGGTTAATTGAGGAAATGCAGAGAAATCCTTTTGCTAGTTGAAATGGAATCTCCCCCTTTGGGGAAGAAGACACTGACCGTGACCCAAAAAAAAAACTCAAGAACGTGACCTCTTTTTTTGATTTTTAATTAATTTTAAAAAAAGAAAAAAAAAGGAATAAAGGATAAATAAAACAAATAAATAAATAATAATAATAATAAAACTGAATAATAAAATAAAAATAATAAAAATTGAAAAAATAAAAATAATAATAATATAAATATATAAATAATGAATGAACACAAAATGAGGTATTTTAAAATACCTCTCTGCCGAAATTTCGTTTGAAAAAGCGAAGTAAAATCCCGGACAAAAATGCATGACACATGCACATGAGGTGGGATCTTAGGTCAAAAATTGGGGTATGACAGTACGTAGTCAGTTGTAATGCTAAGACAAATGCTCAAGCGTATGTCCACAGTAGAATATAATCAACAAGTAAAAGCAACATACAATAAAGTAAACAACACAGAGAATTGTTAACCCAGTTCGGCGTTCACAACGACCTACTCTGGGGGCTACCAAGCCAGGAAGGAATCCACTATAATAGATCTAGTTCTAAGCCCACAGCAAACATCCAAGTTTACGACTTATCTCCTAGACTCTACCCGTGCTAACTCAACCTAGGAACTCCTAAGTTTGAGACCCCGTCTCACTTCCTTTCTATCACAAACCTTGTGATTATAACAGTTCAACAAACTATGAGGTTTCACTAACCAAACAAACAAACAATCTCCGTGCTTAAAAGCTTGAGAGAAGTTTCACAAAAATCCAAACCAAAACAGGCCTAAGCTTGTGTTATAGAATCCACAAGAAAGGCTTACAATTAACAAGACTCAAACCCTAAAACTATAATCTTGAAATACGGCTTCAGTAAACTTTTAGGTTTTAGTCTTCACATATATATACCCTGAGTTAGCATAGGCTAGATCTTCGTTTTTGGGCTTCACAATACAGCTGGTCGTTGAAAAAGTCCAGCAAACATATTCTTGGATAAAATCTCTTGTTTCCATAAATGGCGTAGCATATTATGAAAATATAACCTGGTGCAGCCGCCTTATAAAACCTCAATGAAAACGTGCGTCTTGGTATATAAGGAAAGACGAAAATATTGCTTAGGCGAATCTTCAAGGATATGGCGCATAAATACAGCGAGAATTACCGACATGACAGATGCTATACCCACATGCTACGGCATCTGGTCCAACATCTTGCTAGAACTTGTTTTTGCAAAATGAGGCCAACATACAAAACACCAACAATTCTTACGGCTAAAAAAATGAAATTATTAACGTTAATTCAGTACAAGTTACATCTTTATTATATGTTATTTTAATTAAATCGGTGTCAATTAAGTCATGATTTCAATCATACAAACAAAAATAACCATTAAATTGTACTTTTAAACATCAACGTATATTATCAATAATATTTTAAATAGTTTTCAAATACTGGTCCACTATGGACCACTTAAAGAAGTGGTCCATATTAGAATTTCCCGTGATTCAAACGACGGAAAAAATTGTACTTATAAGAATTAAGGCCAACATAGCTAATATCATACATAGAGCTATTAAATCATATTTCATGTTCAATATGTTGTGCTTGTGATCAGAATTGTCCAATAGGTTGAACCAACCCATTCAAGCCTGATGTGCTACACATTATTGGAGTCTGACCCGACCACTAGGGCGATGGGAGCTAATGAGGCAGCACGACCATTTCATTTCATTTTTTTAATGTAACTTTGATACATTAGTTTCTCACAATTATTTTTTTGGGTATGCAAGTGCAAATGTTATTTGGGAATACACTCTTGTCCCCCGCCCCCCCCCCCCCCCCCCCAGCCAGCTGTAGTTGTTATTTTCTCACATCCTTCTTCATTCATCCTTTGAAGAGGGGTGGTTTTGAGTCATTTTTTGATTCGGAATCATCCCTCTTTATCCTTTTTTTCTTGTCGTCTATCTAAATAAATGTTATTCACATATATTTGAGTATTTTTTTGTTGTCTATGTGCGGCATTGTTGGTTTGTTCGTCGTCTTATGCGACACTTTTTGATTGTCTGTCTTAGTGTGGTGTTTTGTTTGTTCGGAGTGACAATATAAACTTTGACTCATTGCAAGTTCAAACAACGATACACAAATTCAGAGGCATAAATACTATAGTTCAAGCAAGAGGTTTATGACAGTTATCAATAAGATCAATTTTCTCTCATCCTCGCAAATTTGTTTTCAGTGTGTGGCATAATCAGTCATCTCAGATACCACACATAGTCAAAAAAAATTGTGTGAATACACACAAATATCATTTTTTGGACTTGGATGCCGTCAAAGACCATGAATCTCAAAGTATTATTGACTTTTGGTCATATGTGGAAGGATTTAGTATGATTGTTAAGATTTAGATTTTAGTTTGTTAACGCTATATTGTCGACCAAAAAGTTTATATGTATTCTTAGTGAGCATTTAACTAACTTCATCTCTTGCATTGTTGTTATTTTAGCATATGAATAAAATTCGTTTTATTGTAAAAAAAAAACATATTGAATTTGAATATCCATTAACCTCAAGTTTTATTTTTATTCTTTCAATTGAACTAAATTTAATACTCCTTTATAAACTTTGAAATTTAATTTTTTTAACTAAATTGAAGAGAGTGAAATAGTTTAGAAACTAAATTGATTATTTATTTGTTGAGAAAATTTGACAAATAAGACAAAGTCCACTAAACTTACAGGTACACTTAAACAATGAATTATAAAAGAAACCTTAAAAAATAAAATAAGGAGGCAAAATAATAATAATCTAATATGAAGAAACAACATGCTTTTACAACCTTTTCCAAAAGAAAATAAAACTTTTACAACAACAAACAATTTGTAAGAACTAACCGTTTGAGAAAGTGAAGATGAAAACTATAACTTGATATGAAATTTGAGTTTGATTTAAGGATTACAGTTTCTTTCCTTGATTGGACAATTATGTGTGAATACAAACATAATAGATGGTTGAGATTTTGTAATAGCAGAGTCAGAGACAGATTTTTAAAGGAGTGTAGAGTGTAATAGAAAAGACAAGTTTCGATTTGGAGAAAACTGGAAATTGGAAAAGTAGTGTTTCATAGGTGGTGGGTTGCAATACTGTTTTTTACAATACATCTTGCACCCTTTTTACATTTTGACTTTTCTTGTTTTATTATAATTTAATATTTTCTGTTGTTAAAAGAAAAGAGTTTAAATATAGACACTTTGAGTATAAATTAATTTTACACTGTTAATTAATTATAATGATTCATCTTTCATATTATATTAAGAAAATAAAGTGAAGTGACAGAACATATAATTGTTATTGATTAATTCTTCGAGTCTTGTGAAATATAAACACATGAAAATTTACTATAAGAGATTTAACGTTGTTGCGTACCCAAGTCTGAGATTGAACTCATGACCTGATTAAGTTAAAAGAGACATGCATCATCTAATCAAACGTTATTGGATTAATTAATCTTTAACTCTGATGATGATATATCAATTCTACAATGAATCTAAAAAGTAATTTATTTTCTTATATATAGGATTGAAGGGAGTATTCATTAAAGCGAATATTGTTTTGAATGAATGTTTTGTCAAGTAATTTAGTTACTAAAATTTCATCCTTAAAATGAATAATTATAATGGTTGAAGTTCGAATCCCAGAGTTACAAAATCAAAATGTTTGATCTTCTCAATTTATATTTTATCCACTTTATAAGATCTAAATATAATAAAATTATAACAAAAATGTTATCTGATTTATTATATAATCCCTATAGTTTTCCATTTTCAATAAAATCCAATAATCAACATTATTTTATAAGAGCTTGTTAATATATTTGGATTTATGTTTTGGATGAAACAGATTGGAATTTTGAATTGTAGCTAAAGAAACAATATTTTTCAAAAAATGGTAAAACAAAAAATGTACCGAAAGTTAACCCTAACGTTTGTTTATATATGGTTATGCACTTAAGTATGCTTGAAATAAAAGGAAATACTCTATCATAGGGCTAAAAGGAAATAATTTTCCAACAATGCCCCATTTGAGAGCATAAACACCAAAACATGCCTCAATGACAATTTCGTCTACATGAAAAAATGTTTTAATCATAGCGTCTAATCTAATTCCACCTAAGATCACATACTAATTAAATGTAATAAGGCCACATTTATTTATTTTTTAAAAAGAGAAAACATAATTTTGATTTTTACTAGGTAAAACACAAGCAAAACTGGACAACATAAAGGAGTAGAGGGGCAAAAAAGATTGTTCTGACAATTATAAGAGAAAACATTTGCACTGAGGTATATTATCTCATTATAAGGATTCATTCTGAAAAAATAAACAATAATGAAAAGATTTATCATTACTATTGTTTCGGTAGTTGAGCTTTATTGACTTGGGAGTCGTAAATTCCAAGTGAGTAGCCTTGCAAAAAATTTCATTACGGTGGTGTAACATCAAATCTCATTTAAGGAGTATATTTTTTTGGGTTAAATATGTTTTTGGTCCCTATAGTTTCGCAGAATTTCATTTTTAGTCCCTGAAGATTTTTTTCACACTTTTTAGTCCCTAAAGTTTTGTCAATCAAGTGTTTTTAGTCTCTACTTTAAATCAAACTCTTGTATACTTTCACATTTGTTAACGATTCTTTGTATTCATGTTTATAATATTATAAGAACATCTCCTATAAAAATTTAGAATTTTTTAACCTAAGATGAATTATTTATGAATTTTTATGTGCAATAAACTAAAAAATTCATATTTAATTAATCTCTTGTTAAAAAAATTTAAACTTTTGTAAGAGAGATTCATATAATGTACTAAACATGATTGCAGAAAAAAATTTAAAATTTCGAATGATATGCACGAGTTGATTGAAAAGTAGGGACTAAAAACATTGACTGATAAAACTTCAGGGACTAAAAAGTGTGAAAAAAATCTTCAGGGACTAAAAACGAAATTCTGCGAAACTATAGGGACCAAAAACATATTTAACCCTATTTTTTTTAAGGAAAAATCTCATATACCATGGTATGTTAATATCATTTGACATCTCTTTTGATCATGTACATTATGGATGATCTAAACGATATAAAATTTCAATCCAACGATCAATTTTGTAAATTCGTATTCGTTATAATAATATTGGCAAACTAAGGTTCTCTCATTTAAGGTTCTCTCATGGCAATGGTTTATTGCAAGGATGACGAAGGGTCCATGTTTATTGTACGAATGGAAATGGAGTCTGATCGACTGCATGAGTAGGTGATGGTCTTGTAGGAGTTTAGAAGCATGGGAGTTCTGTGTTCTATTGGTTGTTGCGTTTGTGATTTTTGTTGGGTTGTGCTTTCTGTTTAAGTGTGTTGGTGATGTGTTGTGGTGATGCTTTGTTTCATTGTGGCTAGCTTGTTTTTTCTGTTATTGTTTCATGTTTATCCGTTTTGTACTGTATTGTGCTCCCTTAACATGCCTTATGATATGAGGGGTTTGTTATAATATTTGTCTTTTTGCTGCTCAAAAAAAATATATATATTGGCAAACTTGTGCACCATGGAAGACTAGATGAAGTTATCCATGTTAGCCAAAGCCATGTTAATGTTATTATAATATGTTTTGACTAATCATGTACTCCCTCAGTTCTATAATATAAGCAAAAAAAAAAAAATCACACTTATTAAGAAATTCTAAATTTTACCAAAACAAACAATTGAATTTCCAAAATTACCCTTGTCATATTGAAAATTAAAACAAACTCTACTTCTTCTCGGGAACAGAAACAACTAGATTGTTAATGATGAAAGCTAAAAAGTAGAAAGTAAAAATTCAATACAATTAAAAACATATTGCTCAATGTAGTACTACATGGAATATGAACCGTGCATGAGTTTGGAAAGTGGGACGGTTGGTGCAGGCAAGAATCAATACAGTAAAATTGGGAACCCAAAAGTTTAATGGAAATACAATGAATTATGACTAGAGTAATGCTAAGAACAAACGCACTGTCAAACGCTGTTGAACACACCCACACTCATTGTGCCACGTTTCCATTATTTTAAAACGTTGTACTTGTTACCGGTTGTGTCGGTTTAGAAAACAAAATATTTCCATCAAAGAAAAAACACTAAAAAAAAAGCACATGTTCTCTGCAAGTTATTCCAACAAAAACAAACAAACTTCCTTCAAAATCAAATTCTTGCGGTGGGTTTTCTGGGTTCCATTCTCTCTATGATTCTAACTATTTATTCTCCTCCCATAACTCAACAATACAAAACCTTTACAATTTCTCAATGTTTGCTTTCTAAATCTGAGAATCCTTGATGGATCTATTGTTAAAGAGATGAAAAAGGGGACAATTTTTAATCGTTGTTGATTTCATCCCCCTGATCTCTGGCGTTTTCCTCCGGTACTAGCGCGGAAAAGGGTAACGACCATTATTCTACCATGATATTCAACAATTTATTCCCGATTATATTTTCAATAAGTTCAAATTGGATTATTGTAAAAAAAAAAAAGTTCAAATTGGATTCTGATTTTTAAATCAGGTTTTTAATTTGGGTATGCATGCAACTT
Source organism: Trifolium subterraneum (assembly GCA_951799995.1). NCBI lineage: Eukaryota > Viridiplantae > Streptophyta > Magnoliopsida > Fabales > Fabaceae > Trifolium > Trifolium subterraneum. The sequence goes on along the minus strand of OX637466.1, from coordinate 11,044,785 downwards.
TTAGGAACATGTATTTGATGGTAGTAATTGTTTTCCAGATTTGTTGTTAAATATGTTGAAGTTGAAGAGAAAGAGACGGTATTGGTAGGTTGAAGCTCAATAGTAGATGAAAAGTTATAAACTCAAAAAAAAAAAAAAAGGTTACTTTCAATTGTGAAACCGGTGACAAGTAAAAGAATAAAAAAATTTGGATGAAGTGGCTGATTATTATTAGTGTGTGTTGAAAGAGTGTGTTAGAGGGTGTGACCCTAGCATTACTCTTATGACTAAGGGTATTTTTGTAATAACATAGAAAAAAGGTTTTTTTGCTTATATTACGAGTCCGAGGGAGTACTATAATATTATTAATCTATCAATATTTTTGTATTTAATATGTTATTATAATATGTTTTATACTAACCACTTTTAAAAAGTTTGACCATTTTTAATGGGAGTTCTTACCCTTTAAATATTGGTACCCATTAGAAAGTTGAGCATCATCATGTCGTATTTTTTTTTATAAGCATCATCATGTCTTGTTAATTCTCATTAAAATATATTTTCATAGAATCTACTTAAAATGATGTAGAGTTATTAGTGTGATCTATTTAAAACCTTTTGAGAATGTTGAGTTAGAGATATTAATTACTTATTTAGTACTACTATTATTAAAAAATTATAATCAGTGATGTGTATATGTGAGATTCAGTTAAATATTCAAATATACAGAGCTTCATTGTGAATGTTCTTATATGTCATTTGTTGCGGCATCTTTACAATGTAACTATTTTAACAATGCATAAAAATTAAACTCTCCACGATAATATTAATCACTTTAAATTTACAAACCTATGATTCAGTAACAATGTCAATGTCTTATACGAACAATCTCCGTGGAAATATATATATATATATTGAAATTAAACTCTTAGTAATAATTCCAAGACTAAAGAATCGTGTTGAATATCAAGGGTTGATGTTCATAGCAAGTCAGTTAAGTATAAATTAATTTTTTCCAATACGATATTGCAAAGAAACAAAACAATGATATGATTTTGCAGATAGAGTATAATTTTGCATATTTTTCCTTTAAGTTTGGTTTGTTTTTTGTTTTTAAATGGAAACGACACATGGCACTACACTTTAAGTTTTATCCTAAAAATTTAAATACCTTTGAAGAAAATGGGTAGTTGTGGTGCATAACCAACAAAGGATAGCAGCACGCTCGCGTGGCACATTATATCAATATACACTCATATTCTGTTGTTATTATGAGGATAAAGAGAAAATAAGGACACAACTAATACCAGTATATAGATATGAGTACCTTTGAGAGCAGAAAAAGAGAGATTTGAGTAAAACTCTCACAATCACTCTTGCTGATAAGAAAATTAAAATAACTCATACACTATCATTTCCTCTTCTTTCATCTTCTTCCATATCTTCACAAACAAATCTTCTTCCATCTCTTATATCATCTCTTCACAAACTTCTCTTATATCATTTCTCTTATTCTTCTTTTTTTTCTTTTTTTTAATATTTGTGAATCTAGATGGTACCATGGGGTACATTTGTTTGTTTGTTTGTTGTTGTTGTTGTTCTAATTTGTGTTTTTGTCAAGTGATAGTGTAGCATAGTTGGTTTTAGAAGGTATGACCCTTAGTTTTTTGATTATGTTGTTTCTTATTGTGCCCTAGTTTTGCTAGCTTTTCTATTACTAATAAAATTTCCCCAAATGTTATTTTTTATTTATTTATGAGGTTAGTATAACATTTTATTTATGCATTCATTAATATTTGAACAAACTTTAAGAAAAGTAAGTAAAATTTACCTTTGTTTTAAAACTTAAACAAACTAAGCAATCCCATAATGTATACAAACATTGAGATTTGCTAGCAATATTATTGATATAGTTTATTTAATTCTTTGTACTAGACGTGCACAAAGTTGTTGGTTAGACGATAAGTTAGTTTGAAGATTGTGTTAAAGAATCAAAGTTAGTGTTATCTTAGAGAGGTTAATTGAGCTCATAAATTTCTTATGTTTCAATTACATAGATATTATTTGATATGAAATTATATTTATTAACAAATATTTTACATGCCGTTGGTGAAACATTAAGTATCAAATATTATTTTAGAGAATGTTCAAAGAGAAGACAAGAACTTGCATGATTCCCTAAAGGTAATTAAGCATGAACCTTCTCAATTTTGTTTACACTATTGTCAATTTGAATTGAATGCTTCGATACCATGTGTTTTCCTATATTTAAATCTTGATGTTTATGGATTTCTTTAAGATGTATTTATGAGGATGAATTTGAGAAAAAAATATTCGTTAATGTTATTCATCCTACTGAAATTGGGATCACATTTGATAATATTGAAGCTTTAGAAATTGTGAAAAACACTTTAAATAAATTAGTCATACTTCCCCTTCGAAGACATGAGTTGTTTACCAAAGGACAACTAGCTAAGGTTGAAGAACAATTTATTTTGTTTTATTTTATTTTTATAGTAATGTATTTATGAAATATATTTTAAAGTGAATTATGTCTATAACACTCATTTTGTAACTGTTTTAATGTAGCCTTGCAATGAAATATTGTTTTTCGGGCCGCCCAATACGGGTAAAACAATGCTAGCCAAACTATGGCAACATAAAGCTGGTGCAAATTTTATAAACATCACATTGTCCAATATTACTTCAAAGGTAATAATGTTGAGATTAATAATATTTTTTTGCTATATTGTATATGTCTTTTACTTTGTGACTAAACTCAATTTATTTGTTGCAATTTGCAGTGGTTTGGAGAAGCGGAAAAGTATGTTAAAGCAATAATTTTTTATTGCTAATAAAATTACCTCAAGTGTTATTTTTATTGATGAGTTAATATAACATTTCATTTATACATTCATTAATGTTTTTAGATTGAAATGTATTTTATACTTGTTAGATTTTGACCCTTCATTTTCTTATTTTTTTTAAATGTTGATAGTTACATTCAAATCGTTCTTTTGTTATTATTATTTTTACAATAAAAACTTATAATAAATTTCACTTTCTTTTACACCTCACCTCACCTCACTTTCTTTTGTGTTAATGTTGTTTATTGTTGGACCATTTTCTATATAAATGTTGTTATTTCTAACTATTCGTTAAATTGTTATGGTATTTGTGGCAGGTGGGAAACGTGGAAATAGTTCAAATGATGTTGTTTATAACAGGATGAAGACAAAGTTCTTTGTCCATTAGGATGGTCTCCGCACAAAAGAGCAAAATCGTGTACTTGCTCTTGTGGCTACAAGCAGACCCTTTGATCTCGATGAGACAGTTATAAGGAGGCATCCACAAATGTAATGCATACTTATACTACATTTTGATGTAATATTGTCCTTCCTCAATTTTAGTTGTTTCAAAACCATATAAATGTTGTTAATCCATTTATTCAGTGTGTTGGAGAGACAAACTCCGAATAGAATCATTGTCGAGTTTCATGTCTTTTGCATTTGATCAAAATTTCAATCTAACAACCACAAATATATTATTCTTCTTAAACATATAAGAGAATCAACCTACTAAGCACTTATGCTCTTTGTCCACACTTTCAACATTGATAGTCTTTACGTGTATGATCATATTTTGTGATAGATTTTATATTCTAATTCATGAGCTTTCTTCAACAAATATGCAGGTTCATGGTTAATTTGTCCGACTCTTTAAACCGACAAAAAATACTCTGGATCATATTGACCAATGACAAATAAAACTAATGGATATTCTGGCGGTGATTTTAACGTTTTTTTCCCTCTTCCATTTAGTTACTGAGAATGTTGTATTTGTTGAAAATTAACAAATAGTCTTAGATCATAGATACAAATGAAATGACCCAATGCAATGAAAATTAACAAATAGTCATAGATCATAGTTACTGTGTTGTATTTGTTGAAAATTAACAAATAGTCATAGATCAATGACCCAATGAAATGAAAATGCTATAACAAACTCCCACTAACCCAAAACATTTAGCGATAAGTACTTTCATAACACTATCATACTCGATAGGAGTATTGGTATTATACTTGTACTTTTATATTTATGACTTCACAAAATATGGTTTGTTGGTGTAACAATAACACAATATAATTGCATGCTTATAGATTTTTATGTTAATCCAACACACCTAAACCACTACAAGAAAATTGCAGATTTGCGACGGTCCTAGAAGGGGTTAGCGGCGGTTTTGATATACACAGATGTATAATATGCTACTGTGATTTACGGTTAAATAGCGTTATTGCTCAATATTCCCTGAATATCAAGATCCTTACTACTTGGACCAATTCATTTTTGGTTAATATACAAATTTCTATGTCCTGTGAGCTTAGCTAAAATGGCGAACATTTCATTATATATGCAGGGAATATTGAGATGTTTTACGTTTCGTTAAATTGGTCCAAGAAAAAATTCTGTTATATATGCAGGGAACATTTCAATTTTAGCTGAAATGTTTTATGTTTTGAATAAATTATTTTCAGCTTAAAGAGTGCCTAAGCACCGTTTAGCAAGACCCTTTTAAAATAGGGTTAAATGGTGTTTACCCCCTGCAAAGTAGGCGAGTTCTATATTACCCCCTGGAAAATTTTTCGTTTAGATTCCCCCTACAAAATATAATTTTCTGGATTCCCCCCTCAAATGACACAGTGGCAGACGGAATCTCCACGTGGCGCTGCCACGTAGGAAATTTTTAATTAAAAAAAAATGAAAATTAAAATGCCACGTCATTTTTTTTTAACTCAAATTTTTTTTTTTTTTTAACTCAATTTTTTTTTTTTATCCCCTTTTAAAAAAAATTAGCGCATTTTAAAATATTAAAATTTGGTAAGATTATACTATAGATAAAAATTTGGTAAGAAAGTTTTACTTTTTTTTTTGTTTCTTTCACATGGAAATGGAATAATTGTGATATGAATTATGAAAAATAATGGAAAAGATGGGCTACAATGGTGATGGTGGTAATCTTAAGGCGGCAACTGATAACCGCAAGAGAGGAGAGTAAACAACACGGCCATGTTAAAGAAGAGAATCAGCGTGAGACATCCAATAAAAAAGAAGAAAGTGTTGGTTGACAATTGTGCGTGAAAATTTATTTGTTTTAAAGAATGTGGGTGCATAAAATATCATCTAAAAGTGAATTTACAATGTTAACAAATACTCATATGCAATTAGTGTTGATGCAATTTGAAGTCATTATTTTATGAGTCACTTATATATTATATATAGTATTCAACATTTATTTTTTATCTATAGTATAATCTTACAAAATTTTAATATTTTAAAATGCGCTAATTTTTTTTAAAAGGGGATAAAAAAAAAAATTTAAATTTGAGTTAAAAAAAAAAAAAATTTGAGTAAAAAAATGACGTGGCATTTTTTTTTTTTAATTAAAAATTTCCTACATGGCAGCGCCACGTGGAGATTCCGTCTGCCACTGTGTCATTTGAGGGGGAATCCAGAAAATTATATTTTGTAGGGGGAATCTAAACGAAAAATTTTCCAGGGGTAATCCAGAACTCGCCTACTTTGCAGGGGGTAAACACCATTTAACCCTTTAAAATATAAGGATCCTTCTTAACAATTTCACAAATGTAAGATTAAAAACATATTTAATCCAATGTTCTTTCTTTTGTATACTCACGTATCCAAAAAGTCACAATAAAAATTATAGAATATAATAAAGAAAGATGAGTTCTTTGACAAGTTTGCCATTTGTCAATTAAAGAGAGTGCTTGCTATTTAAAAAATTACTATTATTAGTAATATTTCCTTAACTATCCTTAATTTAAATTTAATTATTTAATCTGTGAATTATTAAATTGAATATTTAATGATATTTTTGAGGTACACAAGTTCATTGTATAAAGTATAAAGGAGAGTAATGCAAAACAGCAATTCAAATTCAATTAATCGTGTATTGATAGTCAAGATCCCTTTCAAAATCATCACCCAATCATATATAGTGTCCCTTCCTTTTTTTTTTTTTTTTGTTGGTAGACGAAATGACAAAGTCATTGAAAACTCACACACACAAAGTGGAGTGACCAGGGATCGAACCCCGGTCATGGCGTCCGATACTAGTAATTTTGGTATTTCTACCATTTGAGCTACGATTTGTGGACAGTGTCCCTTCCTATTATACAGTACAATTTAATTTCAAAATTATTACATCTTCCCAATGCCTTCTTTCTATTCTTTCGACAAACTCCAAAGCTATTTACTGTATCGTTTTTGTTCAAATTTTTGTATTATAGGATTAGGAGTAGTTTGGTGAATCAACCACTTCTCATAATTTTTTTTTTAATCAATCACTGCTTTAACAAAAAAAATTGAAATTTGAACAATATATTGGTTTTCCTTCACATCTATCTCTCTCACTTCTACTTCTAAAGTTTCATCAATTTCTTTCTATTTTGTAGATTGCTATTTGATTTGTTGAAGATGATTTATGATTTGTGGGAGGAAGTCTATGACGGGAGTATTAGTTTTGGTTCATTTCTTCACTTATGTAGCTTTGATGGTTTCCTTTTATTTCTTTTTCGTATATATTTCAATTCTATTTTGAATCTTCTACTCTTCTATATTTTCATTTGGACTTCTTTCTAATTTTTAGTTGGATTTATCAGACATTGTTATAGATCGATAATTATCTATACAAAAATATTCTTCCTTTAAAACTTTTTCTAAAGAAGTAAAAATTCTAAAGGTAAAATATTTTTGTATTCCAATTCTTTTATGCCAATAATTATATATTTAAATTACTACATCATAAAATTTGCAATTTAGAAGGAAAAAAAAAATAGATGTGAAACTGAAATAGGAAGGTGTTAATGTTGGTAAATCTATTTGCTGAAAAACAACCCTTTTGTGGCATTTTTTTTTTTGCATAAAAAAGCTATAAAAATTCATTCGAGTATATTTTGGGTTAGTGCCTTAATCAACCCCAAAAAGACCCATTTTTATTATCTAACCACTATAACATGATAAAACCTTTTTCGTTTTTTTATTTTTATTTTTGTGAATGTTTTTGTTGTTCAAAAGTTTTACATTAGTTTAACAATCAAGTTATGAAACCAATTTGATTTCATTCTTTACCAACGTAGGATTAAATCAGAGTAATGACATAAGGTTGCCGTCAAGTAATGTTTAGATAGATTGAAGCAAGATGATGAATATGAAGATGGTTTCAATGTTAGGGAAGAAAAGAAGATTGAGTTAACGAGCCTTAACTTTGAGTTGGACAACAAGCTAGAACAACCGACAAATAATTGTTCAAACTTGATGCTGTAATTTTGTCATGGGAGTGTTTATATTTGGACTCAAATTTATTTAGATTTTAGTTCATATAACAATAATAATCTTATTCAAGATAATTTAGTCAACAAAAATTGATATATTTAATTTATAATATAGATTTTTTGACAAAAATTTATAATATAGATTAAATACATTAATTTTTGTTAATTCAATTGTATCTTATAAAATGGACTAAAGACTAGAGGTAGTATTTTGTAGAGTGTAAGGTTCTTACTTCTTAGAGTCATATTTTTAAATTTTAATAATAATTTTTATTTAGTGCAAGGTTCTTACTTCTTAGAGTCATATTTTTAAATTTTAATAATAATTGTTATTTATTCTATACTGTTGTTTTTCATTTCAACATGTTCTTTTTATTTATATTTTTATATACACATGTTTACTTTTGTTTTCTATTCAACATTTTTTTTGCCGAACATTTTAGGTGTGGTTTTAATTGACGATGAAATTCTAATTAAGCGGATATGTTTTTAATAATAACTAATGCTATACAGTATACACCATACTTAACAAAATTCATTAATAAATTGGATTGAAGCCCTTATTTTTCATTTTAATTCTTACTCGGATTTTAAGTTCCCAATTATAGTTTTTTTTTTTTAACAATTTTTTCCATTTTCAAATTGAGATATATGAAGTTTAAAATATTTTTTAATTGGGTAATACTAACATGTGTCCAAAAAGCAGGTTAAACATCAAATAGTAACTAGTATCCAGACCCGTGCCAAGCACGAATAAAAATGCATATTTAGATTTATTGAGTTATAATTTTTTTTTTGTAAGTGACTTATAAATAATATATTTTATTTTCAATTAAAAATTAAAATTTTATTATAAAAAGTTAAAATTTTAATTGCTAATGAAAGATAATTAAAATTTAAATTATATAAGATTGTAAATATTTACGATCTTATATATTTTAGTAGTTAAAATAACATTATGTGATAAAAACTAACTGTTAAATTCATGTATAGTGTCATAAATTGTCTTAGGAAAGATTCCTATAGTTCGTATTTTTCAAATTATAAATGTATCATAGTTGTTGTTTATATTATTCCCGACCAAAAGAATTATAAAGTTGATGGAAAATAATTTCTCAATGGAATATATGGAAGAGATTTTGAGGTTTCATAAAAAGGCTTTGAGATATGAATAACAAAAGAAATCGATTGTCATACTAATATTTAAGCAGAAATACAGATTCCTATTGAAATTTAAAAGAATAGTCTCCCTATTTATATGACTAAAAATATAGATTCCATAAAAGTTACTATAAAATAAATAGGTATTCTTATTAACATATGGGTAAAAATAAAAAACTCTTTGAAGAAAAAAAAAAACAGCATGAGAGTTAGTGAGAGAGAGAGTGGCGGTGCACCTAGGGCAACCCTAGGATGGCCGCGCCGGTCATCTTCTCCGGCAGAGAGGTATACACGGGGGGGTGGGGACCACGGCAGGGTGCCAGAAATGGGGTGGGAAGATGGGGAATGGACTGTGGTGCAGCGGAGACGTCGGAAAGAGCGGCGACAGGCGGATAGAGGTTTCGACGGCGAGAGACGACATCGACATCACAGAAGCAGATCGTTGTCTACTCTGAGGCTCTCGTTTCTCCATGATTGGCAGCGCAATAACCAGAAATCAGTGCAGGATCCAAACCTCCATATCAGGTCGCGTATTGGCAGGCATCGTTCTCGATCTCGAACAGTTTTGGCACGCAGTCACAACCACGGCAGTCGCAGGGATGTTTCTCAACTGAACGCTGGCTTTTATCATCATCGTCAAGCTCGATCTCAAAGCAGGAGGCCGTTGGAGTCTGATAGTTTTCGACAGCAACAAGCAGGACGTAGGCAGTTCCGCGATGTAAACGTGATGCGTAATCCCAGTTCTGGTTTTGCGAGGTTTTCATCCAGTTCTGGTGCGGCGCGACATGAGCTTGTGGGGTTTGATAGTTTGGGTTCGGATTCAAAACGGTACGTATCTTTTTACTTCACTAATTTCCCGGCTCAATTATCGCGTTTTTATCTTCGTAAGGGTTTTGAAGTTTGTGGGATGTTGGAGGATGTTTACGTCGCGAAAAAACTCAATAAATATGGTGCTCCTTACGGCTTCGTTAAGTTTTCTAATGTTAGAGACGTAAACAAACTGTCAAAAGCCCTGAATGCCGTTTATTTCGGTCATTATCGTGTCCGTGCTAGAGTGGCAAGGTTCGACCGTAATGTGGCGTCGGAGGAAAGGAGCTCGGGGATGGCGAAGGTCGGTCACAAGGTAGGAATTTTGGATTCAGAGAAGGAGGTCGTAAACCTTGTAGCGGAAGGGAAGGCTAGTGTTGTCGCAGCTAAGAGTGGATCCGACACTACGGACGACGTGCGGGTGAGTGATATCGTGGTTAGGATAGGGACCCCACAAGAGCCGACAGCGCGTAAGGATACCCAGGTGCAGGAAGCAGGGTACTAAGGAAACCGACAGCGTCAAGTGGAGTTGTTAAGGAAAAGGACGACAGAATTTTGATGCGGAATTTTCGAACTATGCCTGACGACGTCCAATGGGCTCAGAGTGGCTTAGTGTCTACGGTCATCAATGGCGAGGCGGTCCCTGTTGTTCAGAACAGACTTACGGATGCTGGTTTCCACGATCTGATAATCATCCCTATGGGGGCTGATAAGGTTTTTATCCGAAGCACGGCAGGGACAGACGTTTTGCCAATAATAAATAGTGCTAAGGATTTTTTCACACTTGTTTTCTCGAACTGGATGAGGTGGGGAAAGGAAGCAACTTCTTACCGGAGGGGCGCCTGGGTTCGCCTGTATGGCATTCCGATCCACGCTTGGAATGTGAATTTTTTTAAGCTGTGTGTTTTTGATTGTGGTAGGTTCTTACGTGCGGATAGTGTCTCTGCCGATCGGGAAGGCTGGACTTCGCCAGAGTTTTGATTGCCACGCCTGATTTAGTAATTATCAACAGGGTTGAGAATCTTTTGGTGGATGGTTCCCTAACAGAAATCAAGATAGTGGAGGAATGAGGTTATGCTTTAGGAGAGGACACTTGCCTTTTCGAGGAGGAGAGTGAATCAGAGGCTTCCCATACTGATAATGAAATGGAGCACATCGACCCTGTTATTAGACGTGATGTTGACATGGTGGTTGGGAATTTAGTGGACGAACTAGCGGGAGATGACTACCCCGAGCTTCAAGAAAACCATGTCGAAGATTTCAAAGTTAAGCAAGTCGAGTCTCGTTCAGCTAGGGAGGGGATTGTTGAGAAGGAGGTGCAGAATGACCTCTTGTTAAGCCCTTCTGGAAAATCTGCAGAGGTTGCTACCTCGAAGCACTCGAACTTTCAAGGAGATGGTAGGGAGGTGAGTAATAATGGTTCTATTCTAGTGCCAGAAGCACAGGGCAGTTCTTTTGTGTGCAAACCTATTGATGGTGTTAAGACCACCGTTAGAGTTGGGAGGCATGAGGGGTCTTCCATGATTTCGTTTCGGAGCAAACGTACAAACTCTTGCCCTCCAGGCGCTAACCGCTCTGCCTTTTCGGGACCGTGGAGTTTGGAATGGTTGAATGACATTAATCAAAGGGATGCAGGGGTAATTTTTACTGCGAGTAAGAGGTTGAAAAAGGGAGGACATTCTGGTGCTAGGCAACAAAAGGAGGGGAAACAAGAGATTAAGAGGACGAAAGCAGGTGGGTTGCTTCGGCACTCGATTCATAGCCTCAAAAAAGTCGCCAGGCTTCCAAGCAAAGATCGTAATGAGGTGCTACAAGTACTAACGAAGAATGTGCGTCGACGTAGGGGCGGGAAAGGTAACTCCCAGACGGGTGATTTGAGTACCCGATTGTCTTTCGAAGATTCTACTTCGTCAGCCTCTGTGAATAATGATTGGAAGCATTGGGTGGTTATGCAAGGTGATGACAAGGCAGCTGAGGATGATGTCCGGGGGTTTGGGAAAGCCTTAGGGGTGCGGTTTAATGGAGATAGCGAGAATAAATTTAGTGTGCTCACTCGGACGGGTAAGGGTATACCGGCGTCGTCAAGGCAGTTGAAGAGGAAGGGGGCTTCGAAGGAGAAGGAGTGTTAGGACCGTTGTTTAGGGGTGTAGGGGTGGTTTGTGTGTGTGATGAAGATTATTTCGTGGAATATTAGAGGTTTGGGTGGGTTAGAGAAGAGAAAGGAGGTTCGTAATTTGGTTGGGGATCAAAAACCACTTTTTCTTTGTCTTCAGGAAACTAAAATGAATACGTGCGATGTTTTTCTTTGTTCGGCTCTTTGGGGTAATTCTCCTCATGATTTTTCTTTTCGCCCTTCGGTAGGGGCGTCGGGAGGCCTCTTATCTATTTGGGATTCTTCTGAGGTGGAGGTTTGGTCGACTGAGAGTCGTGAGCATGTTCTGTGGTGTCATGGTCGGTTCATTAAATCCAATGAGGAGTTTTATGTGGCTAATGTTTACGCGCCCTGCGACGCTAGAGCGAAACAAAGGTTGTGGGACTCGCTTTCTTTTCGAATACAGTCCCTGGGGAGGCAGAGGGTGTGCGTTTGTGGGGATTTTAATGTTGTAAAGAGCCTAGATGAGAGGCGCTCACTGAGGGGTGCACATAATGCATCAAATATTCTCGCTTTCAATCAATTTATTGAAGACAATACCATCTTCCGCTGAGTGGTCATAAGTTTACTTGGTACAAAGGGGATGGACTCTCAATGAGTCGCCTTGATAGGTTTCTACTCTCTGAGGAATGGTGCTTGACATGGCCTTACTGCAAGCAGGAAGCTAGGTTGAGGGGTGTTTCTGATCACTGTCCTCTTATTCTGTCAGCAAATGAGGAAGATTGGGGTCCCCGTCCTTCGAGGATGCTAAAATGTTGGAACCTTGTTCCAGGCTATAATAAGTTTGTGAGAGATAAGTGGAATTCCTTTCAGGTCAATGGCTGGGGTGGCTTTGTGCTTAAAGAAAAGTTTAAGATGATCAAGGTAGCCCTTAAAGAATGACATACGACTCATACTCAGAATCTGCCTAGCCGGATTGATTCGCTGAAAGTACGGCAATCATGCCTTGATCAGAAGGGGGAGGAGAACATTTTGTCAGAAGCAGAGCTAGAGGAGCTGCATGGGGTGACTTCCGATATTCTTACTCTTTCCCGGTTACATGCTAGTGTCTGTTGGCAATAGTCTCGGTCTCTGTGGCTCAAGGAAGGGGATGCTAATTCCAAGTATTTTCACTCGGTTCTGGCTAGTCGTCGGCGGGGAAACGCTATTTCTTATATTGTTGTGGATGGTGTTACTGTGGAGGGGGTGACCTCTGTTCGACAGGCTGTGGTCTCGCATTTTGTTGCTCACTTCAAAACTTCTAGCGTGGTCAGACCAAGGGTAGATGATCTCCTTTTCAAAACTTTGAATCACATGGAGTGTAGTAGCTTAATTAAACCATTCACGCGGGATGAGGTAAAGGCTGCCGTTTGGGACTGCGATAGCTTTAAAAGTCCAGGTCCCGATGGGATTAATTTTGGCTTCATTAAAATTTTTTGGCCTGAGTTGCAGGGGGAGGTTATGCGCTTTATTGTGGAGTTTCATAGGAATGGCAAGTTAACCAAAGGCTTAAACTCTACCTTTATCGCTCTAATTCCTAAAATAGACAGCCCCCAATGCCTTAATGATTTTCGGCCCATCTCGCTCGTGGGATGCCTTTATAAGATCTTGGCGAAGGTTTTAGCGAATAGGTTACGCCTGGTGATAGGTAGTGTGATTTCAGAGTCTCAGACGGCGTTTGTAAAGGATAGGCAGATCCTTGATGGTATTCTCATTGCGAATGAGTTAGTGGATGAGGCGCGCAAGTCTAAGAAGGAGTTGATGTTGTTTAAGGTTGATTTCGAAAAAGCTTATGATTCGGTCGATTGGGGATATTTGGACGCTGTGATGGGGAGAATGTCTTTTCCAAACTTATGGAGGAAGTGGATAAAAGAATGCGTTTTCACGGCAACAGCGTCGGTTCTGGTTAATGGCAGCCCAACGGATGAGTTTCCCCTTGAACGAGGTTTAAGACAAGGGGATCCGCTATCTCCTTTCCTTTTTTTGCTGGCTGCTGAGGGTTTGAATGTTCTGATGAAGACCATGGTTGAGCGTTATTTGTTCTCTAGGTATAATGTAGGTGAGGGTGCGCCGATCTCAATCTCGCATCTCCAGTTTGCCGATGATACGCTCTTGTTATGGGATAAAAGCTGGGCTAATGTTCGTGCGTTACGGGCTGTCCTTTTGCTGTTTGAGTCCATGTCGGGTTTGAAAGTTAATTTTAATAAAAGCATGTTGGTGGGGGTTAACATTCCTGAGTCTTGGTTGGGTGAGGCTGCGTTCGCATTACGTTGTAGAGTGGGAAAGATTTCTTTCATTTACCTAGGCCTCCCTGTTGGGGGTGATCCGCGGCATTTGAGTTTCTGGGAACCTGTGTTGGCTCGTCTAAAGAATCGTTTATCTGGGTGGAAGAGTCGCTTCCTGTCTTTTGGTGGTCGTCTGATTTTGCTCAAGTCTGTTTTAACCTCTCTGCCTGTCTATGCTCTTTCCTTCTTCAAAGCTCCCTCAGGTACTATTTCTTCTATTGAATCTCTTTTGATTAAAATTTTTTTTTGGGGGGGGGGGGGGTGAGGTTTCTAGGAAAATTTCTTGGATTAGTTGGAACTCTATTTGCCTTCGCAAGGAGTATGGAGGTTTGGGGGTTAGGAAGTTGAGGGAATTTAATCTGGCTCTTTTAGGAAAATGGTGTTGGAGGATGTTGGTGGATAGAGAAGGACTTTGGTATCGAGTTCTGGTAGCTCGTTATGGCGTAGAAAGAGGGAGATTGAGAGATGGGGGGAGGAGAGGGTCTTCGTGGTGGAGGGAGATAGCACGGATTAGGGATAATGGAGGTGGGATAGGGGGTGCGTGGTCCGGGGAGTGTATTGTGAAAAAGGTGGGGGACGGGACAGACACTTTGTTTTGGTCCGACCCCTGGGTGGATGGGATTCCTTTGGGTAGGCGTTTTAGATGCCTATTTGATTTGGCAGAGACCCAGTTGTGCTCGGTGGCTGAGATGACTTCGCTCGGATGGGGGGCTGGTGGGGAGGCGTGGGTGTGGCGGAGGCCGTTGAGAGGGTGGGAGGAGGAGTTGTTGGGGGAGTGTCAGAGCTTACTTTTTAACATATCTTTGCAGGTACATTCTCCAGATAGCTGGTTGTGGCAGCCTGATCCTGATAACGGTTACTCTGTTCGCAGTGCCTATCACCTTTTGACCTTTTAGGATTCGGTTTCTCTTCATGCTGCAGATGGTCTTATTTGGCACCCTCAGGTCCCCTTGAAGGTGTCCATTCTCGCGTGGCGGCTCTTGCGTGACAGGTTACCTACTAAAGCAAACCTGGTTACTCGAGGCATTTTATCTCCGGAGGCTCATTTCTTTGTATCTGGATGCGGAGCGGTTGAATCGGCTCAACACTTATTTCTCTCCTGTAGCACTTTTGGACCTGTTTGGCACATGGTCAGTTCTTGGATTGGATCTCCTTTGGTGGATTCTCATACTATACCGGATCATTTTGCCCAGTTTACTCTCTCAGGAGGTGGCTCTAAGGGGCGTCGCTCTTTTATGCAACTCATATGGCTTGTTAGCGTTTTTGGGTTGTATGGAATGAGCGAAATTCCAGATGTTTCAGTGGTTTAGCAAATTCACTACAACACATGTTGGACAAGATCAAGAATTATTCCTATAGGTGGTTGAAGGCGACGAGTTGTACTTTAGCTTTAAACTACCATAGTTGGTGGTCTAGTCTCTTGATTTGTTTGGGCCTTGCTTGACTTTTATGTTCCTTATCTTGTTGACTCTTTTGTAATTATTCACAGTTTCTTTCAGTACATCTTGTGCTGAGGAGATTTGTGGTCGTGTTCATATATATATAGATGTCTCATTTTGGCTTGTTCAAAAAAAACATATGGGTAAAATTATATATCTAGATCTAAGTAGAAATTATAAAAAAAAATAAAAAGTCTTTTGTATTAATGCATAAGTAGAAATATAAGTTCCCGTAAAAATAACAATAAAAATCAAGCTATTAACGCCATAGTTTTCTGTCAGATTCAATATAAAACAATCCGATTTTATTTTCTTTGTTGAGAAAATATTGTTAAAGGCACAAACGTCATTGATTATAATTTAGACACAAAATAATATATCATTGAAACTTAAAGGCACAAATGTCATTGATGATGGTGATGAGTATACATTAGTCTTTTTTTGTTACATGAGTAAACATTAGCCTGTGATGTTAAATTTTCTAACGCATTTTTAGTCAACCTCAAGTTTTAAATGGAAATTAAAGATAGACAAATTAATTGTAGAAATTAAATTCTATTATATACACAAATACAAAGTAATTACTACTAATTCATTGTTATTTTTTATTTTGGGAAATATTTTTGATTGGTCTAATAAATATCAATAGAGATGGGTGATGAGCATACATTAGTCTGTGGATGTTAACCTTTCTAATTTATTGATAAAAGATTTTGTTTACGTCTATTAACTATATTATTTTTTTACCAAAAAAAAATAAGAATTTTTATTTAGGAAAATAACTTTGCACGGTAAACAAAAGAAATTGGTCGATCAATAGAATCAACTGAACAAAAGAATGATTTATTCTTCAAAAAAAAAAACAACAAAAGAATGATTTATTCCTGTCATATTTTACTTACTTTTTTTTTTGTTGAGAAAAAATACTTATTTCTCTTGTAAATTATGTTAAACTAATATATTTCTTAATTTTTTTTACAAATCTAAATTGTTTCTAATGTGATATATGCACATGTAGTACACAATCATATATAAACAAAAAGTCCACAAAAATAAAAATCACATTGATAGAAAAAAACTACATATAAAATAAAAATTGCAAGAGAAAATATACAATAAAAATGAACTCAACACTATTGGAAAAATACATCATTTGATTAATTTATTGATACATATTCGTCAAGTAATAAACTTTGAGTTTGATCTTGATTCAATCCATTTGGTGTGAATATGATGCATTTCTTCTTGCTTTGATTGACTTCTCTGTCATGAATAATAAACCGAATTAATAAAAAATAAAAATATAAACATCAAAAGGAAATAATATGAATAGTAAAAAAAAAACAGCATAAGAAATCACACAAAATAACCACATAAGAAATGTTGAACAAAGAAGAAAAATAAAATAAAGAAATTAAAAAAAATGACCGTAAACAGAAAAATAATGAGTATTGAGAGAGATAAAATAAGAGAGAATGGAGGTGGAAAATGTGTGATTTGAATGTTCAACCAAAGACCATTTTATATAGGGGAAGAAACATGTGTATATAAGTAATTTTATCCATAATATGCAATTAAACCGATTAATAACAAATATATTGATTCCTTTTTTGGTGAATGTCATATTATGACTTTTTGTAGGAAATTTAATATTTAACACACAAACTTTAGAAAGAAGCAAAAAAAATCATAAAAATTAAATGCTTATAATGCAATACTAAAATAAACTTTGAAAAATTTATTAATTAATTTTGAAATTATTTCGTGAATTATTACTATTATAAAAATTATTTTACAAATACTTTATTTATTTAAAATATATAAACTGGTTACAATTTTTAGAATATATATATATATATGTGTATGTGTGTGTTTTTAATTCTTTTCTTTATTTTTTCAATATCAATCACTTGAATTTAAAGATACATATAAAATATAATTATTTTTCTTTTTTATTTACATTTTACACACACACACACACACACACATATATATATATATATATATAATTATAATGAATTTTGTAGTTTTAAAAATATTTTTTTAAAAAAAAAAATATGATGCACGAAATTTATAATATAATTTTCTTTAAAAAATATTTACAATTGAACCAATAATAATATGGAAATATAAAAGAATTTGAATTATTTGAATTTGAATTGTTTCCTTTTTAAAGCATACGAGAGAGAATTCATTTTGTTATAAAACATTTAATTGATTTATGGCCAAAACAATATGAGAGAAGAATGATTTAGAGACTGCCATGTGTACAAAATCATTTGAAAAAAAGGCTCCTAAATAATATTACTATAGATTATAGATTACATCTTGAAAAAATAATTTTAAATTTTTAAATAAAATAAATGCACAATTTTCAATACAAAATTTCTATTTATAATGAGAATTTTTCCTGTGGATAGCACCGGTATACACACTAGTTATTACTACCTCCGTTCCAAATTATATGTCACTTTAAAGAAAAAATTTGTACCAAATTATATGTCGTTTTACAATACCAATAAAGCATTGAATGCTATTTTTCCTATTATACCCTTAATTATTTATTTCTCTATCTTATTTCAATTCTTCAATTTATCTTTCTCATACAATTAATGAAGGACAATTTTGTAAACTAACTCATAATTTATCTTTTTCATTCAACATTAATTGGATTTCTTAATATGCCTAAAAATGTCAAAGTGACATATAATTTGGAACGGAGAGAGTACTATGTTCTAAGAAAAATGAATCTATACATTCGGTGACCGGCGGTCTGAGAGAACTCTACCATCAGCAGCAATGAAGGACGATTTCTCTTCCGCGCTTCGTCTCAACATCGGTAACTAACTAAGTAACTAACTTCTTTTTCACAATCCCACAAACTCACACTACACGACACCGTTTCATTCCGTTTTGATTTCGCAGGAGGGAAGAAATTCTGGACGACGATCGATACAGTTACACAGCGGGAGCCAGATTCTATGCTTGCCGCCATGTTCAGTGGTCGCCATACTCTCTCTCAAGATCCTCACAAGGTATCATCATCCAATCCCTAACTTGCATTTTTTTCCCCAATTATTATTGCTATTATCAATCACTAGAGCTTGCATTTTTTCAGTTTTTTTATTATTAGGTGAAGTTTTTTAAATTTGTAACAAACAGATTCAAAACATTTAAAAGTAATTATTTTTATAAAAAAAGTGATTTTTTTTTCTACAATAAGCTATAACAAATGGCCTCTAAGTAAAGATAAGCTGTATTAACTTACGAAAATAAGCTGAAAATAATTTATGAACATATAACTTGTTTTTATAAGTTTTGTCAAATAGTTTCACAAAACTTATTCCAATAGATAAGAGTAAATAAGTCAATTCAAACAGGCATTATAACAGTTTGATCATTATGAACGTCTGATTTTTATCATAACCACTACTACAGTCATTAACATGATTGACTGTGATGTGCCTGACAATGTAAAACTTTTTACACTGATGGTGCATAAAAATTAAACTTAGGGAAAAAAAAATACCAAAAGTTGGTTTCCCTTTACATTTATATATAGAGTAATTGGAAGTGTAAGTAAGGGTCAACAATATGTTATCAAACAATAGTAATAATTGACGTACGCTGTTCAATATAAGGGACTAAATTTCAATTTCGCAAGTTTGAAGGAGAATTGCTTGACCTATACAATTTTAAGGACTAAATGCTGATTTACTCATATGTTAGATTACGATTATCAACAGGCAACTATCCAACTTAACAATAAGGTTGGGCGTAAGTGGTTAGTGCCCTCATCTAAAGGCCAGACTTTGAGTTGATTCCCGAGTTTGACCTTGGTGATGAAACAAAGTATAACCAGACTTTATTTAGCTCCTCATCGAAACACAAATTGCTCCATGGGTCATTTTCTTTCGGCAAAAAATATGAAATACTATTTACTATTGGAGATATGAAAAACAGGAATGGTTCTTAAGAATCTCATATCTGGGTAAAATTAGTTATTTTTAGGGTGATTTTAGAGGCGTTTTAGTTTTTATTAGAGACTAATTAAACCTACATTTGAGAATGTTAGTTCTTAGAGACCAGATAGGTCTCAGTGGTTTTCTTAGAGACTAATTAAACTAATTTTGATATTTGCTTATTATTGTGGTAATTAAATTAAAAGCATATGATGAGATTATGATATGAGACATTTTGTTACCTTTGTTGATTTTGGGACAGTGATAATGTGTGTTTGCATTTCAGGGGTATGTGTTTGTTGACAGGGATGGTAAGCACTTCCGTCACATTCTCAATTGGTTAAGGGACGGTGTGGTGCCCACTCTCGAGGAATCTGAATATTCCGAGCTGTTAAGGGAAGCTGAGTACTATCAGCTACTTGTAAGCACTTAATCAAGAGCTTGAAATGATATTTAAATAACTTTGGCAAGGACATTATTGTTTTGTTAGTATGTTTTAATGTAGCTTGTGCTTTAGGTTAGTTGTACTTGAATAGTAGACAGAATTGAGGAAAATATTTAAATTGAGAGAAGTATGGAAAGTATTAACAAGGAAATAGAGCAAGGCTTTATCATGTTAGTTTCGTTTACTGCTAGCACTGTCATCATTGTTTGTGGCTTGCCAATTTTGTTTGTGATGAGAATGTCAGCACCATGACATGCTTCGCCATTAGATCGTTAACATAAGGGCTCGTTTACTTTATATGTTCCTGTTTTCTTTATATGTTCATATTTTCATTTTCACTTAAACTAAAAATTCCCCTCGCCATTTTCTTTTACAATTTTTTAAAACAGATTCAACATTTTAAGAAATTTTGGAAATGACAAAATACTGCTTTCATTGTTTCTGAAACGTGTTCTCCCTAGCTATCCTTCTATATTCTCTACCACAAATTTTCGAAAATGAAAACGGAAAATATTTTTAAATAAACAATCCCCGGTTTTTTTTCCATTAATAGTCCAGATCACAACTTTAAGCACAAGGGTCACGGTTGTTTTGATTGATGACTTGTTGTATCATTAAGAGCAATCTGCAATGGAAATTTTCCCCATCTTAACTCAAAGTCATTGTATGCTATATCATAAATAGATATTTGGATACTTACACTTGCTGGCTATTATATCTTACTTAGCTCTTTACTCCATGTCATACTTTAAGTCTCTTATATACCTTCTTCCTGGATTCTCTCCAATTACTTTACTAAATGGAAAAGAAACTGAAACTTCTGGCCATATGGAATTCCTATTAAGTATGACCATTTGTAAAATGTTAGGGGCTTATAGATGGAATCCAAGATGTCCTTAATAAGAGGAAGGAAGACGATGAGCTCCGTACAGAATTGACTCGTACCGATATCATCAAGTGTATACAATCTGAGAGAGTTAGGTTTCGAGGGGTTAATCTTTCTGGCATCGACCTCTCTAAACTGGTATGGTATCGACCTCTCTAAACTGGTAAATTCTTGGACCATATATTATATAAAATCTATGTATCTCAGTGTCCTTGTAAACAAAGGTTGTTATTAACTTGGATATGAGTTTTGGTTGCTTTATCTAGTGTTCTGTAATTTCAGTTCTGTCAATACTTGGAAGTTGTAAGCTCATATATGTGAACAAAATTAACTTGTGTTCATATTTATCTTATCTTAAATCTTAAATATTTATACAATTGGGGCATTTGAAGGATGCTCCAAGGGATGGCATTAGGCCCCGTTTGGCCCGGCTTATTTTTTACTTTTCTATTTCTGCTTAATCGAAATAGAGAAGTATAAAATTATATTTGACACTATTTCTCCTTAAAAGTATTAAAGAAATAAAGTAAAGAAGTAAAAAATAAAGAAAAGTGAAGTCAAATACAATTTTTTCCTTCTTTACTATTTTTAAGGAGAAGAAAAAAAGTAGAAAATAAGTCGGGCCAAACATGTGTTAACTTAGGTGGAAAAACTTATTTCAGTAACCTTTTTCTAGACATTATAATAATGTAAGACAGAAATCTATGTCATCATATTCAATAGAGTTTTTGAATGGTAAGTTATGCAGGGTCCACTAACATCAACCCTTACATTAATCTCTTGAATTTTGGATTTTCAGGATTTATCATTTGTGGATTTCAGTTATGCTTGTCTTAAAAATGTGTTCTTTTCACGAGCAAATCTTCAATGTGCAAAGTTTCGGGTAAGTATGAAATTAACCAGTCGTCATACTTGAGGATGTCAATTTAGCCAGTTTATTCAGCCGTATATATTTAAAATTACCGAAGCTTGAGCTAAATTTAGTTAAAGGCCGTTCGTGAGTTTAGACTTTCAATAGTTTTGACACAGGTTATAGTCCAGCCAAAAGATACATGTCCTTAGCATAAATATATTGATGTAGATGATTGATTATTTATGTATTTTTTTCAAATGTAAATGATTGATAGTGGTACTGGTATAGTATTTAGCGATCACCAAATATTTTCTTGACTACTTTTTGAAAGCTTTAAGATTGCATTCATGCTTGTACTGGTTAGTTGGTTTATGAAATTATATATTTTGGTGCCCGTTAACCACATCGCCATCTAGATTTGATTTTAATTTACAATTTAACCTAAAACCGATATAATTTAATAGGATGTTGATGCTGAGGGCTCCATCTTTCACAATGCAAATTTGCGTGAGTAAGTCACTCAGAAATTTACTCTATTTAATTGCACACATGGTTGCAGGCCTCTTAATTATTTCATCTTTCCTAGGGTAGATGTGAGTTTACTTCGGCAAATCTTCGTGGTGCTTTATTGGCTGGTGCGTGCCTTCAGAGTGCAAATCTACAAGGTCTGTTAATGTTATATGGTTATATGTTTTTATTCTTAATTCTGATCTTTGAAATCAAACGGGTATTACCACGACATAATGCAAATAAGAACCAAAACTTATCTCACTATTGCACGGATCAATCTTATCAAAGTTGTTTTCCCTACACTCCATCTCACTCCTAATTTACCCAAATCCCCAAAGCCACTCTCTACAGCCCAAGTTTAGAATTTACTCCTCAACTCATCAACGAGGAATATATAATCCACAAGAAACATGCACTGTGGCAAAATAGCTCGTTGAGTTTCCTAGTAAGTATACTCAATACCAAATTAAAATATTATTTAATTGGTCAATCCTCGAAACATATTCTTGTTATTGAGATCTTCTGTTACACTTCAATGAGTTTGCACACTAGTTTTGCCCAGATCAATATATATCCTCTTTTCTTCCTTACCGACATTAGATGATTGACAAAATTGGCATGCCTTATTTATTTTTATAATAAGGACAGAAACTGTTTCCTGTTATGAATTAAATTGTTTCATTCTATCTTTTCTTCATTCAATATGAATTAGGTTAGTTTGAATGAGCATTATGCATGGCTTCTTGGAAAATGATATCTATGATGCAATGATGAACTTGATAAAAGATTAGGGAAATGTCAATAATCGCCAGTACTGTGGCATTGTAGGGAGCATTCATATTCCTTACTATTTATGTGAACAAATAGGAAACAGATCCAGTTGAAAACCAAGTCCAACTTTCGAGGTTACCTTTCTATGGCATCCAGCATAGTATTTTTAATTTTGTTTGCAATATCCACGTAATTTTCTTGGTTTGACCAAAATATAATGCGGACACTATGCATTGAACTGTAATCCTATAAATGTAGTTCATTTGTTTAAAACTGCTATTCTGTAGATGCTTGTTTAGTAGATTGTAGCTTCTGTGGAGCAGACCTGCGATCTGCACATCTACAGGTTTGCCAAACTTGAATCATTATATGATGTATAATTTAAATTTGTTATATCTTTCATGCTGTTCTTTTTGTTTTCTTATGTGTGAGATTCATCAGAGTATATATTATTAACTTTTAGTAGTAATTTGGTAATAAAGTATATTCTCCGGTCTGTCATTTTCTTTAGATGTGGAACGTCTAAACTAACATCAATATCTGGTTTTCCTCTAATTCCTCTTAAGATTAAGAGCAACAATAAAAGCCTTTTTCAACTAGGTATACTGCATGAATCAAATGACATAATAAACTCGTATTATATTTTCATAAATAAATCAATCTAATGACAACATTTAGATCTAAATCTTTCTAAATGATTTGGCCTTTAGTTTTTCTTGGTCTCTTTCTAGCTCTTAATTGTTACTCCTATCTAATCTAATTGCTCTCCTTATTGAGACTTCTATAGGTTTTTGGTACATACAGAAACCATATAAGGCAACATTCTACTATCTTTTCTGCAATTGATGCCATCCCAAATTTCTCACCAATGTATTCATTCATAAATAAACCTAGTTTGTCTTGTGTGTTTAGTCATCCCTAATCTTACATGTTGCAATTGATAAATTAAATTCATCCTGTTCCGCTTTAAATTTGAGCTATGCCTATCTCTAAACCTTTTGAGATCCACAATGTCATTCATCCGATACTTCTCTACAATTAATGGCAAATAAATCAGTTAACTTTTGTTTGGCTTGCCCTACTCAACCTTGCAAATATTACCCTGATGGTAAAACGGTATCTACAAGGCATGGGTATTAGTTTTTCAAAAATGTTTTTCTAGTTTTGTGAAGTCATTTTGAGTTTTGACATTGCATTAATTTTTCCCTTTTTAAGATGCCAGTTACCTCCTCTTAATTTACAACTTCCATCAATCTTGTATACTTCTGTGGATTTTTGTCAGCACTAAGCCACGAACGGCTGAAGAATTAGGTTTCTTGGCGGAATTGTATGTTATAACAGAATCTAAATTTTACCATAGTTTCATTCGTTTGAAATGAATTGTTGTCCCAATGAAGGAGGTCAATTAGATATTTGATATGATTAGATTAGTATACAAGATGTCTATCACTTCATTTTATGATAAGGCACATTACATTTGTACAAATTATGGACTAGAATCAGTCTGGAGTGGCGTTTCAAGTATGCTGAAAGCTATAGCTATAACTAACTATCCATGCCTACATAGACTATTGTTGTAATGCTTAGACAACATTTTGAGTCAATGAAAGTAGTTTATAAATCAATTAAGTGGTGGGTTGACCACCTTTTATTGGTGCAATTTTTATTCATATATCGTCATATCGTTTAATTATTAAATGTATGTTTGCAACTGAAAGTATATATATATATATATATATATATATATATATATATATATATATATATATATATATATATATATATATATATATATATATATATATATATATATATATATATATATAAAATATCTTTCTAGAGGATAATTTTTATTTCAAGTGTAAGTGTTGGGTTTGGCTTGATACAAGCAGCACTAGTGTAGTAGTGCTGTGTGTTGGTTAAAGGTTTGAGATGATTAATTACTTGGTACTTTTTAACTCCACAGAATGCTGATCTTACTAACGCCAATCTGGAGGGAGCTAACCTGGAAGGAGCTAATTTAAAGGTAAGATATCGAGAACCTATATGGGTGAACGTAATAGAATTGCAGATTTTTTGTGCAAAAAAACGAAAAAGGTGTTGATGATTTCTGCACTATTCAGCTAGAAGATTATCATTTATCTCCGTGTATTGTTAAGATTATTTATGTCTTCCTTTTTTGCTTTTAGTACACACTTGTGTTTGTGTACTCTTCCCCTAGACCAAGACGCGTTACGATGCATTTGCTGTCTACCTATACAAATATTGGATAACACAGTTTTTTGGAATTGAAGTTTTGAGACTGGTATATGTAGTAACTAGCAAGATTTGCTTATTTATAACAATCATGCACCATATATGTATCATTGCTCAACATATAATGCTCGTGTATCTTAAGTAAATTATCAACCTTGGCACCACAATGAGATTACTGCCTTGAGACATGGGATCACAGTTTATTATCATAGAAAAGGTTTTTCTGCTCATGGTGGTAACATTCCCAGGTCATAATGATAGGAGTCTTGTTCATTGCACTGCCCTTTCTATACAGTACCCGTTGAGGTTTGACAAAATTGCAGAAAGACGTCCCTTTTTGTTTGAAATTCGTTTACCACTCGTAAAATGAAACATTAAGGAGGATATTTCTATGTTAAAAGGGAGGTATTCGTAATCATGCAAATACGAATAGGGGCTTTTTTTGTTTAATTTTTAAAATAAAAGCACATGTATTTTCGTTAAACATAAGGTTAAACCTATATAATTACTGTTAATTTTAAGTTAAGTTTCTTCAATGAAATCATTTCAATGGCTTTGTGAAATTATATTTTCCTATGCTGGCTTAGTTGATCGAAATCAATTCCTTATATCTCAGGGTGCAAAGCTGATCAAAGCCAACTTGAAGGGTGCTAATCTTCAACGAGCTTATCTGCGCCATGTCAATCTTCGAGATACAGTATGAAAATGAGCTGGGTTTTTGTATTGCTTTTAATATGTCTTTGATATTTATCAGCTTATTCAGCTAATCAGTATTTCCTTTTGACTATGTTCACCTGATGTGGTCCTGATTTTGCTATTTTGAAAATTCCAATTCCTATTAATATGATTATCCGAGGGGAAATTTGTAGTGTATTTAATTGCATTGCGTCTGCCAATAATTGGCGGATGCCTGCATAGTTTGAAACAATTGATTTTGAAAAGGTATAGAACTCAACCACTACAGGTTGGCACCCTGCAAAACAGGGAAACCCTTCTGTATTATGGTATAGAACTCTAATTAATTAAATCACGTAGAATGAAGAATTCTATATAACAGCTGAAACAGCTTGAGTTTTTGGCAATGGAATGAAAAGTTAAATATAGTGGTATCAAATACTGGATACAAAATAGCGGAATTTGAACAAATCGCTATTGTTATGCAATACACTATTTATTTAGTACAAAATGATGTCAAATAGTAGCTATAGTAGTGACACTATAACGCTGTAGTAGAGCAGAATTTGAACAAACTGCTATTTTTGCTATCTGTGATTGTCAACACCTATTAGAAAAGTACATATCATGTAGGATCAAATTCGAAGTTTCCAATTTCTCTTTAATTTTATGCTCCTTTTGTTTATTTTATGTTTTAAATACCGTGTTTTTGGCGAAATCATGTGTATTTTATAGTTTCTGTTGTCCTCTTATTGTTAGCTTTCAGATGACCAGCATAAATTAAGCCAACACGAGGAAATAGTATGTGTGAAAAATATGGCAAGTTTATTCTTATGTTCAAAATATGATAATCTAACATTTTTTTCGTTCCTTTTTTATTAATCAGGATTTGGAAGGTGCAAGGCTTGACGGTGCCAATTTGCTTGGAGCAATCAGATAATATTTGGACTGAAGAGTGAAGATAACAAAACTGAGAATTGGGGATGTGGTTAAAGAATATCAAGATGAGTTAACGTGGGAAGTTGAAAGTTTTCGTGTTTCGAGAGTAGTTAATATTGCTGCTCGTGAAGTTGTACAACGGCGTTGATTGATGTTATGGTTGTGCCTGTTGACGATCTTCTCCAACATGCTGTCATTGTAAGGAGGAAGCTAAATTAGGCTTTTCTTGTTCTTCATATTTAGTATTTGCTTGTATGGTTTGTTGATTTTTTAAAATGTATCTGGTGAAATAAAATTGCAATATTACTATTTATTATAATTTTGTGAACCATTTTGTGTATAGTACTGTTTCTGATGTCAATTAAGCATGATGTGTGGTTAAAAACCTCTTAATTGTGATGATGTGTATGTAGTAGAGTCATCTGAGACTGTGTTTGCTTTCTTTTGTGTAATTTTGTGGGAGATCACAAGAGCTTATTTATTTTACACTAGACGCTATCGACGTTTTTTTATCAGCGAGACACATCACTAGGCTCGATAAACTCTTGAATGCAACTCTACATTTCTATTCAATGAAGGTTTGCAGCAAATCTTGTATATGTATGCAGAAAACCTATACCCCAAAGATGTCAAATGAAATTCTTTTCAGAGTCTTCATATTAAGGAACTTGGTATAACCAAATGTGTCTTCTATTCATTTTAAGAAAAATCTTTCTCCTAATGACATACAAAATTTCACTTCTATTTTCCTTCCCCCACCCATTTGTACAATCTTGCCCGAGATCTTTACTATTATAAGTATAATTCATTGTGTAAACTAAAATACAGACTATGAAAAGTAAATAAAGAAGTAATATGTGAAAAATGAAAAGTAAATAAAGAAGTAATATGTGAAAAATATTCATTTGTCAAATGATATACTGTCAAAAGATCGAAGTTGGAGAAGTTATATCCATCATAACATTTTTCACATAAAATGTCAAAGTTGAGTCAAGTTCACTAGAAGCAAAAATAAGATAAAATAAAATGAAAGAAATAAAACATTTATGGTCAAAGATTCAAACTTGGGTTATTAACAATGGGCAAAAGACCATTTGGTCTTCGGAAGTGTAACTCATCTTTTGAATTTAAAATGGCAAAACACATTTTCAATGTCCTGCAATATTCTCTTCGCGTAACTGTAAAGACTATCCCTCGAACCTTTGTAGGACTTAAATGGGTGGCAAACTCTCCCTAAGAGTTGTTCTCAATGCCTCTTTATTAGAAA
Source organism: Trifolium subterraneum (assembly GCA_951799995.1). Lineage (NCBI taxonomy): Eukaryota > Viridiplantae > Streptophyta > Magnoliopsida > Fabales > Fabaceae > Trifolium > Trifolium subterraneum. The sequence goes on along the minus strand of OX637466.1, from coordinate 11,017,064 downwards.
CTTTATGGACTACCAACCGTTGGTTGGTTCAGTGGTGATTGACGTTGAAATTGGTAGGAAGGACCACGGTTCAATCCCCCACAACTGCGATTGGGATGGGGCTGGAATCACTTGATGCCAGAACTGACCCCCGAACCAGATAACTGACATTAAAAGCAAAAAAAAAAAAAAACTTTATGGACTAAATTGACCAAACTAAAATATATTTAAGAACTAAATCGACTATTAAAAAACAGATTCAAGAAACAAAATGAATAATAAAAGAAATATTTGTAGATGTGCAAGTAATTTTGTTATATTCAAGGACGAATATGACAACGAGTTATGCTTTCAAAGATCAAGAGGGTGGTTTTCCTTTTCTTTCTTTTTTTTGTATAATCTCAAAGTAAAAAAAGGTTTTCAATAAAAGAGGTTAGATTATGTGATGCAATAAACATTCACTTACAAAGAACAAGACTGTTTTCAGATTCCAAAGCACTACTACTCAGACTTTATATATACAGGATAGCTATAATAATATCACTGTTTCTCATAAAGTAGTCTATCCCTACACCTATCTAACACTTCCATATGACTCCATTTCCTTGAAGCTTCTTCAACCTTTGTTAGTATTGCAACAATTACTTTCCTCTAGCCTTTTCCAAATCAGGGAGATCTGCAAATAATCAAAGAGTTTAATAGACATACATTGTCAGTGTACATTAGTTTTACACTGACATCCAATAAGAGGTCTCAATTTCAAAATACACTTAAAAAACTTGAGTGATGTGACAAAATAGTATATTTTCATTGTATTTGAAATAAAAATAGAATGAAAAAGTTGTTCGATTTCGCAGGACACTATTAAGTCTAACTGAAATAAACTAAGAGTCTGTTTGGATTGAGTTTTTTTTCTGTTTGGATTGAGTTATTGAGTTTATAACTAGCCAAAACACTTGTGAAACTGTTTGGGAGAGATTATGGAAACAACTTATAACATGTTTATAAACTGTTTCCAGCTTACTTCCATAAACCCTCAAGGATGGAAATGGATTAGATGCAGTTGCTTTTATGTGCAGTACGGTCACCATATTTGTGGCTGTCTGATTAAGATCAGAAGCCTAAAAAATGCACTTTTGTATTTAATAATTCTAAAAAAACTGCTTAAATCAGGACCGTCCGTTCTTGATTGGACGACCACTGATGACTGACTACATGACTGCGGTGAATTTTTTACTGCACTCAATCCTGATCCCTCAAGGATAACTTATGAAAACAACTTACTATTGCACGAAAACAACTTGACTTTATTTTATTTTTAAATATAAAAATAACTTATACATAAGCATAAGCGCTTAATTAAACTGCTCATCCAAACAGTTAGCATATATTCTACACTGACATCAGTATTACCGATAAATATCATTTTGGTAAGCAATTGAAAAAATCACTTGGTAAGGAATTGAAAAAATCACTTTAACTAAAGTAAAGAGCTGCAGGATAACTCACATAACATTCCTTCATCATCACTGCTTTCATCATCTTCACCGGCAAACTACAAAAGATCAAGACGCAGTGAACAAGATTAAGTGCTTGTAGGTTTGTTAAACTCAACAACACAAAATTACATGTGAAAAGCGAAAAAAGTTAACTTACCTGTCCATCATCATCAGATATCAATTCAGCTGCAATAATTCCAACAGAAACTTTAATCAGGCAAGTAGTCAATTTAAACAGAAAATGCTGCATTATTTTTGTTTTCAGAGATTTAAACAGAAAACAGTAAGTTGATTGATTGTGTTCTATACATATCTTTGAAAACAAGAAGCATCGTTGAAATGACGTGACGTTTTTGTAATTAAAAATCAAAACGGAAAATGAACAAAAAACAATTTTTGGAGGAAAAATAAGCTAATAATAGGTTCACTTTTGAATTGATCGGGAAAAGGAAGAACTCCATTGTTAGTTTGTCTCCTTATATACTAGTACTACGAAATAAAGCACAAGACACGAGAGATATTTCAGCTCAAAGCACTCACTCAAGTGTATATGTTAATCAGGTCAAGAGTAGCAGCAAAGAAAGTGGAAATATCTAGTAAAGCCTGGAATCCAATTATAGACATCAAATTAGCGTCAGGGTAAGGTCATAGGAGCAGGTCTAGATAAGGATAAGGTACTCTCGGGTGACTACATGACAGTATAATGTTAGCCTTGATAACGTGAAGGTTTCCGATTCAACTTCAAACATTTTTTCTTAATATCACCTTTGTTGTGTAAGCCGTATGGGCTCATATTTACTGAAAGCGCAACAAGCGAAGTGAGAGCGTCATCCCTTTGATGTTGGCCCATGCCCATCTTACTAGTTATTATTGGTTATGGTGAGGAGGGTGCAGGGGGAGTGAAGCCTCCCAGCAATACAGTTCAAGGGTGAACTTGAAAACTGAATTGTAGTATTTAAACTCACATTGTAATCTGTAACCCTAATCTTGCATTATCGAAAATCACAACACCACTGTACTCACAAGCAATTGACTGAACTCCGTGATCAATTGTTTGTGGTCTTGTGTGTGTTCTTATTTATTTTCTTAATATCTGGATTTGTTGTTCTAACATCCTTCTTCACCACATAAATAACAAAGATAGGCACAATTTCGGCGCAATCATCAACACCTCTGTAACAACCAATACAACCACTTATGCTACCACAACTGCCACCTCCTATGTCCTTCTCATCTACTTGTTCTACCACCCCCTCTACTAACCAAATCAGCTGATAGATGAGGCTTCAGAGTTCACTTAACAATAATGCCGTAGGAAATAACACTATACATCTCATGAGCTCAGAATCTAGGTTAGAATTAGACATGATCACTAGCTCAGAACTAATCAGATTTTGATCACGGCAACTTGAAACTCGATGCAGGCCAGATAATAAACTGCCGAGTACTAGGATTCAAGCCTCAACAACACCCTCAGCCTTTACACATATCTTAAGTATGTAATATCATGACATTAGAAGAGAATGCACATATTCATTATTTTTTACAGTGTACTTATTCGTTTGGCAACTAGATGAAGAACACATTTACTTTATGTCCCTGTGGTATGACAGTCATTGTAACGACAATTAAATTGGATTCTCTAACCCTTCTGTTAAGAGAGTTTTCCATTAGTAAGATTACACAATGAGGACACTTGAGTAGTAAAAGACTATTCTAATGCTCCTATTTCTACTAGCATTCTAGACCAAGTTAGGTACAATTAGGACTAAGGCCATTTAAATAACATTACATTTAAAATATTCTTTATGATTATGAAAACTTACAATCTGATTCTTCATCTTCATCACACCATCTATTCCAATCAACCTTCAGGTATGGTGCAGGTTTCTCTTCAGACTTCAGTAGTCTTTTCCACCAACCTCTTTGTCCTTTCTGAATTGAGCATAGTATGTTTCTTGAGCTAGTTTTAGTTTTACAACCCTACAAACCACAATGACAACTTTTCAGATAGGACCGTCCAACCTTTTCTTGAAACAATTTGTAAAGTAGAAGTGTCAAAGACTAGATATGAGACCGTTGATATTGTCGAAAAATGCAGCCACAATTATAATTTCAATGTGATTATGGAGGCTCCTAAACTTTTATAATACAGACAACAATTAGCAAAGTGGAGGAGTCAAAGACTCGATTATGCAATCCTTGATATTGTGGAAAAATGCAGACAAATACGACGACAATTGCAAGCACAATGTAGTTGCAGAGGCTTCTTAAACCTTTATATTGCAGACCACAATCCGTAAAGTGAAAGACTCAAAGACTCGATATGCAATCCTTGATATTGTGAAACAAAATGTAGACAAATACAGTCACAATTACAATCACTCACCTCCGGTGCAATTGATCCATAAAGTTCCAAGCTGAAGTTGTAAGATTCATGTTGAACCCTAGATGCAGAGAAAGTAAACAGACCATGAGGCTCACACTTTACAGAAACATCCTTTGCGTCAGGTAGAGACACAGTCAGGTAAACCTTGTCAGAACGCTGCGCCCACAGAACTTCTGGATGACGACTACACACAAACCAAAAATCAGATTAAATTTAAAATAAACAACAATTTTTCATTCACAGGGTTTTAGAAAGAAAAAAAAATGCAATTGCAATCTGGTCCACAACATCAAAAGTTTTTAATGTCTCTGCAACCTCAACCTCAACACGACCATCATTGAAGCCATGTCAACAACCTTTGGATGTGATTTTATGCAATATCAAATACCACAATTTGAAATCAACGTGTAACTACTTAATAAAATTACATTGTTTAAATGGCTCAGAATATTGATACTTCATAGGGTTTTACAAAATGTTCTCTGACTACAATCTAAGCCGCGACATGAAAGGTTTCTAATGTCTCTGCAACCGCAACACAACCATCATTGAAACCCCTTTTCAGTGCAATTCTCCGCAATCTGATCCATAACATCAAAGGTTTTTAATGTTTCTCCAACCTCAACCTCAACACGATCATCGTAGAAACCGTGTCAACAACTTTGGAATGTGATTTTTCCGTAATATCAAATACCGTGATTTAAAACCAACATTCAATTACTTAATAAAAATAATGGCTCAGAATATTGAGATTTTTTATAGGGTTTTGCAAATATTTACATGAATACAATGTGAGCCGCGGCATCAAGGGTTTTCGATGTCTCTGCAACCAACGCGGACATCATTAAAACCGTATCAGCACCCTTTTCAGTGCAATTCTCCGCAATATCAAATATCGCGATTATAACCAACATTTCAATTACATAATAAACATAATTTATTTAAATGACTATAAATATTGAAACTTTACATGTTACAAACAAATGGGTCAATAACAATTTTTCAAAAATCTCAATTTTATTCTTTCATCATTACAAAGATATGATTTTGATGCTTGAAACAAATGTAGCAAAGACAATAATAACATCAAATTCAAAAGGGTAGTGATAAAATTAAGTAATAATAGTTTTTATTCACACAGAACATAGAAAAGTTTGAGATTTCAACAAAAGTAAAACGAAAAAGAAAGAAAGAAAGAAAGAAAGAAAAGGGAGAAAACCTCATTGTTTCCAGGTGAGTGGGAGTGAAGAAGTGAAAGCAATGTGAGTGAATGTCTGTCAACCTTCGTTTCTTTGATGTGTCGTCGTCACTTGTTCCTTTTCTTTTTTGTTCCTTAATCTATTTATATGAGGAATATTCTATTACTCTAGTATTACGTCAGAATTTACGAGAATTATGCTAGCAACACACCATTTAACACACTATTTTCGACGCACTCTTTTTATCTTTAATTTATATACGGTGTCAATGTAAAATTATTTTACACATACATCTAATTAGGGGTAGTAAAACGGAGTTGAGATCCTCTCTATTTCCAATTATTTCTATTTTTTCCATTACTATATAGTTTTGAAAATATAAATGCAAAAGTGTGACATTAAATGAGGTGAAATTACTTTTTTGCACTCTAAAATATTTTAAAAATTTGATAATGGAAGAAATGAAAATAATTGGAAATGGAGAGGATCCCAACTCAGTAAAACGGGCTCGGTCCGCCGGGTCGGCCCATTTGACCCGCCATTTTTTGCGGGCCGGGTTGAGGTTTTCAACTCGCCATCTTAAGTTGGCTCGCCCCGTCTAGTCCACTTAAAAAGCGGGGCGGGATGGACCAGCGGGTTTGTCCGTGGGTTTTGTGAATTTTTTTTTTTACTTAGAATGAAAATTGAGTATGCGATGATGAAGTGTTTGACATGTGTTTTGTTTTGTCCTTTATTTGTCTTGTTAACGAGTAATTATTACTCCGATAAAAAATATAAACAAATTTTAATCAACCAAAATTGATATATTAGATATAAATTTTATATCAAATATAAATTAACTTTATTTTAACCAATTTTTATGTATATTTGATGACCAACTTTTACTTATAATATTTACAATCAAAGTAACTAACACTTTAATATTTGATTGATGATAAATAAGAAATGTTCAATCTTGTTGAAGTTAAAGTGTTTGATATTATTTAGTTTTTATATATTGCAAAGTGCATGTTGTTACTGTTCTGGTGAACAAATAAAGGGTTATGAAGAGTAAATAAATTGGACCGTCGAAATAACAAAATATTCAAAGTATTTCAGAAATTCCTTCGTTGTTCGTTCTCTTTTTCATCAATGTTACAAGTATTTATAGGGTGTTCAGGGAGAGAGTTCTTCCCGCCCTTTTTCTTTATTGGCCAATCCCACGTTCCTTCTATACATTTGATCACATGCCTATTTGCAAGGTGATCATGCGGAACGTGGTTTGAATACAGTAGTTCTTCTTAAAATCTGCTCCTATTCGTACGAGAGATGAAGATAAGTGAATAAAATCGTGGAGAAATGGCAGTTACAGTGGAGGATGGGGAGATCATGGGATCGTGGGCATCCCGCCCACACGGCCATGTCTCGACATGGACAGACATCTCGCCCTTCTGGTCTCGTCCTTATAGGAAAATTGTGCTTGACTCTCGCGTGTGTATTGCTGCTCCATTGTATTGGGCCGTTGTACAGATCATCAAATAATATTTGGGCTTTTGCTAAATATACCCTTTACATTTACTCCCGGTCCACAGCCCCTCAAGCATGAGGCTCAGTGGAGGCGAAGTGGTGATAATGGGCGAAATTTTCGTCGGCAACCGCTATTGCTCGTGGCGAACTTTTCGGACCTCGTATGCACTACGTGAGGTACCTCTTTCCACTGTTAGTGATTGCTATAAATAGGAAAGCTTTGGATTATTTTAATCATATCACAAACTTCTATATTCTTTGCCTAATCCAATCATGAATTCTCCAAACTCTGTTCTCGAATCTCCAGTAACCAGAATTATCAAGGCTTTGAGGGGTTTGCTCCGCCATGACATAGATGACTTGATTGATCAAGCTGATGACTTCTCTGACTTTGCTGAAGAACTTAGGTCAGCCTCCTGGAGGTTGACTAATGCTGAGCTGCGCTTCCTTGAGAGGGTGATGTTCCTCAAGGACGGCCTAATTGAAGATGATCATTTCATTGAGACTGCTGAGAATGAACACCACCTTCATCATGAGTTGGTTTCTGACTTTTTCGACAAGACTTGGCGTCTAAAGGAAAGCATGAGAGTCCATGAGGAGCTTATGAATTTAGCGTTTACTGAAGAAGAGGCAGTGACGCATCGCATGAATGTCCTGGAGGAGGAGCTGAAGGTGTTGGCCAAAAAGAAAGAGGAACTTCGTGTGAGTAACAAAGATGAAATTTCTGCTTTGTTGTTCAAACGTCGTGAACTGGCTCGCCTAGATATCAAGACAAAAACTCTAGGAGAGAGTCTCAAGAAGATCAATGATGATTTGGCGACGTCTAAGAAGTATAAACGTGCCCTGGAGGATATGCAGACCATGGCGTTGGATGCTATTCTTGATGTTTAGAAATAATTTCCTTGCTATGATGTAGTTTCAATTGTTGTTTCCCTTTCAGTAATTTCCTTTTGCAATTTTCCTTTGTAATTTTCCTTTTCAAGTAATGAAATGCATTTCTTTTCTTAAGTTCCTGCTTGTACATACGTTAGCAAATGATAAATAATATAAGGAAATATAACCTATCTCGCCTCTTTGGGGGCGTATAGGTAGAGCTGTCAAAATGGGCTAGCCCGAATGGGCCGGCCCGAATGGCCCGAATGTTTTCCGGGCTTGGGTCTAAAAATTCCCTCCCGAATTTCTCCCGGGCTTTTTTAGCCCGGCCCGACAAAGCCCGTAAAAAATATGGGCTAGCCCGAATGGGCCGCCCGCAAGCCCGAATAAATTATAATTTTAAAAAAAATATGAATAAAAGAGTAAGTATGTTATTGTAAAAAAAAAAAGAGAATAAGTAAGTAATAAGTATGTTAATGTTTCATTTTAATTGGGTCAATCCAAACAAAATATATGATGATATAAAGCTTTAGTTAAGCCCACAACTATACAAACAAATGAAACAAAACTCAAGCAAAAGTAGCAGTACGCGTTTCAGATTTTCAGTGTGTTGCCCTAACTCAAAAACGTGACCGCTCCTTCTCCTTGTTCACTGCCTTCGCGACCGATCCACCTCCGTCCAGCCATCCGTCCGTCCACCTCCGTACGGTCAGTCGTTCGTCCTCCTCGTAAGTTCTTGTTCATCTCAATATTTTCTTTCTCTGTTATGTTCCTCTATTTCTCAACCTAAACATGAATTATGTTAATTTGTTTCTCTATTTCTTTGTGGATTTGTTGATTTGTTTTTTCTCTTCTATTTGTGACAAATGGTGTATAATTGATTTTGTATAATCAGTAAGTAACAAAGAGATGAAAATTACTATTTGGATAATTTATTTTATATAATTGTGTACGAATTACTATTGTTGTGCTTCTTTTGCAATATGGAAATTACTAACAACAGTCCTGAAACATCTGATACTGATTACGAGGAAGAGGATAATGTTAGTCAAGCTAGGGAAGTTCCACTTCAAAATGCAGAAGAACAAGAAGTGGCTTCTAAACCAAGAAAGGCCAAGAAGCGTAAGGTTAAGGTTAAGGGGGCTAATAAGAAGGAGCGTAAGCCTAAGGCCCTAACATCTGAGGTGTGGAAATATTTTGATAAGGTTGGTTTTGTAGATGGAATAGAGAGTGCTAAATGTAGGGGATGTTCAAAATTACTTAGTTGTAAATCAGAAGGTGGAACTACTCATTTAGGACGTCATAAAGATAGTTGTAAGAAGACCGTTAAATTTCATGATGTGTGTGACATGATGATTGATTCTGAAGGAAAATTAAGAAAGAAAAAGTTTGATCCTAAGGCTAATCGTGAAATTTTAGCTAAATTAGTGATTACACATGGTGCACCATTTAATATAGTTGAGTGGAAGGTCTTTAGAGAGTACCAAAAGTTTTTGAATGATGATTGCATTTTTGTTACTAGAAATACGACTTCCAAAGATGTTTTGAAAGTTTATGGTGATGAGAAACAAAAGTTGAAATCACAATTAGCTCAAATTCGCGGGAGAGTTTGTTTGACTTCTGATTGTTGGACTGCATGCACTAATGAAGGTTTTATTTCTTTAACAACTCATTATGTTGATTCAAATTGGAAATTGCAAAGTAAGATTCTTGCATTTGCTCACATGGAACCTCCACATATCGGGCGAGAATTAGCATTGAAGGTGTTGGAAATGTTAAATGATTGGGGTATAGAAAAGAAAGTTTTCTCTATCACTTTGGATAATGCCTCTGCAAATGACACTATGCAAAAGTTTCTGAAAGAACATTTGGAAATTTCAAATAGCTTGTTGCTTAATGGAGAGTACTTTCATATAAGATGCTCTGCACATGTCTTGAACCTCATTGTCCAAGATGGATTGAAGACAGTTAGTGATGAATTGCATAAGATTAGGCAAAGTGTAGGTGTCGCGGTGATTTTTGGATATCGAGTTATTAATTAACTTCGAATCGCAATTTAATATTCCACCACCGATCTTTAATTTATCCGAGGGAAAGGGAAAAAGTTCGAAAAAACCCTATTTTTAGAGAACAAGGTTCGGGGGTTGGTTATACGAAGGGAAGGTATTAGCACCCTAAGTATCTATAGTACTCTATAGGAACCTCTTGTTTTATTTCTATCTATGCGCTTTATTCTATTTGTTTGTAAAAATGTATAAGTACGGAATTAAATTGATGATAAAAATGCTTAAAGAATGATAAAGTAGGAAAATGTTTTTGTTGATTTTATTGATTGGAGAGACAAGTCTCATGCCTACGTACCCGAGGGATCAAACCACCGTAGTTCGGGATAAAAAGCGGAGTGATTTGTTTGTTTAATTTTAAAGTTTTGAAAAAGGTTTTAAAGATAACAAGAAAAGTGTGAGTTTGATTTATTTTTTATTTGTGAAAGAAAGTCTAAATGATTAAGATTGATTTGAATTTTGATTATGAAATAAGACGCGGACACTTGGTTTAAAATCCAAGGTTTGTTGAGAAAAATGTTTGAAGTGATAAAAGACACGTGGTTTGAATTCCAAGGTTTTAACGAGAAAAATAACACTTGGTTTGAATTCCAAGGTTTTTGCGAATAAAGAACACTTGGTTTGAATTCCAAGGTTTTTTGATAGAAATGTTTGATGAAAATTTTTGTGTTTTTGTGATATTTTGAAAATAAAATAATTATGTATTTTTTTGAAAGAGGTTTTGACCTCATTTTTTGAGAAGAAAATAGGTAATGGTTACGCGCGCAAAATGACACTAACCTAAAACGTCATAACAAATAAATTAAACGCGAAGACAATTCGCAATGATATTTTGATCAAAGCGACGCCTTTTCCCTCGGAATTTAACGTTAAACATACTGGCGGAAAGCGATAAAAAATAAATATGCATGAGATGCAATTTTTCATTTAGGGTACATTGGCCTAATCACACTCTAAAATCTTTGCGAGAAAATAAATATGAAATGATGCAAGAGACGGGGTATGCTATGCACTTTTATTTAGAATTTACACTTGGCCTATTTACATCCTAAATTCAAAAACAAGAGTAAATGACAATTAATAAGCGATAAATACTCAATGTTACAATAATAAAATAACGGTAAAAAAAATGATGGATAAATCGATGTAATGAAATAAATATGATATGTAATGGATGAATAACATAAGTAAATAAATACGAAAATAAGACAATGAAAATAAACCTCGACATCATGCTTTACAAGGCTAAACAAAGCTAAAAATAGCTTATGCCAAAAGCACTTATCTCATAAGCTTAAAAATTAATTGACAAAATAAAGCATGAAATAATATTACCAATATCTAAATATCAAATAAATAAATAAGCCTCGACATCATGCTTGATTGGCTAAAATAAAAGCTTAAAAAAACTTATGCCAAAAGCACTTATCTCATAAGCTAAAAAAAATAAAATAAAATTAAGACAGGGGGGTGTGAATCATAAAACGAAATAACAGGGGGGTGTGAATAGCAGTGAAACAGTAAAGGCCCAGCCCTTGAGGCCCATCTGTGTAAAAAAAACAAACAAAAAAACAGGATTAAATCTGGCCGTCTGATGGATCAGACGGCCTTGATCTAAAATCAAAGAAGGAAAGATCCAGACCATCTGATTGAAATCAGAGGCTGCGAAGGTAGGGTACATGGTGTGCTGCAATGAACATGCGCACACCGGATCGGGTTGGGGTATAAATACCCCAAACCCTAAAAAAAAATCACATTTTCACAAACTTCTTCTCTCCTTCTTCTTCTCCGCCGCGGCGGGTTCCTTTCTCTCCCAACCGCCGCCGCACCTTCTTCTTCATCTCTCAACCTCCTTCTCCTCTCTCAAAACCACCACAACTCATCCTTTCAAAACTTCATCACTTTTTTCAAATTAAACCTCAAATTTCAAAACAAAAACATCAAATAAAAACCAAACCTAAACCACATCTAGATTCAAAATCATCAAAAACAAACACCTAAGATTCGGATCTGGAGAAAGCAAAGCAAGAAAAAACAACCTTTGATTTTTCGAAATCGAACTCTTCTCTGTATTTTCTCTTGTCTCGGTTTTGATTTCGATTCTCCTACCTCTTACACGGTTTCGATTTATTTTCTCGAAAGGAAAGGGTTCTTTGATTTGGTTTCTGGATTTTGTTCACGATTTGATGATGATGATGATGACGGATTGGATTATGTTTTCCTGGTTTTTCGTCTACTGTTTTTGTTTGTTGTTTTTTTGGTTCTGGTTTTGGTTTGGTGTTGATGATAGTGAATGATGTTTAATGGTTTCTGACTTTTTTATTTGATTCTGTATTTTTGATTTCTTTGGGATTTTGATCTGTGAATTCAAATAAGCTGCGGCTGGAAATTTTTCTGGTCCAGATCTGATTTTTTGCTGTTCACTATATACACCAATTGGGTTCTAAGATGGGGAACCAGGATCTGATTTTGGACAATGAAGGACACTGTTTTAGACAGAAAAAATGTTCCCTGTACTGTGTGTTCCCTGTACTGTGTGGGAGAAAAGGAAGTTGACTTTTCAATTTTTCTGGTTTTTTTATCAGAAAAAAAAAAGGACAAAAGGACAAAGTAAAAATAAAATAAAACAAAATAATTAAATTAAATTAACTAAAATACGAAAATTAATAAAAACAGAAAATAAAATGAATAAATAAATTTTTAAAAGAAAGAAGATAATAATAATGGTAAAAAATAATAAATAATAATAATAGAAAAAGAACAAATATAAAAGAAACAACAAATGAGGTATTTTAAAATACCTCTCTGCCGAAATTTCGTCAGAAATGACAAAAAAGGCAGGAAGGTTTTAAATGCCGAACAAAAATCAATCGGTCAAAAAATGGGGTATGACAGATGCCCCTATTTAAGTTTTCTTCCGTCGGAGATAAAAAGAAAAAGATGATTTTTGATGATGTTTTTGTTTTGGTTCGACGGTGGAAGAGACTTAAATACAGAGTACACCGTTTTTTGACCGGATTAAATTATAAAATGCTATGATATGACGTCATGAGTGTTATGTTTATGAGTGTTTGAATAAAATGAAGATTTTTTGACAAAAGTAATGAAGACAGAAAGCGGTAAAGTCCTGTATGCGGACAGAAGTAAAGACTGAAAGCGATAAAGTCCTGTGTATGGACAGAAGTAAAGACGGAAAGCAATAAAGTCCTGTGTGCGGACAGAAGTAAAGACTGAAAGCGATAAAGTCCTGTGTGTGGACATAAGCAGATAAAGTCCTGTGTGCGGACAGAAGTAAAGACTGAAAGCGATAAAGTCCTGTGTATGGACAGAAGTAAAGACGGAAAGCAATAAAGTCCTGTGTGCGGACAGAAGTAAAGACTGAAAGCGATAAAGTCCTGTGTGTGGACATAAGCAGATAAAGTCCTGTGTGCGGACAGAAGTAAAGACTGAAAGCGATAAAGTCCTGTGTGTGGACATAAGCAGATAAAGTCCTGTGTGCGGACAGAAGTAAAGACTGAAAGCGATAAAGTCCTGTGTATGGACAGAAGTAAAGATAGAAAGCAATAAAGTCCTGTGTACGGACAGAAGTAAAGACAGTGTCCACCAACATTGGGGGATGGTAAGGACAAGTAAAGGCAGTGTCTACCAACATTGTGGGATGGTAAGGACACATCGAGGAAATAAATTGTCTGCTGACATTGTGGGAGAGCGAGACATGACAAGAATGTGGATTTGTCTGGACCAGACACACTGGAAATGACTTCTTTTGGGGAAATCCACCATAAGTTTGCAGTTGATTGTTTGCAAAACCTGCTACTTGAAATATGCTTGATGGAGACATCTCTGGACCAGACCCACTGGGGATGACTCTTTTTGTGATGTATGATTGATGGAGACATCTCTGGACCAGATACACTGGGGATGACTCTCTTTGTGATGTATGATTGATGGAGACATCTCTGGACCAGATACACTGGGGATGACTCTTTTCGTGATGTATTGAAACAGGACACGTGATAGTCAATGCAGCATGTATGAATGATTTTGTTTGCACGTTGCGTAGGAATATGAATATATGTATGGACATGTGAATGATTGTAAGTATGTATGCATGTATGCATGTATGTATGAATGATTGTTATGAAGCTTGTATTTGTATGATTGAATGATATTTGTATACGACTGGATGAGACAAAAGCTTGATCAGAAAAGATGAACATCAGGCCGACGTATCCGTACAACCACTCGGTAGTTCTCCGCTGGGAGCACCATCGTTATAGGTGAAATAAATCAGATCCTCGGGGTAAAACCCGGTATGGTGTGTCAATCCATGTTAAGAGTGATTGCTTCTCGGGGTAAAGCCCATTGGTCAGAGGTCTGGCAGAAGTCGCCATTTTGTACACTGAAACCGAATATTTTCTCATGGTCCTTGCTTCAACAGTCATGCTTTTGCTTTTTCCCCTTTTTTTGAAATCCCTAACTTTTGCCTGAATCGCCCTTTCGGGTTTTCAATCCACCGGGAATATATTTCTTTTTCTTGTTTTGCCCCTAATTTTTGCCTGGACCGCCCTTTCGGGTTTTCAATCCACCGGGACGCTCATTTTTTTGCCTAAGCCGCCCTTTCAGGTTTTCGACTCATCGAGCTTTTGTTTTTTTAGCAATGACTGTATTTGTTTTGTTGAATCTGTCTGCTTTCGGAACAATGATGATATATGCGTGTATGACTCATGAATCTAAGAAATATGTTTGTCATTTGTATATTTTTTTTTAAGAAAGAAAAAAAAAAAAAAAAAAAAGAACTACTAACAAACTTTAAATTATTTTTTTTTGAGTTTTTGCTTCAAGTACTTTAAATTGAAAGAGGGAGAAACAAAATTGCAAATAAATTTGAATTCCAAATAGAGGGCACAGGCTCGAATTTGATTAAAAGAGCGGCGATTGGCGAAAAGCACAACCCCACAGATCGTTACAGAGATGAAAAATGGTAATTGGGTGGGAAAGGTACGTTAAACACAATGATCGCTATTCTCCCTAACAACTTTGAATTTGCAGTCTAAAATGTTGTAAGCCAAAGATATTCTGTCAATCGAGGTACTCTGAGCAAGTGATGCCTGATCCGATGCAGTTACTTGTCTTATTCCTTAACTTTTGCATAGATCGCCTTTTCAGGTTTTCGACCTATCAGGATATTATTTTCTGTTTATGTCTCTAATTTTTGCCTGGACCGCCCTTTCGGGTTTTCAGCCCACCGAGACGCTCATTTTTGCCTAAGCCGCCCTTTCAGGTTTTCAACTTAGCGAGCTGTTCTTTTATTTTTTAGACAAAGTATTTCTTGACTGCATCGGCATTCACAGGACGAGGGAGCTCATCACCATCCATGGTTGCAAGAGTCATAGCACCACCAGAAAAAGCTCTTTTGACAACATACGGGCCTTCATAATTAGGCGTCCACTTGCCCCTAGAATCCGGCTGAAAGGACAAAATCTTTTTGAGCACAAGGTCACCTTCACGGAACTCACGAGGCCGAACCTTCCTGTCAAAAGCCTGTTTCATTCTTCTTTGATATAACTGTCCATGACATAAAGCCGCCATGCGTTTCTCCTCAATTAAATTCAATTGGTCATATCTATTTTGGCACCATTCGGCCTCGGCCAACTCAGTTTCCATTAAGACTCTCATTGATGGGATTTCAACCTCCACGGGGAGTACTGCTTCCATGCCGTATACTAAAGAGAAAGGGGTTGCCCCTGTCGAAGTACGAACTGAAGTACGGTATCCATGTAAAGCAAAAGGTAACATTTCATGCCAATCTTTGTAAGTGACCACCATTTTCTGCACGATCTTCTTGATGTTCTTATTTGCAGCTTCAACTGCGCCATTCATCTGAGGCCGGTAAGGAGATGAATTATGATGCTCAATCTTGAACTCGTCACACAGATCTTTCATCATTTTGTTATTCAGGTTTGTCCCATTATCCGTAATAATCTTGTTAGGAACACCATAACGGCAGATAAGATGGTTCTTGATAAAACGTACGACCACCTGCTTGGTCACATTGGCATAAGACGCCGCCTCAACCCACTTGGTGAAGTAATCAATAGCCACTAAGATGAAACGATGTCCGTTGGAAGCCTTTGGTTCAATCCGACCAATCATGTCGATACCCCACATGGAGAACGGCCAAGGAGAAGAGAGAACATTCAGAGAAGTTGGCGGTAGATGTATCTTATCCGCATAAATCTGACATTTATGGCATTTTCTAGCATGTTTGTAACAATCAGACTCCATTGTCATCCAATAGTAGCCGGCTCTTAGCATTTTCTTGGCCATTGTGTGTCCATTAGGATGGGTTCCGAATGAACCTTCATGTACTTCATGCATCAATAGATCAGCCTCATGTTTGTCCACACACCGCAGCAGGACCATATCAAAATTCCTTTTGTATAACACCTCATCGTTCAGGAAGAAACTACTGGACAGCCTTCTCAGAGTCTTTTTGTCTTTGCTAGATGCCCCAGGGGGATATTCTTGCTTCTGAAGGAACATCTTGATATCATGAAACCAAGGTTTGTCATCCACCACTTCCTCGGTTGCAAACACATATGCTGGTCTCTCAAGGCACCGAATACTGATGGTTGGTATCTCGTTCCGGCGATTAACCCGGTACATTGAAGATAGAGTGGCCAAAGCATCGGCCATTTGATTCTCGTCACGAGGAATGTGATGTAGCTCCACTTTATTGAAGAAAGTTAACAATCGTCTTGCATAATCTCTGTAAGGAATCAAACCAGCATGGCGAGTCTCCCATTCCCCTTTGATCTGATTAATCACAAGAGCTGAGTCCCCATAAATGTCGATGTTTTTGATCCTTAAGTCAATAGCTTCTTCAATGCCCATGATGCAAGCTTCATATTCTGCAATATTGTTAGTACATTCAAACTGTAATCTCGCAGTGAAAGGAATGTGGGCACCTTTAGGGGTAACAATGACTGCCCCAATTCCACTACCGTAGAGGTTAACGGCCCCATCAAATATCAAACCCCACTGGGATTCAGGATCTGGTCCCTCGCCAAACACCGGTTCATCGCAATCCTTCATCTTCAAATACATGATCTCTTCATCTGGAAAATCAAACTTGATTGGCTGGTAATCTTCAACTGGTTGGTGAGCCAAATGGTCAGCAAGAATACTACCCTTGATTGCCTTTTGGGTACGGTACTCAATATCGTATTCGGATAACAACATCTGCCAACGGGCAATTCTTCCGGTTAGAGCTGCCTTCTCAAAAATGTACTTAATTGGATCCATTTTGGATATCAACCAAGTAGTATGATTAATCAAGTAATGTCGGAGACGTTTGGCAGCCCAAGCCAAAGCACAACAAGTCTTCTCAAGCATGGAGTATCGAGACTCACAATCTGTGAATTTCTTACTCAAATAATAGATTGCATGCTCTTTTCTACCGGTTTCATCCTGTTGCCCCAGCACACAACCCATAGATTCCTCTAGCACGGTTAAATACATGATGAGCGGTCTTCCTTCAACTGGAGGGATAAGGATCGGAGGTTCCATTAAATACTCTTTGATACTGTCAAAAGCCTTCTGACAGTCCTCTGTCCAAACAATCCCTTGATTTTTGCGAAGCAATTTGAAAATCGGCCCACATGTGGCAGTCATATGGGAGATGAATCTAGAGATGTAATTTAGTCGACCCAGGAAACCTCTAACTTGCTTTTCTGTTTGTGGAGCTGGCATTTCTCTGATGGCTCTGACTTTGTCTGGATCCACCTCGATACCCTTTTGACTAACAATGAACCCCAGGAGCTTTCCGGATCTAACACCGAAAGTACATTTGTTGGGATTTAAACGGAGACGATATTTCCTCAACCTTTGAAACATTTTCGATAAGTACTCCACGTGCTCTTCTTCAGTACCCGATTTGACAATCATATCATCTACGTATACCTCGATCTCTTTGTGCATCATGTCATGAAAAAGGGTGGTCATGCCCCTTTGATAGGTAGCACCCGCATTCGTTAGACCGAAAGGCATTACTTTGTAACAGAATGTGCCCCAAGGTGTAATGAAAGCGGTCTTCTCTCTATCTTCAACTGCCATCTTGATCTGATTGTACCCGGAGAAACCATCCATGAAGGAGAAAACCTTGGATTTAGCTGTGTTATCGACCAATACATCAATGTGAGGCAAAGGAAAATCATCTTTCGGACTGGCTTTGTTCAAATCTCTGTAATCAACACACATCCTGACTTTGCCGTCCTTCTTCGGAACCGGTACTATGTTAGCCAACCACTGAGGGTATTCTGATGTAATAAGAAAACCAGCGTCAATTTGTTTTTGTACCTCTTCTTTGATCTTGAGGGCCATATCTGGATGAGTTCTTCTTAATTTTTGCTTTACCGGAGGACATTCTGGCTTCAGAGGCAAATGATGTTCCACAATTTCGGGATCTAAACCGGGCATATCCTGGTATGACCAGGCGAAGATGTCAACATATTCTCTGAGTAAAACGATCACCCTTTCCTTGACAGATGCTTCTAAGGATGCCCCAATCTTGATTTCTTTCTTTCCTTCGCCGGAACTTAAATCAATTAACTCCACATCTTCCTCATGAGGCTGAATGACTTTCTTCTCTTGATCTAATAGTCGTTTGATCTCATCAGGGATCCCTTCATCCTCTTCCTCTTCAGCCTCGTAAACAGGGAACTCAAAGTTGGGAGAGGGCCTAGGAACATTGTGTTCAACGGGTTCATTGATGCTTAATCTGCATATGATTTATGATTGATTTTATTAAATAAAAGAATGCAAACCTTTTGGAAAACGATTAAAAGCTAGGAAGTAGAAGGAAAACAAAATATGTACTTTGGTTTTTTTTGTGTTACCATTTTCCAGAAATAAAAAGAAAACAAAAACAAAAGTCATGATAAAAACGACAATTTCATTAAAATACTTGAAGCTCAAAACAAAGCCCCACATGCGTTCGCTTTTGCCTTGGGCAGGACAAAAGAATTTTTTTGGAAAACAAGAATAGACAAACATATTACTTAGATAGAGGAGTGACAGAGGGGACATCAACAACGACCCAATTGCGGCAAATTCCTCCTGGAATCACGAAAGAAGGCTGCTCTTCTTCAACTTTGTCTTCAATGATAGCATTAGTTTCTGGTGGAGTGTAAATTGGTTCAGCACTGACGAAAGTACCCTTATTTGGATTGACCTTTGTTGTAGACGTAGTAGAACCCAGACCCTCCATGTGTCTTCTTTTCGGCATTTGTAATAACTTCCCCCATTTCAGATGTGACCTTTGTTGTACTTCCCTTTGCCCATCTTTTGCAGAAGACATAAATGTTTTCCCCTTTTTCGACCTTTTCTCTTCAATAGAAAGCCCCTGGAAAGACGTACCGTCCCTAACATCAGCACTGATATGAGAAAAAGCTGACAAATGGCTCACCAATAAAGCTTCCTCTCCATTCACAATCACCAATTTTCCTTCCCGCACAAATTTCAGCTTTTGGTGAAGTGTGGAAGTCACCGCCCCCGCTTCGTGAATCCATGGTCGCCCCAACAAACAACTATAAGAAGCTTGAATATCCATGACTTGAAAGGTAATTTGGAACTCATAGGGACCAACTGAAATGGGTAGGTCTATTTCACCGATTACTGATTTTCTTGACCCATCGAAGGCTTTCACGATTAACGCACTCGGCTTCAAAGGCGCACCACAGTATGCGAGCTTGTCGAGAGTAAACTTGGACATTACATTCAAAGATGACCCGGTATCCACCAACACATTTGATAAGGCATCAGATTTACAAATTACCGAGATATGTAATGCTAAGTTATGATCCTTTCCTTTTTCAGGGAGTTCCTCGTCGCTGAAACTCAAGTTATTGCAGGCTGTGACATTCCCCACTATGCTACCAAATTGGCCCAAGGTTACGTCATGGTCGACATATGCCTGGTCCAAGACCTTCATTAGTGCATCTCTGTGCGCATCAGAATTCAACAAGAGTGATAAAATTGAAATCTTGGAAGGGGTTTGTAGTAATTGATCCACGATCTTATACTCACTTCTCTTGATCATTTTCAAAATTTCATCTGAGTCTTCATACACCCTTTCAACAGTCCCGCTAGAGTCGGGAATTTGTGTTTTTCCAACAGGACTACCGGTCTTTTCTTGGACAACTCCCGGAAGAATACGCCCACTCCTCAGTATTTTGCTATTATCTGCAATATTGTCCACGGATATCAAAGGAGGAATAGGTGTTTCCACCCCATCCTGCAACATGGTGGCATCATATCTATACGGCACAGCTCTCAGGGACGTATATGGCATAGGCCCTGGCACGCAGATCACCAGCGGGGTAACTGTGGGCTCTCCACTATTATATATCATCTCGAGACGGTCAGAGACATTGAATTCTGGTACTATGACGCAAACATCCTCGCTCTTCTTTGTAACTATCAATTCTCCTTTATCCATCAACCTTTGTATGTCTTCTTGAACTCGGGAACAACCTCGAGGATCCTTCAAACATTCCTCACAAGTTGCATGATCATGGCTAAACAACTTTGCTTCACACATTTTACTATGAATGGGCACCAACGGGGTTTTGATATCTTTTATACTGAGAATGGTGCTTGTTTCTTGGCAACTTTGGATAAAATGGACAGAGGACCCGTGATTGGGCAGCGGATTGTTTCGGACGTTGGGATTTTCATCTTTGAAGGACAGCACCTTATTATGGATTAATTCTTGAACAGCTTTTTTGAAGGCGTAGCAACGTTCTACATCATGGCCAGGGGCCCCTTGATGGAAGGCACAAGTTAGGTCATTACGGTACCAAGTAGGTAGTACTGCTGGCGCAGGTGGAGGTGGTCTCGTCTGGACAAGATTTTTGGCGAGTAGGGCGGGGAGTAGGTCAGCGTATTTCATGGGTATGGGGTCAAATGATGGATTTCTCTGGGTGCGATTGGGATAATTGTAAGGTTGTTGGGGAGTTTGTGGTCGAATTTGTGGTTGCTGTGGGTATGGTTGTTGAGGATATGTTTGTTGATAAAGTGGTGGATAGTGTGAAGGTGGTCTTTGGGTCATTTGTGGCTGGTAAGGCGGGTTTTGAGGCACTGGTGAGACAGCTGCAACGTGTTGGTAGCCCATATACGGTCGTTGATGCTGTCCATGAGCCACCATACTTACTTCTGACTCCTTTCTCCTTGCAAAGTTACTTCCAAACCTCTTCGCACTGTTGACCGGAACACTTTCTCTGACCAAACGTCCTTGTCGGACCCCTTCTTCAAGTCGCATTCCCATGTTTACCATCTCAGTGAAATCACTAGGTGCACTAGCAATCATTCGTTCATAGTAAAATGAATCAAGAGTATTTAGGAAAATCTTGGTCATTTCTTTTTCTTCTAGTGGTGGACAAATCTGAGCGGCGATCTCTCTCCATCGCTGGGCGTATTCTTTGAAACTCTCCTTGTCTTTTTGAGACATTCCTCGAAGTTGATCTCTATCTGGAGCCATGTCTAGATTGTATTTGTATTGACGGACAAAAGCTTCGCCCAAATCATTGAACGTTTGGATCTTGGCACTATCTAAGCCCATGTACCACTTCAAAGCGGCACCTGTCAAGCTATCCTGAAAGTAGTGGACTAGTAACTGATGGTTGTCTGTTTGAGTAGACATCTTTCGGGCGTACATTACCAGATGGCTCTGAGGGCAAGAATTTCCTTTGTACTTCTCAAACTCGGGGACCTTAAACTTAGGTGGGATCCTAACGTTTGGTACCAAGCAAAGGTCATGGGCGTTTTTGCCGAACAAATCCTTCCCACGAAGGGCCTTAATCTCGAGCTGCATCTTATCAAACTGATCTTGAAGATTATCCATACGGCCATAAGTCTCTGGATCCTCCGCATGATAGACTGGTTCGCTCACATAAGGAACGGTGTGAGCTACGGAAGCTGGAATGGTCATTGTTGACTGAGGGACACACATAGTGACTTGAGGAAGAATCATCCCAGGTTGGGGAACAACAGTAGCATGCGGCAAAGTAGGAGTGGGGACCTCGGGAACTTGGGGTCGAAGCCCTTCATTAAAATTCATAGGCATGCCCCAAGGATAACCTTTGGGCATGACGTGCTGATGTGCGTTGACGGGTACCACTGGAACCGGGGCAGTGACAATTTCAGAGACGACCGTAGCTTGAGGAGGAGGGGTTGGTGGCCGATTCTGCGCAGCCACCAACGATGTCACCATGGCGGTTAGCTTCTCTACTTCAGCCCGGAGCGTTGTTACTTCCCCATGGAGCTCAACATTCTCTTGTTCAACTTGGTCCATTCTTTTTTTCCTGTTTGCTCGAGTGTTGTACGTGCGAGATGGCTGTGGGCGTGGTCGTCGGGCCACTTTAACTGGGACAGAGAGGAGAGAAAGAATATGAGACTCGATTTTTTTGAAACTTATGAATGTGATATGATGCATGAATATGTTATGTTAAAATATGCAAGATTTTTCGAAGGACTTTAAGACAATAATTTTGTAAACATTTTTAAGAAAAGGAAAAGTAAATAAAAATTGCATTAATAATTCAAAGGTTACAACCATTTTTTTCAAAAAATAAAAACATAAAATAAAACTAAATCCAATTTCCATGAAGCCAACTAGCCATCAAAATGCGAATCGAAGCCGGAGGAAAATAAATCCCCTTGCCTCTTCTTCCTCTTGCTATCTTGTCTCAATAAGGCGTCCTTGACCCTAATCATATCTTCCTTCTCGGCCAACAGACCACTTTGTAGAGAGAGCATCTTCTCTTGTTCTTTCAACTTCTCCCTCAACTCTTTGTTCTCAATCTCAGACTCTCGGAACTTTCTCTCCCACGATTCTTTCTCAAGTTTCAATTTAGTCAAAAGTTCCTGGAACTCATCTATAGTCTCGAATGGGATAACTGAAGGTGGTGTGGTAGGAGAAGATGCATCGGCAGAAGATGAAAAACTATAAGGCATCCCGCGTTCTATAGCCCTACTTATTACCCACTTTGTGTATTCTTCGGAGACAATACCAAGCTTCCTTCCTAATTGATTCTTTCCTTCCCTATGGACATTGTACCAAGCCCGAGCAAACTCTTTCTTCATGTATTGGCTCCCTTCTTCATTGGAATAAAATATGCCGGTCAAAAGGACACTCTCAGGCCGGTCCCTCATGGGATATCCGAACTGTCGTCTAGCAAGAGTAGGGTTATAACTGATTCCTCCTCGTATGCCAAGAAGAGGCACATTGGGGAAATCTCCACAACTATCAACGATTGCGCTTATATCAGAAGCGGCATTATACCAAACTATATCGGCCGAGGTAAGAGGCATAATCCTTTGGGACCACCGGAGCTTTTCTGGATTCTCTTTGAAGCGACTAGTCTGAGGTAGGTGTGAAATAAACCACCTATATAGTAATGGTGCACAACAAATAATAAGTCCGTTACCCTTTTGAGTTCTATGGTGAATGGAATGGTAGGCATCCGCAAGTAAGGTAGGAACAGGATTTCCTCCCAAAAAGATTTGGATGGCACTACTATCAACAAAGTAGTCGACGTTGGGGAATAACACCAACCCATAGATGAGTAGAGCGAGGATAGCTTCGAAAGCGTCCACACTCCCCTTTTCAGCAAACATAAATGCCCTTCCGAATAAGAAATTGGAAGTCAATCCTTGAGATCCCCCCTTTTTGGTGATATTAGAGGCTATGTCAGAACTATTCAAATGGAGAGCTTGTGCAATAGCTGAAGGTGCGGGAAATTCTTCCAAGCCGGTATAAGGTACTTTTTTCGAGATCGGCAAACCAACCCAATAAGAATATTCCTCTAGAGTAGGAACCAACTGATAGTCAACAAAAGTGAAGCAATGATAAATTGGGTCGTAGAACTGGACAAGTGTGTTAAGAGCCCCTTCTTCGACATTTGTATTGAGGATGCTCAAAAGCTTCCCATATTGCTTTTGGAAATCTTCGGGGAAAGGGACTAGAGATCCTAGCTCTCTTAGTCGGGAAAGGTCCGGTTCCTTGAAACTGTACTTCTTAGTGTTCCTTTTCTTTAGGTCCATAATCTGCGATGTTTACAAAATAATTCTCTTAGGTCCTTCGAAAAAGATTTTTTCCTTATGATGAAATGAATGCATGGATGCATGATTATGTTACAATGATTCACAACATAGCTTGAAGGTTGGGATACATAATGATGGAGCTTAAGGGTAAAAGCCCTCCCATATGATAAGTACTATGGTTATTTGTACCTGCAAGACGGGTTCTACAAAGTTCCCAAAGTCATCAACCGCCTTATGAACATCATTGGATTACGTGACTACTCTCGTTCCAACAATATTCACAAAATGATCTCGTTTGAGTGTAGTCTCGCGTGACAACTAAATTCAAGACTTACTCTTGATTAGTCACCGCACTACGCCCTAAAAAGGCCAAGATGGGTTAAAGGTAATCTAAAGGTCCTCGGCTTCTCCGGACACTCACATTGAAAGTAATAACACCATCATGACTTATCATGACGACGAGTACTACCGTCGCGAGGCCTCCACCGAGCGGGATCATATCACATGTGCTTCATAATCTAAAGACATGTCACTATGATTTCATCCCATCCTATCTTATTGTGTCGCTCAAGCCCGGGTTAGGACTTATCTCACCACTCAAGAAATCCCAAGAAAATATATATACACATATAAACAAATAAGCAATAATAGCGCAAAACAAAGATTAAAACAAGTTAGGTTCAACCCACTTGGTTGTCCCCAGTGAAGTCGCCATTTCTGTCGCGGTGATTTTTGGATATCGAGTTATTAATTAACTTCGAATCGCAATTTAATATTCCACCACCGATCTTTAATTTATCCGAGGGAAAGGGAAAAAGTTCGAAAAAACCCTATTTTTAGAGAACAAGGTTCGGGGGTTGGTTATACGAAGGGAAGGTATTAGCACCCTAAGTATCTATAGTACTCTATAGGAACCTCTTGTTTTATTTCTATCTATGCGCTTTATTCTATTTGTTTGTAAAAATGTATAAGTACGGAATTAAATTGATGATAAAAATGCTTAAAGAATGATAAAGTAGGAAAATGTTTTTGTTGATTTTATTGATTGGAGAGACAAGTCTCATGCCTACGTACCCGAGGGATCAAACCACCGTAGTTCGGGATAAAAAGCGGAGTGATTTGTTTGTTTAATTTTAAAGTTTTGAAAAAGGTTTTAAAGATAACAAGAAAAGTGTGAGTTTGATTTATTTTTTATTTGTGAAAGAAAGTCTAAATGATTAAGATTGATTTGAATTTTGATTATGAAATAAGACGCGGACACTTGGTTTAAAATCCAAGGTTTGTTGAGAAAAATGTTTGAAGTGATAAAAGACACGTGGTTTGAATTCCAAGGTTTTAACGAGAAAAATAACACTTGGTTTGAATTCCAAGGTTTTTGCGAATAAAGAACACTTGGTTTGAATTCCAAGGTTTTTTGATAGAAATGTTTGATGAAAATTTTTGTGTTTTTGTGATATTTTGAAAATAAAATAATTATGTATTTTTTTGAAAGAGGTTTTGACCTCATTTTTTGAGAAGAAAATAGGTAATGGTTACGCGCGCAAAATGACACTAACCTAAAACGTCATAACAAATAAATTAAACGCGAAGACAATTCGCAATGATATTTTGATCAAAGCGACGCCTTTTCCCTCGGAATTTAACGTTAAACATACTGGCGGAAAGCGATAAAAAATAAATATGCATGAGATGCAATTTTTCATTTAGGGTACATTGGCCTAATCACACTCTAAAATCTTTGCGAGAAAATAAATATGAAATGATGCAAGAGACGGGGTATGCTATGCACTTTTATTTAGAATTTACACTTGGCCTATTTACATCCTAAATTCAAAAACAAGAGTAAATGACAATTAATAAGCGATAAATACTCAATGTTACAATAATAAAATAACGGTAAAAAAAATGATGGATAAATCGATGTAATGAAATAAATATGATATGTAATGGATGAATAACATAAGTAAATAAATACGAAAATAAGACAATGAAAATAAACCTCGACATCATGCTTTACAAGGCTAAACAAAGCTAAAAATAGCTTATGCCAAAAGCACTTATCTCATAAGCTTAAAAATTAATTGACAAAATAAAGCATGAAATAATATTACCAATATCTAAATATCAAATAAATAAATAAGCCTCGACATCATGCTTGATTGGCTAAAATAAAAGCTTAAAAAAACTTATGCCAAAAGCACTTATCTCATAAGCTAAAAAAAATAAAATAAAATTAAGACAGGGGGGTGTGAATCATAAAACGAAATAACAGGGGGGTGTGAATAGCAGTGAAACAGTAAAGGCCCAGCCCTTGAGGCCCATCTGTGTAAAAAAAACAAACAAAAAAACAGGATTAAATCTGGCCGTCTGATGGATCAGACGGCCTTGATCTAAAATCAAAGAAGGAAAGATCCAGACCATCTGATTGAAATCAGAGGCTGCGAAGGTAGGGTACATGGTGTGCTGCAATGAACATGCGCACACCGGATCGGGTTGGGGTATAAATACCCCAAACCCTAAAAAAAAATCACATTTTCACAAACTTCTTCTCTCCTCCTTCTTCTCCGCCGCGGCGGGTTCCTTTCTCTCCCAACCGCCGCCGCACCTTCTTCTTCATCTCTCAACCTCCTTCTCCTCTCTCAAAACCACCACAACTCATCCTTTCAAAACTTCATCACTTTTTTCAAATTAAACCTCAAATTTCAAAACAAAAACATCAAATAAAAACCAAACCTAAACCACATCTAGATTCAAAATCATCAAAAACAAACACCTAAGATTCGGATCTGGAGAAAGCAAAGCAAGAAAAAACAACCTTTGATTTTTCGAAATCGAACTCTTCTCTGTATTTTCTCTTGTCTCGGTTTTGATTTCGATTCTCCTACCTCTTACACGGTTTCGATTTATTTTCTCGAAAGGAAAGGGTTCTTTGATTTGGATTCTGGATTTTGTTCACGATTTGATGATGATGATGATGACGGATTGGATTATGTTTTCCTGGTTTTTCGTCTACTGTTTTTGTTTGTTGTTTTTTTGGTTCTGGTTTTGGTTTGGTGTTGATGATAGTGAATGATGTTTAATGGTTTCTGACTTTTTTATTTGATTCTGTATTTTTGATTTCTTTGGGATTTTGATCTGTGAATTCAAATAAGCTGCGGCTGGAAATTTTTCTGGTCCAGATCTGATTTTTTGCTGTTCACTATATACACCAATTGGGTTCTAAGATGGGGAACCAGGATCTGATTTTGGACAATGAAGGACACTGTTTTAGACAGAAAAAATGTTCCCTGTACTGTGTGTTCCCTGTACTGTGTGGGAGAAAAGGAAGTTGACTTTTCAATTTTTCTGGTTTTTTTATCAGAAAAAAAAAAGGACAAAAGGACAAAGTAAAAATAAAATAAAACAAAATAATTAAATTAAATTAACTAAAATACGAAAATTAATAAAAACAGAAAATAAAATGAATAAATAAATTTTTAAAAGAAAGAAGATAATAATAATGGTAAAAAATAATAAATAATAATAATAGAAAAAGAACAAATATAAAAGAAACAACAAATGAGGTATTTTAAAATACCTCTCTGCCGAAATTTCGTCAGAAATGACAAAAAAGGCAGGAAGGTTTTAAATGCCGAACAAAAATCAATCGGTCAAAAAATGGGGTATGACAGTAGGTTATGTAAAGGTGACAGAAAGTATAACACTAGCATTTTTTGAATGTGTTAAGAATATTGGTGATATTGACACAACTATTGGATTGAGATCAGACTGTATTACTAGATGGAACTCCACCTATATAATGCTTCCGAGTGCGATTAACTATCGCCGTGCCTTTTATAGCTTAAGTTTGCGTGATTCAAACTTTAAGTGTTGTCCTACAAGTGTTGAGTGGAAAAGGGATGAAACATTGTGTGATCTTTTGAAGCCATTTTACAATATTACAAACTTGATATCCGGATCTTCTTATCCTACATCAAATTTGTACTTTGGAGAAATATGGAAGATAGAGTGTCTTTTAAGGTCTTATTTGACAAGTGAAGATCCATTGATTCAAAACATGACCACAAAAATGAAGGAAAAGTTTGACAAGTATTGGAGTGATTATAGTGTAATCTTAGCATTTGCAACTATTCTTGATCCTACCAAAAAGCTCAAATTTGTGAGATACGCATATTCTAAACTTGATCCACTTACTAGTGAGGATAAGTCGAAAAGTGTTAAGATGATGTTGGAGAAGCTTTGTGCCGAATATGTCAACAATGAGATTCCTTCTTCTAATTCGAGCTCTTCACAACAAGTGGTGCAACCTCCTTCAGGAAGGCTAGCTTCTATAGATGAACTAGTAAGTTCATTTATTTTTTAAGTATTTACTATGTTATTATTCGTCATTCATAATATTACATTATGAGTTACTTTCTTAACAATTAATGCAACCTTGTAATTTATTATAAGTAAACATGTTGAAAGGAATTTATGTTCTTAACTCACTTTATATTGTAGGAATTTGAAGAATTTGAAAACCAAGAAACCACAGACATTGGCAAAACAGAACTTGATACTTATTTAGATGAGTTGAGGATGCCTTCATCGGCTTGTTTTGATATTTTGGCTTATTGGAAGGAAAGAAGTCGTAAAAGTCCCACTCTTGCAAGGATAGCTTGTGATATATTGAGTATTCCTATAACCACGGTGGCGTCAGAATCGGCATTTAGTATTGGTGCTCGAGTTCTAACTAAGTATAGAAGTTCAATGAAAGATGAATCGGTTCAAGCTCTCTTGTGTGCACGCAGTTGGTTATATAGGTTTGAAGGTAAGCTTAAAGTTATATTATTTTTCAAATGTTACTAAGTAAGTAAGTATAGATTATGTTGTCATTAGCTTACCATTATTTCTGATATGTTTTACTAAGTATGTTTTAATAAGAATTTTTTTATTTTTATTTTGTAGAACTTGATGATGTCAATAGTAATATTGATAAAGATGATGAAATTCGTGGAAGTGTACAAGCATCTAACACCTTGGAATATGTGAACATTGACTGAGTCAATGAGATGACTTATTTTGGAGAATTTGTTCCGAAGAATTCAAATTTAGTTTATGTACTATTAGCCAAGAGGCTTGTCTTTTTTGTAGTTATTTTGGAAGAGACTATGAAGATGGTTGATTGTACTCCTTTATTTCTATTTTGTTGTCCAGCTTATGTGTAAATTGAAGCAATATATGCTCTTATTAGTTTATGCTTTCTGGTTGATATTGAACTTAGTTTATAACAGAAGCAGAATCATATGCTTTTTCACATGTTATTTAACAGAAGCAGAATCATATGCTTTCACAAGTTATTTCACATGATATTTGAACTTAGTTTAGGCTAATTTTGTTGCCAGTACTGTTTGTTGAGTTGAGCTTCATAAGTGAGCAATAATAGACAAAAAAAAATACCAAAAAAATATGGGCTAACCCGGCAGCCCGTACCGGGCCGGGCTCGGGCCCTACTTTTGGCAGCCAGTATTTTATCCGGGCTTTTTAGCCCGGCCCGATGTGGCCCGAAGCCCGTATGGGCCGGCCCGAAATTAGTCGGGCCGCCCGTTTTGACAGCTCTACGTATAGGATATCACGCCATAAGGCGAGGAAGTTTTATAATATGCCTAGGCGATGTAATATCATGCCATAGGCGAAGTATCAAATGTTTCTTCTTCCGTTTAAATTTCAAATTGACAACTGTCAAGCGTGTTTCCCACGCTGACACGCGTTTCGAGACGTGGGTTTAACCAATGGATAACTGAACGTTTCCACTTAGCTGACAATTTTTCGTCTATAAATACTTTACCTTCTCTTCAACATTTTTTCAATTTCTCAACTTCCTTATCTCCCCTAAATTTTCGCATTCCTTCCCAGATTTCAATTTTCTTCATTCTTTCGTCCAGATTTCACTGTAAGGTACTTACGTACTGACTTCTCCGCGTTTTCAGCCTCTCAACCGTTTTTAACTTCTCAAGGTATTTTTCGTTTTTCACCTTTGTCTTTCTAGGTATTTTTAATTTTGCTTTAATCATGGTTATTTTATGCGAACTCGATGGTGCAAAAGATTATCCTTTAGTTATTCATCCTGTAGGTTCCGATTAGGAACGTCAGGTTCGTGCCCATTATACTAGGGCTGACGGAACCCTAAACATTAACGGTTACTATTCTGAAATGTTTGGGTTCCCCATTAATTCTAGTGATTTCGAGTCTGAGGATAGTGATAGTGATAGTAGTGGAAATGATAGCGATTGTGTTATTATTTCTCCGTCCGAGTTTAGTTCTAAAAACCCTAATAATCACTCTTTAATTGTTGCAGACTCTGTCGCAACGATTTCTACTTCAATGGAAATCTCTTCTAGGTTTATTTCCAATGAGTTCGTCTCCACCTTTTAACAGGCTGTCCAGGTATCTGGTGAGGGCGGCGAGACCCGGGTTATAGTTGACCCCAGTGATGAATGTAGCCCCTTGCCAGCTTTATCCAAACAGTTGGACGTTTTTGAAAGCCTTTCAAATCGCCTGTGAATGGTTAGTTATAGTTCCCACTGCTGGGATTTTCTTTTGTTTCTTTTGAAGGGGGTGGAAGGAAAACACAAGAAGGGGGGTTGAATTGTGTTTTTAGAGTTTTAAAAAAAATTCAAGATATAGATCTATCAGAGTCTTTTAGCAGCGGATTAATAACACAATCAAACAAAGATTGAGCAGAAAATCAAAAGCAAGGGAGAGAGAGAGAGAGAGAGGGACAAGGATTTTTATACTGGTTCCCCTCACAAACCGAGAGTACTCCAGTCCCCTTGCACTTCCAAGGGATTTCACTATAATCACTAAAGATTACAATCCTAGTGCTCAAGCCCATAAGCAAGAGACTTCTCTATTGCTCAAGTCACACAAGACAAGAGGCTTCACAAATGCTCCAGAACACACAACAGGAGACTTTTACAATTGCTCAAGTTACAACTAACAAGAGACTTCACAAATGCTCCAGAACACACAACAGGAGACTTTTACAATTGCTCAAGTTACAACTAACAAGAGACTTTTCCAAGTTACTCACACAAGAGTAAATCCTAAACTTCTAAGCTTAAAAACTATTACACAAAATAACTTTCAGAGGCTCAGACAGTTTGTTGTTCACTTAGATTGAAAGATAATATCAATTTAGCTTTTGTGTCTCTTCTGTGTATTGTGCATATATTTCTCTTCACAGAAATTCTTCTAACTCTACATATATATATGAGAGAAGAGAGAATTTGAGACGTTGTAGAATTCCGTTGAGATGGATAGCTGTTAAATTCCAATTGCTTGAAACGTGGGTTTTGAATAACTTCCTAGAAGAAGTAATTCAGCTCCACAACATCGTCCATGCTTTTCTGCTTGTCTAAATGCAGAAATAAAGGTACAACACGCTCCTTGATGATAAGATCAAATTTCATTTGAACGTTGCAGTAGTGATGTCCTTTATACAGTCATCAGACTTAGAATGTTTTGAAATAAAGTAACATAGCCTTCTGATGAATGTTGGAATTCTTTGGCTTCTGATAAACTTTGATTTCTGGAAGTTCTTATGGTCTTTGAATCTTTGGCTTCTGATAGTCCTTTGTAATTTCAGATTCTGAACGTCTTCGTCTTCTGAATGATACTAGACTTCTTAACGCCTTCAGAGATTCAATACCAAGCAACTTCTGATCCATGTAGCTTCTGAGCGTTGTAGGCTTCTGAACGTCTTTTGACTTCTGAGTGCCTTTTGATTTCTGAACTCTTTCTGAATATAATGCTTCAGACTCTATCAAAGTTTCTTTCAGAGCTTAAATTAAATGCGCTCTTTCATAAATATAAGTTTGTCCTACACACTCAATTTAAAACATTAGTAATACCAATTGTCCATTTAATACTTTTGTTATCATCAAAACTTAGGGTGTTTTATAAATAAAACTCATTTTGTTCCAACATCTTTCACGTAAAAAATGTCTCTCCCCATTCTCTTGTCTCTATTAGCAATCAGCCTAATAAAGGGCCCTCCCGGATTCCCGTTGAAATCCCGAAGAAGAAGAAGAAGCTCATCACTATTGAGCAGGAGAAGGAAGATGCTGATGACCAACCCCTCAAGTTTAAGAGGGTGCCCATAGGTAAAGGTTCAGTGCCGCCCAATTCTGGCGAGGGCGGCTCCAATGTTGTCCAACAGGGGAAGGGACCCTTTATCAACTGTTGACCCTTTAAGTCAACACGATGGAAGAAGAAGAAGAAGGAAAGGGGTTAGGTCACAAATTGATACGCGTGATTTGAGGGAGTTGAGTTATCTGCGTGCGATTTGAAGAAGAAGGAAAAGCTTAGTGGTTCACACGATGGAAGAGGCAGGAGCAATGGAGGTTGGTTTGAGATTTTCTCGCCATTGTTCTGCGTTTGGCTTTTCTGCGTTTTTGTGAATTTGTGAAGATGGGTTATGTTTTTTGTTTGAAGAGAGAAATTAAGTGTGTTTTTGTTTGGGCTTATTTTGTTTCCTGTTTTAATTTTTATTTTAAATTAAAATTTAAGTAATTGATAAAAAAAAGTGAGGGAATCTGAAGAAAAAAAATGAGGGAGAATTTAGCGCCCAATTGAATTGGGGAAATTGAAATGTCTGATTTCAGGCAACGCTTTTGCAAATTTATTAGCAACGGTTCAATATCCGTGGCCTAAAAAGGTACAAAAAACGTACTTCATAGTGGTTGCCTATACGATGTGAACATGCAACGACTTTGTTTCCTCAACGCTATACAACCGTGGCCTAAAATAAATAGGCAACAGTTTTACCAGCAAAGTGAACAAAGTATATAAACTTCGCAACTAGTAGAAAAGTGTTGCCTGTTACACCTTGTGGCAACGATTTTTCAGCCGTTGCCTAAAGTTTCGTTGCCTAAAGCTAAAAATGTTGTAGTGAAAGCACATTGTTTAAGAAAGTGGATAAAAGACATTTAATGATTAAGAAAAAACATTTCATTTCCATTGATTACTTAATTTACTGTACATATGCGCCAAATATACTGTCACACTTTAGCTTGCTTCTTTAACTTGCTTCTGAGAGCAACTTTTGATCTCCTTTGCTGCCGCCTAATCATTTCCATGGCTGAAGCTTTTTTTTTTACTTCATTGTTGAAGCCTTGAAATCAAATTTTAATGGTTGAAAATTAAACATGGTGCCTAATTAAACTAAATTGCCGCCTAATTAAAATTTAAACTTTGCTAAAATGGATTATTATAAATTTAATTCAATTCTTTGCATCCATATCTCATCTTCTAGTGCTTGCAAAAAATTCAAAAATGCCTCAAAATATTGATTTAAACACTCCTTATGTTGATTCTGAAATGATCGAATCCAAGATAGAACCTTTCATTGATTTAAATTCAAATTATCCTTTTTCAAGTACTTTTAATTTGTCTTCCAATGACTTAAATGTTTTTCCAACAAATGAAGAAGAAGAAATTTCTGAAAATGAATCTGAACATGGAGTTCTTCTTATGGAAGACATTAATATCAATGATGAAGAAGACATTAATATTAATGATGAAGACATTAGTGTGGATGATCCCTATGAAGTTCTCTCCTGTTTTTTTTTTATGTAAAAAAGTGGTGTTGCTTAAATTAATTTGATGGTACTAGTGTCCTTTTTTTTTTCTTTTCCTTTTTCAGTTTTGTTTATTAAATTTTCAGGGATTAAGTTTTTTATCCAAATGACGGTGACGGTGAGGCAAGCGGCTCAATGACTGAATTTGAAGGTGATTATTATGCCACTTTTAATTAAGTTTCCATTACTTATTTCTTTTGTTATTAATCCATTACCGTGCTCATATCGGTGGAAATATCTTTTTGTTGTTATTAATCCATTACTACCTTTTCTTTATTTTTTTTATTATTACCCTTTTCTTGGTTTTGCATGGGAATATCTTCTTCTATTGTTACATGTAATGTTTGTACTCTTTTATTTCTCATGCAGTAACAAATATTGTCCAACATGAGACACCAACCTTAAAGAAAAGACGATTCTTAAACAATGAAGACCGGCAAACGATTTCTCAATTATTGATAAAGGAGAGCTTTGGTGGAAAACTTAAACGTGGGACTGTTCCATGGCTGGCTTCATTGTTTTCAGTCTCTACCGATGTTATTTATCGAATTTGGAGGCAAGTACGTCAATCGGGTGATGCTTCCCATAAAAGAACAAAAAATTGTGGTCGAAAAAGAGTTTCGATATCGATAGATATTGAAAAAGTGTGTGATGTTCCATTAGCTGAGCGTAGCACTCTTCAGAGTCTAGCATTTACCTTAGGCATTAGCAAAACAACATTGTTAAAGTTTGTAAAAGATGGGATTTTGCGTCGACATTCAAATGCACTAAAGCCACACATAAAAGATGACAATATGAAAGATCGTCTTAGATCTTGCTTGTCCATGCTTGAAGAAACTAGCATTCCTCAGGATCCCGTGTTTAAGTCAATGTATAATGTCGTTCATAGAGACAAAAAATGGTTCTACATGACCAAAAAATCCGCAAACTATTATCTTCTTCATAACGAGGACGAGCCATATCGTGCATGCAAAAATAAAAATTGTATTGGCAAGGTCATGTTTTTATTTGCGGTAGCTAGGCCTAGATTCGATGATGATGATAAGGAGACATTTTCTGGAAAAATTGGTATGTTCCCACTAGTTCACAAAGTAGCAGCAAAAAGATCAAGCATCAATAGAGCTTCGGGTACACTAGAAACAAAACCGATTACTTCGATCACTAAAGAAGTTAGTCGGGCGTTCTTAATTGAAAAAGTTTTACCCGCTATTAAAGAAAAATGGCCACAAGAACATGCAATGGAAACAATTTACATACAACAAGATAACGCACCATGTCATGTTTCTATTAATGATGAAGAATTTTGTAAAGCAGCTTCTGAAGGTGGATTCGACATTCGTTTGACCTGTCAACCACCCAATTCTCCTGATTTAAATGTTTTGTATTTGGGTTTTTTTAATGCCATTCAATCGTTATAGCAGAAGAAAGTGGCTAAATCAGTTGATGAGCTTATTGAAGTTGTGCAAAAATCATTTGACGCTTTTTCTAGGAAACAATCAGACAAAAAATTTCTCACACTTCAATCGTGTATGATTGAAATTATGAAGGTCAAAGGATCTAACAATTACCAAAATCCTCATATGAAGAAAGATATGATGCTTAATCAAGGCATACTACCCACTCAATTAAAATGTGATCGAGAATTAGTTGAAGATACTTTTAAATATTTAAGCATCAGTGATTAAGGTAATTTTTTATTAGTTTATAATATTGTTTTTTTATAAAATGTTGATTAAGCTAATTTGTGTTAATTCATCAAATTTGGTTAATTCTTTTGCAGGAGATTGTTGTTGTTGAAGAAACCGTATGGAAATGCATGGAATGGATAAGTCTTTGTTTTTTGTTGTTGAAAAAAATGTAATGAATCATGTTTTGACTACTATGTTTTGTTTATCAAAATGTAATCAATCATTTTGTTTAATTGAGCATATCACTACTATGATTTGCAATTGTTGGTTGACTATGGTTTAACACAAAAAGCAACACAGTGACTACCAAAGATAAAAACTTCATAACATAAGCAACACATAATACAAGTCCTTAACAACACAAAATGCAATACAAGTGACTAGCAAAGATAAAGACTTCATAGCATAAGCAACACACAGTACAAGTCCTTAACAACACAGCAGTCACATAGTCTTGAAACATCACAAAAATCTAAATAAGCACACCTAGTTCATATAATCTAAATAAACTATGATCATGTCTATCAAATCTTTTTTTTCGACTCCAAAGTCCACTGCTGGCAATTTGTTCAGATCAAAATCTTTGTTATCCAAGTCCACAATTAGTTCATTGGGGTCAAATGAATTTTCACCTTCCTCAAATGTTTGAATATTCTCCTGGTACAATTCTTCGGTTGGAGATAGAGTTTCTTCAGGAACTTGGTTTAAATCAAAATGGTGCTTGAATGCTTCTTGTAATGTTTGACCTTCAATCCCATTGAATATAACCTCATCTTCTTCAACATGATAATTATCTCCAAAATTTTCCAAAGAGTCTTCAACAATGAGCTTTGATAAATCCTCTGAGTCTTCAATGCCTAAATCAAATGAAGATGCTTCCATATTTTGATTTTAACAAAATGGAAGAAGAAGAAGAAAAAAACAATCAGACTCATACTAGAAATAAGGAAAATCTAGTCAAGCCTTTATAAGCCTAATGAAGATCATGACCTTTGATATGCCAAAATGCAGGAGATCAGTATGCATGTGTTGGAGTGTTGCAGTGAATAAATCCTGCTTTGGAAACATCCTAAAGTTGTGTCCTAGACTCCTAGTAATTATTACGAGTACATGCCTAATGAAAAAATTGAAAATATAAATATAAGGGTATAATTGGAAGATTGATAATATATATAATAATTGTAGTGCACTTTTGCTTACATTTGAAACTTTAAATTTTTTTGTTTTGTTGCTTATATTCAAGACCGTAGGGAGTATTTTTAAGAATAAATTATTATATATATAGAAATAATTACACATGAACTAAAGGTAGACAG
Source organism: Trifolium subterraneum (assembly GCA_951799995.1). Classification (NCBI taxonomy): domain Eukaryota; kingdom Viridiplantae; phylum Streptophyta; class Magnoliopsida; order Fabales; family Fabaceae; genus Trifolium; species Trifolium subterraneum. The sequence goes on along the minus strand of OX637466.1, from coordinate 10,980,826 downwards.
GCAACAAGCTACGCCGGTAAACCTTTATGTATAGCAAAACCTAATCTTTGGAAAACTACATTCATAGACTTAGGCGACACAACATTACTATGCATTACCTTTTGAACTCTTTTCAAAAGGTTTACCGCCTCAGGTGCGAGAAAGCCAAAAGTGTCAAATGCAAACGGTATAAAAAAGTGTTGATTATCAGAGCACGCTTTCTCATGTTTGCTCATCTTGCTTGAAGCGGCTTTGAGGGCTTCCTGTCCCATATTAAAATCCCCGACACCCAGCCCCACAAGTGGGGAAACTCCAGCTAAATCTACACAAGCATGTTTCCCACCTACCTATCCATACACTAGAACATCAGCTGGACGAAGTGTCGATCTCCCTTCTTGTGGGTCATTAAAGACCGCTTTTTGTCTTATGGTCATGACAAAATCAACTTTCATGTCCTGAACAATTTTACTAAAAAGAACACTCGCCAAAACATGTTGGGCTTTAGGGGGGACGGTGTCTTTGCTAGCAAAATTGCTAAAGTCAAAAGACGGAATTGCATCCCGAAGACCGTCCAAAGCATTGTCCAAGTCCATGATGAAAAATTTAGCAAGTGAACTAAATTGTCGTCAAGTAATAAAATCAAAGTTCGTATCCACAAGGATTGTTTCAATTTCGACAAAACAATTAATTTTACTTTAGGATTTGTAATTAAAAATGCACGGGGAGTTTTCGGATTTGTTTGGAAAAAATTAACAATAATATAAATTGCAAGAAATTAAAACGGAGACTTTTCAATAGAGAGAAACGATTAGGGATTGTTTTGAATCATCTTCGTATCCCTATTTGGTACTTTAGGTTCTAATTCTCTGCAACCAAACGCTAATAGTTACAATAATTTAACAAAATAGATTAAGTCCAATTCCTTGGCTCATGATCCCTTTTATCTAATAAAGTACCCTAATTCCTTAGGCGAAACTAATATTATCAAAAGCTTTATTGAACATTAAATTCTTAATCATATCAACTAATCCTTTATTCCTAAAGCGATTACGATTGATAAACAATTAATTTAGTTCTAGTAATAAAACTTAGGGTCAGTAGTGAATTATTCCTTGAAATCAATTCGATATTGGCCAAATAAAGAAAAGCATTAAACACAAAATTAACTGAATAACTATTAGTTTTGATTTCATAAATAAGAACACGTAGTTACATGGTTCAAATAGTTCGACAGAGAATCATATATAATCCTGAATCTAATGAGATTAGTTACTCATAATTAAATTAATAAGCAACATAATAAAAACAAAACCAGGAAAATATGTTGTTGCAGCTGGTTGAGAGCAGCTTTGCTCCATTTAGCAAGGCTCCTTTTACTCCTTTTCATTTTATAGATTAAAGACACGTGACACTAATAGATCTAAAGGCTATAATTTAAAGACTATAATTAATTAATTAAAAATTAAAAACAAAAAACAGAACAAAAGACTGTTTACGCCTTCTCTGTATTATGATGTTCCCATCTTCTTCATCACCCGTGCAACTCTCGGCCGCAGCCACCACCGCTGAAGCCTCCCTTTCTGACCGTCACAGGACCCTGTTGTTCCATCTTCTTCCTTTCGCCGCCAACCATGGCAACTCTTCGCCGCCGACTCATGGATGTATCTCCATCCTCCTTTCTCCTCCTTATAGCAATTGTTTTAATTCAAATGTTATAGTGAAAATTTCATGAATTCAGATGAAGCAAATGAGTGAAAATTTCATGGCAGCACAATAACAACAGAATTCTATTTCAATTTTTACAGAATTTCTTTCTCAATAACATAAAGGACCAAGAATAAAAACCGACGAAAAGGCATGACGGAAAAACGGCAAAACGAGAAGATGTTAAGGTGGTGGGTGGTGATCTATTGAGAAGAGGGAGAAAAATCGCCGCCCTGTGACGGCCGGAAAGGGGCAGTGGTGGTTGCAGCAAAGAGTTGAGAGGGATATTAATGATGAAGATGGAAAGACGTAGACAGAGAAGGCGCTCAAGATTCTTTTGTTCTGTTTTTGTTTTTAATTTTTAATTAATTAATTATAATCTTTAAATTATAGCCTTTAGATCTATTAGTGTCACGTGTCTTTAATCTATAAAATGAAAAGGAGTAAAAGGAGCCTTGCTAAATGGAGCAAAGCTGCTCTCCAGCTGGTTGTTCCTTCCTTCTCTCTAGTGATGCGTGATAGGGCTCCCTAGGTTAATGACAAAAGCTGCTATTTATATTCCCAGCATGTGACAAAACCGTTCCACTATGCATGGGCCTTATGCTCCTATGTCACTTCTTTGACTAACATCTATACATCCAATGGTTACAAGCCTTTCACGTGGCAAATTGATTTTTTGCTGATGTCATGTGCTGAATAAAGGAAGCAAATCGCGCCCCTATTGCAATTGCGTAATGCCGCGAAAAAAAAGCGGCATCAGGCATAATCTCACTTCAAAACTTGAAACCTTTTATAAGTTTTTTTCTTTTCTTGAACATTTAATCTTCAAACTTTGATAAGTCAATTTTCTTCTAATATTCTTCTCTTTTTATCATGAACTACTATTAAAAACTACTAAAAAGTATTAATTAAAGTTAACTAATGACCGACTGTCATCAGTCCATACCACAAATCACAATACTACATTTAGACCGTCACTTTATTATAACAAAGCAATTAAAATAAGATTCAATAACTAAATCTACTAATCATCTATGATATGATCCAAACACCTAATGAAATCTAAGCAACACTAAGATAATGATAGCAAGCTAGAGACTAATTGCTGGAAATGTAAAGGAAAACATAAAGAAAGTAAATGCAAAGACTATAAAATAAAGATAAATAAAAACATTCATTTCATTCCTTCTGTTAACATGTCCAAGAACACTACGTATATAAGACTTGTAATGAGCCTAAGGACATAAGCCCAATTAGACAACCAATAACATAACATAAATATCAAACTAATAATATGAATATTATACTTCATTAATATCTAAATTATTTAATTAATTCCTACTTAATACTTATTTAATTAACTACTAATCTTCTTCTATCATTGCCGCCGGGTTCACTTGAACCTTGTCCTCAAGGTTCAGAGACCAGTCTGGAGGTTTACCAGCTAGACGAGTGTGAGGCGGATCAATTAAATTGTGCTGCAATGAGACTTGAGGCACATCTATTTTTGATCCAAAAAAGAATTGTCCATAGCAAAAAATTTGGCCCATTTCAATGAAAGCCCAAAGTTGAATCTCAATTTTTTTGCTTTGAATGGAACCTTGCAATACTTTCATAAAAGACAGCTAGCCACGTTGGTGTAGCTGAAGAGTGGTGATTTCCTTCTAAATGGAGTGATTGCATCACTTGGCTCAAGGGACACATTTTGGCGTTGGCAGCTACGATAGTGGGTAGAGTGTTGTGATAGTACCAATACCAATACCAAATACACGCCTGTGACCATTCTTTTTCTGCTAGAATAAGACGCAATTTAGGATACATGGCAGAAAATAAGAGGTCGTCATAGGGAAAAAGTTTGTTGATCACGTGGGAGTGGGAGCATATATCAAGCATACTGGAATTGGAGTCCAGTGGCGATTTGTGATTGAAAGTTGATATAGCACACGAATGGTGATTTCTGTTGAGGGGTGAGATTTTCCTAAAACAACAACAAAAGAATCTGACGGTGAAGATTGGCTTTGTAAGGGATGGCTTTGTAATTGGCGTTTCCATGAAAGTTCTTAGGTAAGGTGGCTTCGCCGGCGGTCGAGCAACTAGGTTTGTGAACGGCGTTGATGGCGACGGTGGTTTTGAACACGGATGTGAAGCTAAAACTTCATCCGATAGCGATTTAAGATCTGGTGGTTCCGGCGGTGGTGCCGGAGGTGACTGTGCAGTGTAAACCATGGGCAAATCCGGGGGTTTAGGTGGCGGGTCTGGTGGTTTTAGAGGCGGCACCGACGACTGCAAATTTGAAGGAAACTGTGTTGTTGGTGGTTGTTTTGGACACAGAGAAGTTGATAGAGAATCATGGTTAGTTTTGAATTCTTCTTCTTTCTCCTCTTTCTGTTCTTTCTCAATGATTTCAATATTTAGATCGGGCCTAGAGCACAAATCACTCCCACCACTAACAAATTTTTCTGCTTCTTCTATTACTGTTGGTTCTTCTTTTAATTCTTCTTCCACTGAAATAATTAACTCAGTTTTTACTTGTGGTTTTTCTTCTTCTTGAACCACAGCAATGATCTCAGTTTCTGATTCATCTTCTTCACCTGGAAAAATGAGTCTCCATTCAGGTTTGAAGTGTCTAAGTAATGCACATGTGAATGAGTCCCAACTTGGCTTTGGGTGTGTAGGATACCAGCTCAGCCACCATGTGAGAGCAGCGCCTCTCATGGCAAAACCACTTTCTACTATCTTTTCTTCATCTAATAGTCTCCAGCTCCTACTGTTAAAGATTTTTTTTCAGAACAAATAATCCACCAATAAGCATCTTCACTGCCATCAAAAGTAGAAATTTTCTGACGGATTGGAGCATTTGGGATTGTTGCTGTTTGTGGTGATGGTGAAGAGATATATGGGTTGGGTGAAGGTGATGGTTCCTGAACCACAACTCTTTCTAGCTCTTCTTTCTCTTGATTTTCTTCTTTTTCTTCAGAAAATTTTGACAAAAAGTTCGGATTAGTTTCTGGATTTAGGAATGTTGCAACTGGTTGTGAATATGAGTGATGAGGTTGTTGTTGAGGGTAGTAGTAGTGGTTTGAATATCCATCTTCAGATGGAGAAGAAGAAGTTGGGTATGATGTGTAATGGTTTGGTGATGATGATGCAGTATTGTTTATGTATGGAGAGTAAGGTGAATGAGTGAAGCTTGATAGTGGGTGGTATGATGGGTCATGGAGGTGATGTGGATAGGAAGGAAAATTTGGGTTGGGTGTAGAGGGTGGAGTTGGTACGGTTGTGATAGTGGAATAATATGGGTTAGAAGGTGAAAATGAAGTGTAGGTGTTGGGTGGAGGTGATGGAGTGGGTGTTGGTGGTGTGAAGCCATGGTTGAAACACAAACTTGACGATGGAGCTGTAATAGATGTGTTGGTGGAATAAAATGGAGGAGTGTAAGAGGGATAAAATGGAGATGGGGTGGGAACAGTGGTGTTTGTGGAATATGGAGAATATGGAGTAGAGTGGAAATAATCTGCCATGGGAGGATTTGAGTAGAAAATGAAAGCACCAATGATAGCAAGCTAGAGACTAATTGCTGGAAATGTAAAGGAAAACATAAAGAAAGTAAATCCAAAGACTATAAAATAAAGATAAATAAAAACATTCATTTCATTCCTTCTGTTAACATGTCCAAGAACACTACATATATAAGACTTGTAATGGGCCTAAGGACATAAGCCCAATTAGACAACCAATAACATAACATAAATATCAAACTAATAATATGAATATTATACTTCATTAATATCTAAATTATTTAATTAATTCCTACTTAATACTTATTTAATTAACTACTAATCTTCTTCTATCAGATAACTTGTTGAGTGCACTTTTAAATCCACTATTTGCAACACTATCTTTACAAGCTTCGCTTGAAACAATAGAAATCTACTATTTGCGAGTTTTCTCTTTTAGTGGTGCATCATCTTCATACCTAATGACCCATGAAAAAAGTCTAACATTCTAAAATAAAGAAACTTACAGTTTAAAATTTTAAATTGAAATTAATACTCTAAACTATAGCATGTTCTTATTACATATGCCACTTGTTGAGGAATTCAACATTCAACAAAGAGTCCAGCAATACAAAACAACCAACCACTGTGATTAATAGGCAACTCCAATTGAAGAGAAAACAAATTCATATTGTTAACAAATAATCCAAAGAATAACATATGCACAATTATAAACTACAAAACTCGTCCCCAAAAGTAACATAATAGACAACTACAATTTCATTATAGATCTAATTAATGATACAGAGTGTAGATAGACTAGATAGAAATAAATCATATCTACATGTCTACAATGCATTTCCTATATATATTTTTTATAACTAGAGCTGAATTTTTTTTTAATTCAAAAGGTCGAAGCTAAAAGCAAACCACCACAAAATATATTAAAAAGGAGAGAAACAATTACAAATGGAGGGGACCAAACCAAAACTCCATTAAGACGAACTTAATCTAAAGCTAGGCATTCCTAATTTGTTACTAGACATACAATCAACGATTAACAAAGGTGCATTGTTCCAAGATATAAAGGATGATAAAGTTAGACCATGATTAGCAATGAGGTCTGCAACTTTGTTGCCTTCCCTATAAATATGAGTAACAAAACAATTCATATTATTGATCATAAACAAAACATTCCTCCATCTGTTTCTAAGAGGCCAAGCAACCGGTTTGGTTGGATTTTTGAAAGCAGCAACAACAAGAGAGGAGTCAGTTTCCAGCCAAATATTAAGCCAATTCTTATCATAAGCAAATTCAATAGCCCTCATGGCTCCACAAAGTTCTGCAAAGTAAGAGGAAGCAAAACCTAAAGGTTCAGCAAAAGCATAAACAAAGTCAGCATTATGATCTCTAAAAACTCCCCCACAAGAAGCATTGCCAGGGTTGCCACTAGAAGCACCATCTATATTACATTTGAACCAATTCAAAAGAGGAGGCAGCTAAATGATTTCTTTAAGGACAGGAGGTATAGGGTGATGGATTGTAATTCTAAACATTTTCAAAACAGTAAAGTCTCTGATAGAATTCGAGGAAGATTTAGAGGTGTTGTTACCCGTTAGAGCAGTGCTGGCTATGATCAAGGAGATGGCAGATCTCCAAGGTATGAAATTATTGTTGAATCTAGCTTGATTTCTAACTAGCCATAAGGTATTGATCAGATTAATAATTGCAGCAGTAATTGTAATTTTGCATTGGGGAGACCAATTCAAATCACAAAGCTTCCACATGTCCTCCATAGAATTAAACTGCAAAACAAGATTCACGCAACCAGCAAACCAAGACCAAAGTTTGATTGCATAATCATATTCAAAGAAAATATGGAATGAAGATTCCACATGCCTATTGCAAAGGTTACACATTGAAGGAATTAAACAACCTCTAATCATTAGATTTTCATCGGTCGGAACTTTTCCATGCATTAATCTCCAAACAAGCATGGATTTAGAGGGGGGAATATCACAACTCCAAATATATTTTGCCCAATTCAAATCCTGGAACTGCTGCATTTTAAAAAGGTAAGCATCCTTAAGCTGCAAGTCACCACTGTCTGTATGTTTCCACAAAATGATGTCCCGAGAGGGATCCATAGGAATAGTTGCTTGAGATGTAATAATAGAGCTCAAGTTGGGGAAAGCCTGAATTAACCGAGTAGGAAAAGACCAATGACCATTGAGAATGTAATCACTGACTGTAGAAGAAAGAGAATGACTAATGTGATCAGGTATGCAAAGCTGCTCAGATAAGGGATTGCCACACCAACTATCATTCCAGAAATTAATATCCCTACCATCACCAAGAAGCCAAAAAGTGTTATTCATGATCACTGCAAATTCATCCTTGATGCTACTCCAAATAGATGAATATATGTGATGTTGTATTATTCTTCTACCTCTAATCACCCTATCTTTCAAAAGTTTGGCCCAAGAATCTTGAGAGGTGATAAGGGTCCAACACAATTTAAGATTAGTAGCTGCATTCAGTTTAATTAGAGATCTAATGTTTAAACCACCTTGAGAATATGGTCTGCAAATTTTCTGCCAAGAGATAGTAACAAGCTTTCTTTTGTCAATGTCCCCACTCCATATGAAGTTCCTTATACATTTCTCAATATCTTTAAGCAAAGCTACTGGCCAAGAGTAGAGGGTAATGCTATAGATTAACATGCTTTGAATTACAGACCTAACTAATTGAACTCTACCAGCAATGGAAAGAAGAGAAGTTTTCCAAGCCGAGAGCTTCAATTTGATCTTGTCTGCAACTGGCTGAAGAATACTCCCTCTATTCATATCTAGATGTCTTTGAAAATGTCAGATAACTATAAACCTTTTATTACTAAAAAAAATGACAATTTAAAAGGAATGAGGAGAGTAAAAATTTGTCAACTATCAAGATGTCCCTTCCAGTTCTAATAAAGTAACAAAAAACTAAACATTCATCACAGAAGCACAATGAATTTTACATCCATCTTAATGGATTACAATTCCACATTCAGAAAATATTTTATCATAAACCACTAGTATTCCAATAGCTATAAATATAGTGACATTAAAATATCTACTAGTAATCCAATAGCTATAAATATAGTGACACCAATTGTAGCAAATAATCCACTAGTATTCCAATAGTTGTAAATATAGTGAGTGCAAAATCATCCACTGCTAACAAAATCAGAACTAAAATTATAATACCTTTTTGAAGTTTATCATATTTAGCTTTCCGCTTCGCTGCTTTTTCCAAATAATGTATTTTATCCTGATTCAATTATGCATCAAGTATAAAAGGCAATTATTACATTAGTTTATAATACTGCACGTGTTATAATAAAGTCATGAACTTAGAGACTGAAACTTGAACATCATTTGTATTTAGCATATTAGGATCCTTCTAAACTTTAACTTTTTTGGTCTTGTGTTTTTTTGACTTACTATAGAAAATTTACAATGAAAATTAATAACTATATTTAAATTTTCAAAAATAGGCTAAAGACATAATTATGTGAAGTGAATTTACCTCTTTGTGTGTTTATTATGGTCCACATCGGTGAGATGATTAAAGGATGAAACTTGCACATCATTTGTATTTGGCATATTAGGATCCTTCTTAAACTTTGTCTTTTTTGATCCTGTGTTCTTTTGACTTGCTATATAATATTCACAATGAAAAATAATATGACTATACTTAGATTTTCAAAAATAGACTAAAGACATAATTATGTGGAGTGAATTTACCACTTTGTGTGTTTATTCAGGTCCACATCGGTGAGATGATTAAAGACTAAAGAACGTGAATCACCTTGTGCATTATTTATATTTGCGATGCTAAACAAATATGGAATAACAATTTCAGGCAAACATTGGCATATGTGAGTTAACACACTATTGAATCCACCTAATAACTTGCTTATGAAAACTTCAGCAACTCTTGATTTCACTTCCATTTCTTTTTGCATTCTGTCTTGTCATACCCCATTTTTTGACCCACATTTTTTTGCATTTTTTATCAAGTCATATTTTTAATCCTGAATAATCGTCACTTTATCAAGAAATTTCAACATGTGAGTATTTTTCATAAAATGCTTCGTTTGGAGATTCGAGAAAAATTTCGTCAGAGAGATATTTTAAAATACCTCATTTGTTTTTCTTTTGTATTTATCTTCCCATTATTATTATTATTATTATTATTATTATTATTATTAAAACAAAAATAAACAAATAAAAAAAAGAGAAAGAAGCAGCAAGTGCTGCATTCTTTTCCATCTCCCTTTTTTTTTATTATTATTTTTTTTTATTGTTTTTTTGTTTTATTATTATTAATTATTTAATTATATATTCTGTCCTTTTTTTTCCTTCTTTTTTTTTTAATTTTAAAAAAAAAATCAAAAAATATGCCAAGGTCAACATTTTCTGCCTAACAGTACAATCACTTTTTTCCTTTGTCTTCCAAACAATGAGTTTATCCGGTCTATTGCAAAATTCAGTGAACAATTAAATCCCTAATTTTAGGTATATAGTGAGCAGAGGATTTCATGAACAGAAAATAATTTTTTGGCTCAACCGCACAACACACTTCAAACACACATTAACTTTTTTTCAACAGAATCACAAATCAATAAACACTTTTTTTTTCCTTTCAAATCCAGTTATAAAAAAAACAACAACAAATTTCATTCCTTTTTTTTTCGGATTAAAAAAAAAACAAAACAAAAAATACTTCTTTTCTTTTCAAAGGAAATCAGAACCGAAAAATACAAAAAACATTCTTTTTTCCACAAATCAAAAACAAAAAAAAAAGAAAAGAAGGAGAAGGAGAAGAGGAGAAACAAAATCCAATAACACCAAATGTTGAAACTTTTTCCCTTTTCCTTTATTTGTTTCTTCTGATCTGGCCCTCTTGATTTTTCTTTGTTTATTTTTGGATTTTTAGTTTAGATTTGAGTTTAGGAAATAGTTATGCATATGTTTGATGTTAGAATTTTTTTGGAAAAAATGGGTTAGATGAAGAACAGAGAGAGAGATCCGTGAGAGATGAGAGAGAGTGGTGGGCGGCGCAAGAGAGAGAAGGAGAATGAAAAAATGAATTTTTTTTTAGGGTTTGGGGTATATATACCCTGACCCAATCGTGTGCGTGCCAGTCTATGGCCATATGGTGCGCCAACGCCCCCAGCCCTTTCAGATCTTGATCAAGCGTACCAGATCACATCTGGTTGTGATCAAATCAGGGCTGTTTGATTTAATCAGACGGTTCTGATTCAATCTTTCGATTTTCTTTACGCGCTCCCCTTGGGCCTGCACCCCCCAGTCTGGGCTTGGACTGCAGCAGTGCTTTTCGCACCCCCTTTTATTTTGTTTTATTATTTGCACCCCCTCGCTATTTTAATTTTTTTTTTCGAGCTTATGAAATAAGTGATTTCGGCATAAGCTTATTTTTAAGCTATTTTAGCCAATCAAGCATGATATTGAGGCTTATTTCATTTTTTCTATTTATTTGATATTTAGATGTTGTTAATATTATTTAAATGTCTTTATTTATTCTTAGTTAATTTTAATTTTGAGCTTATGAAATAAGTGTTTTTGGCATAAGCTGATTTTTAAGCTATTTTAGCCAATCAAGCACGATGTCGAGGCTTATTTTCATCTTTTTAGCTTCGTATTTATTTATTTGTTTATGTTATTTATCCATGCATATCATATTATTTCATTACATCCATTTATTTATAATTTTTTACCTTTATTTTTGTAATATCGTTATTATCACAACATTGTGTGTTTATCACTTTATTAATTGCCATTTACTTTTGCTCTTGAATTTAGGATGTAAATAGGTCAAGTGTAAGCTATAAATAAATTTGCATAGCATCCCCTCTCTTGCATTATTTCATATTTATTTTCTTGCAAATATTTTAGAGTGTAATTAGGGACCAATGTACACTATAAATGAAAAAATTGCATCTCATGCATATTTAACGTATTGATTCCGAGGGAAAAGACGCCGTTTTGATCAAAATATCATTACGGATTGTCTTTGCGCTTAATTTGCCTATTGCGAAGTTTGTATCATTTTCCGCGCGCTTCCTTTTTTAATTTGGAACCCAACATTCAAATTGAAATAATTAGTCATTTTATTCTCAAAAATGAGGTCAACACCTCTTCAAAAATAATTAGCCACTTTATTCTCAAAAATGAGGTCAAAACCTCTTTCAAAAAATGTCAAAACAATTCATTTTCAAACATCATCAAGCATCAAAAATATTTTGTCATCAAGCATTTTTCAAAACTTTGGACTTTAAACCAAACGTTTCTTTTTATCGCGAAAACCTTGGATTTTAACCCAAGAGTCTTTTTATCGCAAAACTTGGATTTTAAACCAAGTGCTTTGGACTTTAAACCAACGGCGTCTCTTATCGTAAAAACCTTGGATTTTAACCCAAGTATCTTTTTTATCGCGAACTTGAATTTTAAACCAAGTGTCTTGGACTTTAAACCAATGGCTTCTTTTTTTGCTAAAACCTTGGATTTTAAACCAAGTGTTCTCCTTTTTATCGCTAAAACCTTGGATTTTAAACCAAGTGCATTTTCATCATTCATACATCTTTAATCATGCAAAAACCTTGGATTTTAAACCAAGTGTCTTTTATCACTTAAAACTTTTTCTCAACAAACCTTGGATTTTAAACCAAGTGTCCGCATCTTATTTCTTAATCAAATCTCAATCAATTTAACCATATAGACTTTCTTCACAAATTAACATCAATCAAACTCACATTTTGCCACTTTTGCCTTTTGGTCTTTAAAACCATTTTCAAAACCTTAAAATCAAACAAACAAATTTACTCGTAACTTTTACCCCGAACTACGGTGGTTTGATCCCTCGGGTACGTAGGCATGAGACTCGTCTCTCCAATCAATAAAATCAACAAAAACATTTTTCTTTCTTTTTCGTCACTTTAAACTTTTTCTCAATCATCACCTTAATTCCTACAGTTATACATTTTTTCAAGCAATTAAACTTAAGCGCAAAGTTAGAAATAAAAACAAGAGGTTCCTATAGAGTACTATAGATACTTAGGGTGCTAATACCTTCCCTTCGTATAACCAACCCCCGGACCTTGTTCTCTAAAAATAGGGTTTTTTTCGAACTTTTTCCCTTTTCCTCGGATAAATTAAAGATCGGTGGTGGAATATTAAATTGCGATTCGAAGTTAATTAATAACTCGATATCCAAAAATCACCGCGACATGTCTTGCAGAATTTGTCTCTCAACCAATGTTATTAAAACTGGACTGGGCGGTTCAACCAAGAACCAGACCCAAAGTCGGTCCGGATACAACCCCATAACCGTAAGTCACGGGAACCGGACTTCAAACCGCTAGAACCGGACGGAACCGGTAAAACCAATGAACCGGTACCGGTTTTGAAAAACCGGCCGATCCTTCATTATTTTTGAAAAAAGTCAGAATCTCAATTTTGATAATTTTTTTCTGGTTTTCCAAATTCTCTTTTCATTCAACTTGTAAACAAAACAATCCAATGTTTTAGCCTTTTTTATTATGTTTTTTTCTTCTTCTTTCAGATATTCCCTCTCAGTTCAATGAGAGCTTTCAAATATTTCTTTCACATGACAATTTTTAGATGGTAGTAAATAGAGAAGATGAAAGAAAATGAAGGGAACTTGAAAAGATAGAAAAAAGGAGAGAAAGAGGAGAACAAAGTTCTAAAATTTTTAAAGATTTGAAAAGATGAAAATATTGTTGAGAAAAGAAAACTGATATGAGAATTGAGATGTTACTGAATAATATACTGTGCGGCGGCTTGTAAATATGCTAATGAGATGAAATTAGGGTTAACAACATATTGAGGCTATTTATATAAGGTATATGAGCTTAAGTTAAAAGTCAATTATATTGGGTCTAAGTTATAAGGTTGAACTTTTTTTTTTTGTGTAAATAAGATTCAGAATTTTAATTTATTCTTTAACAATATATTTTTATTGTTTATTTATTTATTAAACGGTTTAACCGGTCCAATTGTGACCGATTGAACCGGGAGTCTCACCGGTTCGATCTCCGGTCCGATTTTTAAAACATGGATCTCAACTTGAGATTGAATAGTTTTTTTGGACTTCAACTTGAGGCTTGGTTCCCCACAACACCTTTTCCATAGATGCGCGCATAACCGTTTCGATCTTTTCCCAAGATTTGGGATAGTAAATCATCTCTCGATGAGCATTGTTCTAATATATTTGGTTGTAAAGACATCACATCTTCGAGCTCTGACTGAAAATCAAAAGTCAAAATAATATTATCAATTTAAATATTTTCTTGTATAGGATCAACTTAAATATTCATGTCTTCACAATCCTTTCTAAATTTTCTTTTATGATTCATGAGTATTTTTATAAAGTAGTTTCAGTTTATGCGGTTACACTAAGTTTATGGTTACGTTAAGTTTATGAATCAATTTTAGTTTTTATTCCTAATTGTAATGATTCCATATATATATATATATATATATATATATATATATATATATATATATATATATATGTTTCAAATAATGATAAAGAAGCATACCACAATTCTCTTGGTGTTATCATTTACTGGATTTCCATTTTTGGGGTTATGTGTCAAAATATACATTTCCACACGAGAGGGTTCTCTTCCATCGGGATTCTTCATCGCCTATTTAAACAAAAATATAACATTAGATTACAGGTGCTTACCACTACTCCTTGAAATAAAAATATAACACAAGAATTACAATTATTGAGAGTTCCGATCAGAATAAAGTTACCTCTTCCTCACGTATTTCTGCATGAGTTTTTGTTGTCGTGGTATATATAATATTAAATTTTGCTCTGCTCTTTTTATTCCTCTCACTACATGCCTATAAAATAAAAAGGTTTAATAAGAATAAAGACAATAACTACAATATAAGCATACATGTTAGTATAATAAAAAAAATGATATATCCATCTCTGTCTTACTTGACTTCCAATACTTAATAAGAATTTTCCATTGTTCAAGTGGAACAATGGGTGGTCGATTTTTTAAATTATACACTTCTGTCATGTTGGGAATAAAATGTTTTTTCTTTAATCGACACTTGTTAGTCTTCCAACTGGAGCATGGTTTTTAAGACCCACTTCTTGCCACATTCTTGAATATCAAATGTAGAAAAATTTAAACTGCCACATCAATTAGAAAAATTTATAATCAATATAAAGGTGAGAAAAAAGTAATACAATGACTATTCTCAACATATCGTCCTCCCACAATTTAGGTTCATTGAGTTTCAGCTTTTTTCAAGAAGTATATTTTATAGGAACCAAGTGTGTATTTCTAGCCAATGTCCCCCAAATGAGTGCTCAAGGAAACACGATGGGAGCCAATAGGTTGCCCAAACATATTTAGTCTAATTGGCAAACATTCTTCATCTGTCAAACCATGAGTCTTAAGACTTGTTGTTGGACCCCTTGTCTTCTTACTTTTGGAACCTGTCATAGATATTGATACAACAAAATATTACCCATCAGAGTCACATGATGCTTAATTACATGAATCAAACATGACTATTTTTAAGAAAATAATATGTACCACTTCTCTTGCTTTCCTCTTTTGCCTTGTCCTCATTTGAGCATTCCGAAAGTGCATCATCGTCAATTGGTTCAAATTCTTTTTTCTGTTATGCCTTCTTTTGTTCTAGTGTTGACCTGAGTAGCATACAAAAATAATAGAACATTACTACCAATTAATATACAACATGGTGAACACAATAACAAAGCAATTAGAAAGAAGTTAAATAGAGATGTAGGTACCTTCTAGCAGGCTTTAGGCGTTCCTCAAAGTCAATGTTGAAAGAAGTGTTTGTAGATTTACCTTTCGTTTTGCCGCTGCTACTACCAAGACAACCATCATGCTCAAGACCTTGCAAAGAACGTTCTATGTTGCCTAACACATGTTTTTCCCTTACCTTCATTTCTATAACATTAATCAATAAAAAACAAACTATAACAAGAAGAAATAAACTCATCCAATCACATTTTCAACAACTTGAAAAAACAACACAAATAAATTCAAATTCAATCACATTTTCACTAACAATTCATTTGATAAATTCATCTAACAATCACATTTTCAACTGTAATTTCAGGAACATCATTCCTAAACTAATTGACATTTTCATCTTTAGTAACTCTTGACTCGTCAAACAGTTGACTTCCAAAATGATTTTCCATATCACTATTATCTAAATCACTATATATATATATATATATATATATATATATATATATATATATATATATATATATATATATCGGACAAATCTCTGGGTGTGGTGTTGATGACAACATGCCAATTCTCCCTTGGGTCTTCTATATAATAATATACTTGTTTTACTTGATTTTCCATATTTTCATTGATTGATAGGTAAATACCCTCAAATTATGAAGGGGTAGATTAGAAAAAATAATATTTTAATTATTACTATCTTTATTAATTAAGAGTTATTTTTGTGAAAATTTAATCAATGTGTTTTTTTATAATATAAAATCAATAATATAATCAATGGATCTTGAATTTAGAAGAAAGTATTATAAAAATGGACAACAACACTTTACAAGAGGATCTTATATACAAGGACAAAGACAATTCAATATTAATTAAGTTGCAATAGACGAATGATAATAGGTGTTATTGTTGTCAATAGGGACCAAAATCAATCATGTTTTAAGAAATTGTGATGATGCAATGAAATGTTGGTCCCCAATCATCAAGTCGGATTATTGGGCAAAATCCTTTAGCCTATTTCTCATGTCTTGGCTTGAATGAAACCTTGGAAATGAAGATATTTGAAATACGCCTTAGAATTGCATGACCTTTTTTGGCATTTGTATTAATGTTTTGTGGAAGGATCATAACATATTGGTGTTTAACTAGTACTCCAATCTTTGACAAAACTAGTCTCTTTCAAATAGCTAGTCAAGTGCAAATGATTGTTGAAAGTAATTTTAAACCCGCGGCTTATATGAATAGTGTTGGTTCCATGATGCATATAAAATGGGAGCCACCTCCTACATGTACCCTTAAGTTTAATGTTAATGGAGCTCATAACAAAATAAATGACTTCTTAGCTCGTGGAGGATTACTTAGAGATGTTAAGAGTGACCTTATCCAAAAAATTTATTGTAATCTTGGTCACAATAATTCCCAAGAGGCTTAGATGTTGAGTTTGCTTTATGCTATGCGTATTGCTCATAATCTCTACATTGATAGTGTTATTTTTGAAACCGATTCTACTCTTGTTGCAATTGTTGTCCTCAATTGTACTACCACAATCTCTTATCTCAATCCTCTTTTAGAAAATGTTCTAAATTTACTATATCTTCAAGATTGGTCTGCAAGTATTCAACATTGCTTTAGAGAAATCAACTCATGTAAAAATTTATTAACAAAAAAAAAAGGATTTGATGCTCATTTCTGCCTGCACCGTTCGTGTTAGATTGTAATGGTGTTTCCACACCTCGTTTATTTAGTTAGTTTATCTTAATTATAAAAAAAATAAAATTAAGTTGAGATAGATCTGTCTCATCTTATCCAAAAAATTGTGCATGTAATATATATTTTTTATTTAGATAAAGGATGTGTTTAATATTTTATTTTTGATAATGAAAGATGTATGTAACATTTTTTTTTAGGTAAAGATGTAATATTTGATCATAAGTCAAAAATACATATTAATTGATTCAAAAAGAAAAAGAGATAAAAGAAAAAGGAAAAAGAAAATGATATTCTGACAAAAAAAAAGAAAATGATATTAATGTTAAAAAATTAATGAGCATTAATAATCATGAGAGTTATATAAAACAACAACAATAATAAACTATGGTTTTTTTTGACTACTATAGTTTTATAAAAATAAAATAAAACAAAACAAAACTATAGTACCTTTAATAAAAAATAAAATAAATTTCAAAAGAAAAAAGTTAAACAAAAAATAAATGTAACAAAAAGAATAAAATAAAACTACTAGTATTTTTTTTGGTTACATCATAAAACTATAGTATTTCCCACTCACTTTATCACATTTTTTTATTAATTAAAGAAAAAAAAACACTTTAGTAGCGACTATATCAAAAATCAAATTTCATAAACCCTAATCCCAAAAATCCCTAATCAATTGAATCTCGACGCCATGAACGTCGATCATGATCAACCACCTCACACCACCGCTACCGCCGCCGCAAAGGCACAGCAAGCCTTACAAACCCTAACAGCAGGCCCACTCACCTCCTCAGTAGCGAAACTCGCCGCATCTTCACGTTGCATACCTTCCGAAAGAGACTACTTTTTCTACCGCAACTTCAACGAATTCAAGGTTCCGGTCGATGAGATTTCGCGTGAATCGCAGTCGATGTTGGAAGCAATTGGTGTTGCAGCGAATGCAGCGTTTCCGGATGATATAGATGATGGTTACGACTGGCTTGTGAATGTAAACGACGACGTTTTGGAGCGGTTTGATGTGTCGGCAGACGAGTTTCGGAAGGTTCGAGAAGAGGAGGAAAAGAGTGGGCGTGTGAATGTGAATGAGGGTATGATGATGGAAGATGGATTTGAGTTGGTTTGTGGGAAGAAAAAGAAAGGTGGTAGAGGGAAGGTTGTGGTGGAGGATTCAGAGATTCCGGTGGTGGATGGTGTTAAGGTGGCTATGAAGGATAAGAAAACATTGGGGCCGAAGGCGAAGATTCCGTTTCATATACCGACGATTCCGAGGCCGCAGGATGAGTATACTATAATTGTTAATAATTCTAATTTGCCCTTTGAGCATGTTTGGTTACAGAGAAGTGATGATGGACAGAAGTTTGTTCATCCATTGGTAAGTTCTTTTACGGGAGAGAAATTTATGAAAGACATGATTTTTATGAGAATATGAATTGAAGTTTTAATGAAACTGCATATGGTACAATGCTATGATGTTAAACTTGATATTGCATTATTCTTTGTGTTTTTTATTATGTTATGTTTTAATATTTAGACTTTGGAGTTGTTGGAAGTGTTTATTGACCTAGTTTATAACATTAATATATTATGAGAAAGAGCTTATGAAAATAACTTATGAAAGATTTGATTTTATGAGAATATGAATGGAAGTTTTCATGAATATAGCTTTTAGCTTAGCTTAACTTCATAAGCTTCGAATATAGCTTGTAGCTTATAGAAAAAGATTACATGGAGATTATACCGAGCTGGCCGTTGTTTTTTCTTTGATTGTTATGCATAAACTCTTATGTGATATAGGAGATTATTTAATTGATACTAAATGACGCTAAGCTATTTACCCAAACTCACATATTTAGGAATTGGTTGTGAATCAAAGTGATACTTTTTAGATGATTTAGATATTTGATGAATGTCATTAGTTAAACTCATGTTCCTCTTTGCATCCTCCCAATTGTAATATTAGTATTGTCTTTCAATTATGAGGAGATAATGTTAGTAGGTTAGTAGCATTTAGTTTTTTTAGAATCCTTCTGTCCAGATTATCCATGCATGTTGTATTTATATGCTGGGACTGCAGACTTGAAAGTAACTTGGGTGGTGTGACATTTTCCTCATAATGTTGATATCCTTTCATTCTTGTGATATTTGCATGATCCTAGGGGTTGTAGATTTGATGAGCCTGATTGAAAATCTTTGTCATTTAAATCTCGACAAGAACTAATCTTGGCTGTCTGATCTTGTTTTATCTTATCTTAGAAATCAACACGTTATGCATTTTTGGCATTTGGTAGAAGTAACTTTTGAGATAGACTAAATCCAAGGGTAATGGTTTGTTTGTCATTTAAATCTTGACAAGAACAAATCTTGGTTGTCTGATCTTGTTTTATCTTATCGTAGAAATCGACAGTCATGCATTTTTGGCATTTGGTAGAAGTAACTTTTGTTTGTCGGACCTTGTATTACATCACTAAGTTGGTGCTTTTTGTTGTCTTCTTTTCTATTTGTTCGTATTAATCAATTACTAATTTATTATTCCAGGAAAAACTCTCTGTTTTGGATTTTGTTGATAAAGATCCCGAGAATGTTGTGCCACAAAAGCCTCCCTCATTAGAAAGCACCCCTTTCAAGCTTGTAGAAGAAGTCAAAGATTTGAAGGAGATGGCTGCTAAGCTGCGTTCTGTTAATGAATTTGCGGTAAAATATGATAACTATTTGTGAATTTTACTCGGTAATTTTGTTCACGACAATTTATCATGCTAGATTATTTCATTTGATGTGTAACTGCATTGCTACATGATAATTTATTGAAATTTCCTTAGTAACCTAATCTTATTCTTAAAGTAGCATAAATCCTTGTGCATTTTTGGAAGCTAGGTATATTAACTTCATTATATCCTCCTTTCAGATCAGAGATAAAATTCTAAGATTATTGCATTTTTTCTGCATATTTAACTGTTCTTGATTCTTGACACAAACTTTCAGAAACATGATATTCTGGATATCAAGTTTAAATTGAGTGAAGGGCTATCCTGCAATTCCCTCCGTTCATGACAATTTATAGATTTTTTCAGTTAATATGTGTAACTGCATTGCTACATGATAAGCTGCATTGCTACATGATAAGTTATTGAAATTTTCTTAGATGATATAGTTCTTCAAATTTTTATTTTCCTTTGTGTGCTGTCAGTTGTTTTTTACTGTGGAACTGATATTGTACATGCCCTGTTGTTACTTCCCTTCTCCATCTTTTGTTGCATTCTTCTGAAATTTTTATTTGGTCTATTCTTGAAATATTTAGGTTGATTTGGAACATAATCAATATCGGTCATTCCAAGGTTTGACTTGCTTGATGCAAATCTCGACAAGGACTGAAGATTTCGTTGTCGACACTTTGAAACTTCGCATTCATATTGGGCCCCATCTGAGGGAACTCTTCAAGGACCCTTCCAAGAGAAAGGTCAGTGCTACAAAATTGCTTTTTCTTTTAATGCAACATATATTCCTTATTCTATTAACTGTATTTATGTTTAAACAGGTTATGCATGGTGCGGATAAAGATATTGTGTGGCTTCAACGAGACTTTGGCATTTATGTTTGTAATTTGTTTGACACTGGCCAGGTTTGTTTAAAAAACTGACCATTAAATGTTGGCATTATTTCCCATGCTACTTATGGAAATAAAATCATATGATTTTAATGCTGCATATTCACGTAGGATTTTAGAGTTTAGCTTTAGATGTATTTAAATTCAAAATAAACTGGTTTCTTCTGCGTCTTGAAAAAATGGTGAAACAAGCTTTTGAAGTTCTTCTTCCTTCGATTTCTTATAAGACTAACCTATTTTAAATGGTTTTTTAGGCTTCAAAGGTGTTACAATTGGAGCGAAATAGTTTAGAGTATCTTCTGCACCATTTTTGCGAGGTTTCTGCAAACAAAGAGTATGTTGTCTTAGTTTTAAGTTTAATTTTGCAATTTAGACTTTGAACAATTATTTTTTCTTTACCTACGTTCTTGATGGTTTACAAATAAATCCATTACAGATACCAAAATGCTGATTGGCGACTGCGCCCAATTCCTGATGAGATGTTAAGGTATAATTTTGTTTTGAGTTCACAACTTTGATCTTCCCTGAAATTTTTTGTTTTTGATTTTCCCTGTCTTCTATTCATTTAGCACCGTTGAATTCTTAATGTGCCATGGTTTGATTTTTTTTCTTTCTTTCACTAGATTAGTCAAATAATGAATGATTTGGCTTTGCTGAACTGCTCGCTCATTAGGCTAGAATTAATAATCTGCCAGACGTAGGTTAATTTGTTTTCCATTTCCCTTGGTATATAGTTTAATATCTATCACATTTTCTGGATCTATACAAATACATTTGATAATTCGCAGTGAAACTTATGTTCTGTTGTTACTTGTTAGCATCTTCAACACTCAAGGTGTTCAGATGTGATAGTTTACTTCGAGCTGAGTTTCAATGAGTGGATACTAATAGAGATGTCAGACAGGATTCATCAGGAAAGTCGGGACGATGTGGCCAAATTACATTAGTGTCTAGGTATTTGTTTCTGGGGATATGACCAAAGAATATTACAATTATGGATATGTAGGATGTTTATACGTAGAGTAATTAATTAATTAATTAATTTATAGGATGCTATAGTGACTCTAAGAATATAACATTGTTCCTACAATGGAATGGTTTTGTCTGACCTGCACATGAGGAAGGTGGTGTTTATTTTATATGGGGCTGTGATAGCGACCCAACTAACTGGAAGAAGATTACAGAAAATTTGTCCACTATGGTTAACAAATCATTAGATCCCATCTCTCCTCTCCTTTGGATTTTTTTGCAATTAGAATGAAATAGTGTACAAGACTGTTACTAGTTTGAAAATTATGCACTAGGTTGTTGCTTGGTTCCTTCACAACAAATTTAGTAGTTACTCCCTCTAGTCCTATATATAAGAAAACTTTTGCTTTTTAGATTCATTGTAGATTGGATGTATCTGTGGACTATATAGTCCAGATACATCCAATCTACAATGAATCTAAAAAGCAATTTTCTTATATATAGGACCGGAGGGAGTAGTTGTTTTCTGTGATTCTCAGTGCTCACGCTTATTTTTTAAATTAAGATTGCTAGATAATTGTTTCAGATTTTTTGTTCACCTGTTCTCCATCTTATCTATCTTTAGTCTTTCCCTCTTTAATCTTTCTGCATGTAATCTTCTACCTTCACTCCACTGTTTTTTATTTGACCTATAAATCATTCCAAAGGATAATTTGCAGAATTCAACCTGCAATAATCAAATTGATATTGTCACTCTCATTGCTAATTATTTTGATACCACAATTCTTACTGTGTTTTGATTCCCTACCTCCCAACCTAACCAAAAAAATGGTCTTATATTTAGTTTGATAGTTACTAGTATTCTCACTAGTTACTACAATGATACAATCCAATGATCTCTCAAATGTTGTTGTTGATAGATATGCCAGAGAAGATACACACTATCTGCTGTATATATATGATTCAATGAGGATTAAATTATCTGCTTTGCCAAAGGCGCCTGAAAGTTCTGATGCTCCTCTGGTCGAGGTAACTATTTACTACCCCTGAAAAATATACGCTAGATCACATTGTGCCATCAGAATTGATTAGGTTTAGCAACTGGTTTAAATTTGTTACTGTTTGTTCCTTTCTATCTAAGGTCTACCGATTTATGCTTGTTGCCAATTCTGCACATTGATACATTTACTAGTAGCAACGCAGAAAGTAACTTTCCTGTTTATCAGCTCTGCTACTTTTTCTTGTGTTTATTCATTTTGGTACGGTGCATGTTTGGGATTTTTTTATTAGGGACGTATTTTGTGTCAAAGCTGTTAATCTTCTCTCCCAAAATAAGCTAATCCAAACATGTACCCTGTCCTAGTTTTTAATTGCTCCGAAGTGTGCCAAGTTAAGAACTTGAGATTAAACTAGATGAGCATGTGATCTATTTATCACAAACATAGGGTGGTCCTTTGTTTCCCTTATGGCTTTGTTTGCGAGTTGTTAGTTAGTTTTTGGAGGGGAGGGCTTACTTTTATTTTTAAAATTATTAAGAACACTATAAAATGTTTTTTAAAATGAAGTGTGATTGAAGTATTATATGATCATTTATCATGTTGTTCTTTTCAATTATTTTAAAATGTTAACTATATATAAAAATATAGACTTGGCTCTCCAAAACCCTCCAAAAACTAACTCGCAAACAAAGCCTAAGACCATTTGTTAGGATTGTCTGAACTATGTATGTTGCAATTATGTTGTTGTTGGTTGGACCTGTCTGACCTTTTATTGCTCTACATATTATTCTGTACAATACAACATGACCAAATAGTTGTGGCTTAATGACCTATTTTTACTCTATTAACTGAAATTTGCTGTCACCAACAGGTCTACAAGCGCAGCTATGATGTTTGCATGCAGTTATATGAAAAAGAACTTTTGACAGAAAACTCCTACCTTCATATCTATGGGTATGTCTCCTTTTCAACCGTAATTGTTTTACTAATTTAGCATTATATATCATTAAAAAAATATGTAAAGAGGGAAGGTGTGTTTTTAGTTACACTTTGCACATAATGTGTGCCTAGAAATGTTAAGCAAAACTGAATAACTATTTTTGTGTAGGCTGCAAGGTGCTGGTTTTAATGCTCAACAGCTTGCCGTTGTTTCAGTAAGTTTCTGTTTAATATCTTATTTTTTAAAACCGGTCTTGAATTACTTTGTTAAAAGTCAGCGTATTTTTACTATTCCTTGACTTTAAAACATCCTAGGCTATTTGTTAGTATTCCTATTCATTACAACTTCCTAGACATTTAATATAATTATTGCAGGTTCATTATAAATAGAAGTTGTGCGATCTTCTTTTAGACACAGAATTTTACATATTTTACCGGGTATCAGAGCAGGTTCTGATTCTATGACCTGACTCTGTGCTTCGCTATTGCTGCTGGTGGCGCCATTTGCCACCATAGCACCCAAGGTAGTCAGACTCGAGATCCTACGCAAGATCGGGGAGGGGTCACAAGATCGTAAATCGGGGGATCGTAACATGGATCGTAAGATCCTACCAAATTCACAAATTAACATATATATGCATTTAAATTCATATATGCATAATGTATATGATATATAGGTTGAAAAACACACCAAAGCAACGTAATTACTTGATCAATAAACAAATAAATTATATGAAAACATAAATAAAAATTAAATTGTATACTTTTTTTTTTTTATAATAAAAATAAATTGTATACTTAATAATTAAAAATAATACACATAAAATATTTTTTTTATTATAATTATAATAATAATTATTATGATGTTTATTTGTATGGTTTTTTAAATCACATTAGCAGTTATTAATTATTGAAAACAATAAAGAAAACAAATTTATTATTACTTTCTTTTTTTATAATTAAAAAACAAATTTATTTTTTTGAGTAATAAAGGAAGCAATATTATTATTTTGACATTATAAATTTTTTTATTATTTTTTGACAAATAAATAAAGAAAGTTGGAGAAAGAAAAGCATAAAAAATAAAATAAAAAAGAAACCAAAAGGTTGGTGTCAAAAAAAGAAAGAAAGAAAAGAGGCAAGGCGACACGCGTTTCTTTTTCCAAAAAAAAAAAAAAAAATAACATCGTTGTTTTACGGAACCGGGCTGTGGACCGAACTGGAACTACAGTTGTACAGAACATGACAGAAACGGCCGACGCGCACGTTTCCACCGCTCCCATGATTTTTTGCGGCGATGCAGCCACTTTCTAGCAACCTTCCATTGTCTTCTCCATCTTCAACTAGTGTTTTCAGTCTGCAAGTCATACCCATGACCAGAAACCACCACCACCACCAACTTCTGTGAAATAATCCGGCAAGCCCGATGGTGCTTTTCCTGTCTCCAACTGCCACAACACGCATAGCCACACCCACAAGCAACCACCAACTGCCGCCGAATAGTTTGGCGTGCCCAACGGTGCTTTTCCTGTCGCCAGCCGCGGCATAATAGTTCGGCGTGCCCGAAGGTGCTTTTCCCGTCGCCATGCGCTTCTGCGCAGCTGCCTTTCCTGCAAGTGGGTCCCACATGCAGCTCCTAAATCCGCGTGTGAGCTTCTCTCCGGCCACTATTTTCAGCGACAGTCACTGCAGAACTCCCTCTACCACATTCAGAGGTGCTTTTCAACCTTTTGGTGATTTTCCAGCAATCTTTTCTCTTTCGCCTAGATGGTCATTTCTGGCATCTGATCTCCTGTTGCCTCCATAAACCCAACTTTTGTCAAACATAGTTTCAATTTTTGTGAGAAAATGTTTTGATGTAACAAGCTTAAAGCATAGTAAGCTTTAGCTTGAGGAGGAGTGTTAAAAGTCAGTGTGTTTTTACTATCCCTTGACTTTGCAACATCCTAGGCTATTTGTTAGTATTCCTAGTCATTTCAACTTCCTAGACATTTAATGTAATTATTGCAGCTTCATTATAAATATAAGTTGTGTGACCTTTTAGACACAGAATTTTACATATTTTGCACAAGGGAACAAAGTGTTTCTTGTTTGTACTTGTCCAACACCATTTTTATGGAACCTATTATGGAAAATGGTTCACACTAAACAATTCTATGTGATAAATGTTTGTACATGGATATTTGAAGTATTTTAGTCCACTCTGTGATAACAGTCTTGAGTTCTGAATTTAGTTTACGAATCAAATTAGATATACAGGAATGCATGATATATATCGTTGTGAGAATCCCAATTTTGCACAATTCTGATCACTGCTTCCCACTCTTCTACATCATGAATTTTTGTAAATGAATCTCTTCTGGTAAACTCTTTATCGTATATGAGGCATATTCTGTGATTAGTTGCAGCTATTGCTTCTATTTTCACCTCCTTCATTACTGTGATTATCACCCTTGCTCCAGTTACTTCAATAATAGTGCTGCAGCTTCCAATTACATTGTTATCATCTGATCGCCACCTTGCATTTTTAGAATGGTTATCTTGCTTAATTAGCATACTGGTTTCTATCACGAAACACTTTAAACTAGCATCCAGCATCAAAAGAACCAGATAAAGAAAGGCCAACCAAATTTCTTTAAACCTAAAGAATATGGTTGTGTTGTTTATTGCACTCACTTTGGATTTCTTGTCAATTTTGAACTTCTACCATAGCTCACATACTCTATTCAATTGGTTTGCAGGGGCTGTGTGAATGGCGGGACATTGTTGCTCGTTCAGAGGATGAGAGTACTGGATATGTATTGCCAAATAAATCTGTTCTTGAAATCGGTAATTAAAACTTTTGCAAACTTCTGTGTCATCATTTATTTTTTTAAATGTTTCTGTTTAGCTGAATGAGACATGTCAACTTACTTTGTTCTATTCATTAAAAAGCTAAGCATATGCCTGTCACTACAAGCAAGCTACGGCGATTGGTTAAGTCAAAGCACCCATATCTTGAACACAATCTTGATTCTGTTGTTAACGTCATCAGGCATTCAATTCAGAATGCTGCTGCTTTTGAAGTAGTTGCTCAACAATTGAAAGAAGGACAATCCACCACTGTAAGTAGTATTTTCTACAACCTTCATTTTGGAATCATTGAGCAGGAGTTAAATTTCTGTATTGGGCTTCACTTCCATGTATTTATAGTTCAGCATCAATAATCTTGGTATGATTATCAATTTATTATCATGAAGAAATTCACATGTTATTGACGCAAGAGTTAATTGTTTCTTATTTGCATAAGTTTGACAATTATTGTTATTCAATTTGTATGCAATTTGTTTACAATTTCTATGAGATTTGTAGTTGGACAATTGGTCCTATAGTGGAACTTAAAATATGTCGAGCATAGTTGGGCATCTGAGTATTCTAATTAACTAATTGTACGATCATTTCACATTTTCTATGTTTGGTTTATTGGAACTAATGCTTAACCGCTGAGTGCTCAAACAGCTTCGTGGGTTGATGTTTTAATTTCATTGGTTTTAATTTCTTATCTTTGTTTGTTGCTTATGTTATATGACAATCACTATACAGGCATCAGACGCAATACCTGTTACTGATCAAACTGAAGATCCTGTACTCCAAACACATAGCCCAAAGGTTGGAATTGCAATTAAAGCAAATTTGGAATTGAAATTGCCGCCATCATTTAATATTTACAAGAAGTCTAATTTTTTCTTTTGATCATAAATAAACAGGAATCTTTTCAGCATCAAGATACCGATATAAAAATAAAATTGAAGCCCAATAATGTCACATCTGAGATCCCCAGGGAAAGCCTCACTATTTCAGAGCAGACAAGGGATCCAAATGTTGGTGCACTCTCTACACTGAAGGTAGCAAATTTTTTACTTGTTTCAATGTTAAGCCTCCTTGTGAGTAACATAACATCAATCTAATATTTACTATTTTGTTTCATAGGGAAATGAAGCAACTGTTCAGGTTCTTAAAAAGCCTGTTGGTGCTTTTGGCGCACTTCTGGGGAACACTTCAAAGAGGAAGCTTGGTCTTGATAAAAAGGTGCGGTTTTTTTCCCCTTCGAAACACCTCCAACGATGTATTTTTGTGAACTGCATGAAAACCTGTAGCCTGCCTTTTTCTATGTAGCTGTCATTTGGTTTTAGCCATTTCTGTATTCAACCCTATTGATGTTCTCTATTTCTACACTTCTTTTGGATATTCTTAGGGCAAAGAAGAGATCAAGCTAGAGAAAATTAGATCTTCAGTCACTCTTCCTTTCCATTCATTTTTGGGTAGCAGTGACAAGGCAAAAAGTGTAGTAGAAACTCCTAGTGTAGCATCAGACCAACAGAAACCTGTTTCTGATCCAGTTTCAACCTCCCCTCTAGATGAGATTATAATGCTGGAGACCGATACAGGTGCAGAGGAGGATGCAGAGCAAAATAATAACCTAGAAAACTCCAACGAGCATAGGGAGAAAAATTCTAGCGCCTCCACTTCAGATGAGGATGAGCCAACGTCTCTCTCGGAACTGTCGTCAAACTTTCAAAAGTGCTTTCAGTCTAACAAGCAAAATAACAAAACCGGAAAACCAAAGAAAACTGAACAAGCTAGTGGCTTATTGCAGCTGACGCCATTTGATTATGAAGCAGCAATGAACCATGTTAAGTTTGGAGAAAAAAAGAAGGATCCATCCTCCCAAAATTGTGATGGTCGCGCTGAGAAAAAAGACTCGGGTGGCAAGAAGCGTTCAACGATAGGTGAGGGACAACCAAGTGATTTGACTAAACAATTTCAACAAGGTAGAAGGCGTGCAGCATTTCCTGCTTCTGGGAATCGCAGTGCAACGTTCCGCTGAGACAATTGAAAAGCCACAAATGTTGCACTTAGCATAACCTTTATTCTAGTTGCTTATATGAAAGATGAAAAAAAAAATTCCGAATCCAACAAATCTATAAGTCATCTATAAGCAATTTGTTTGTAACTTGTTTGTAATGTAGCGGTTTAGAAAATCCAAATTTCATGTTCATTTTCTATTATATTTAAATTTACAAACTAATTTTGATTCACGAGTTGCTCTCGGCCTTTTTTATTTTCTTTTTGATAAATGAGTTGCTCTTGCTCTATATCACCTGCTATGTTATATATGATTATTGAAGGAATTCGATTTTAGCAATTATTGAGGCAAAATATTTTTAATAATTTTCCAACCATGAATCTATATTAAAATAATAAAATATTTTTCCAACCCCCATTTACCATTATTTCCCTACTTCAAAAATGAAATTTGTTTATAGAAATTCTTAATATTTTATGAACCTATGAATTTTGCTTATCGACACTTTTCATACCATCTTATCTTGATAATTTTATCCTTATATTCTGCTCCATTCACTGAATTGTGTATGTTATTTCCCTTGTAAATGAATTGAGTTTTGAACACATCAAAACTAATTAGGCCTTGCCTTAGTTTTAGTTGTAATTTGGACATTTTTGTTTTTAAATTTCTCTAATCCTGTGCAATTTCTAAGAACAAATGTGTCATACAGTAGTTCTTAGTTCTATGGTACAACGTTTTTTACAGATTGTAGTTTTAGGGTTTAGGGTAAGATGACAAAAAAGAACTATCAAGTTGTTAATAGAAAGGAACTCAGTTTTTCACAATGTAAGACATATATGCAAGTGCATTCAACAATCAGATTAGAGAGCAGACATAAGAGCCCCTGAAGTTCATATGACTTTGCCTCAGAGGCGGGGTGGAGCGGCGCAAGAGGCGGTATTTTGGTTATTTGTACAACAAGACATAAATAAACAATGTATGGTGCAAATAACATCAATTGATTTATTTGTCGATAAATGAGATGATTTAAAATGTAACCAAAATAATGATATGATTTAATTTATTTTCTAAATTAAACTCATAATATATTCCTGTTGTTTGTTTGTTGTATTTGCAAATTTTCAAAGTTTATTCTCTTGTGGTCAACAACACTTTTTTTGGACAGAGGAAGTACAACATCAACTATATTATTATTTTATCCTTAGTTGTTCACTACAAAGAGATAAATAGATGAACATAGGGCTAATGCTACCCTTCACAAGTCGTTCACCGTGGACAAGTGATATACCGAATATGAATTTTACAAAATTCACTGTTGGATTGAAAATTTATATCGCATAGATCATCCATAAATTTTTTAAATTTTTTTGAAAATTATTTGATATGTTATTGAGACCCATCAAGATTTATGTTATTTAACAACCGTTAATCTTGATGTGTCTCAATAACATATCAAATGATTTTCAATTTTTCTATGGATGATCTATATGATCTAAACTTTCAATCCAAACGGTGAATTTTATAAAATTTGTATTCGTTATAGTGTTATTCGTGACTGGTCCACCATGAACCACTTGATAAAGTGGTCCATATTATAATTTACCATGAACATAGATATATTTATATGTCATCCTCATCGCATCAATTATTTGTTTTGTCAAATATTTTATATGTTAGCTATAAGGATGACTCCACCCACTCTTTATTCTTACAAGGATGACCGTAAAAAATAAAAATAGTAAACCGTAATTTGAAATTTTACTTGCGATCTACAATGTTTAAAAATTGCTAGAACTGAGACATTTTTTAAGTAGCTAGCTAATTTTACTCCCTTTAAACTCCTTAATTTGTACTAATATAGAGTCTTCATATTAATGATATATCTAAAACTTGCATACCTAAAAATATCTGCTTAACACTTTAGTTTGTTTTCTTCGAACTTTAACTCTCTATTGTAAAAAAAAAGAAAAACAAAGAAATACTCATACCACGATTCCAAACAAATTGCAAACCCTTCAAAATAGTCAAACTATCAAAGTTGGAACTTGGAATGTGTTAATGATTGACTGCAGTGTGGTTTTGTACGGAGAAACATGCCAAACTGATGTGGTCTTATGACTGAACCTTCTCCCCACGTGCCAACCACGCGATGACGATGTTACATATGGATCTGGATTTGCTGCTGTAATTATTACATGCGATACCACACTGTTTTTAATCTCAGCTGTTAATCTTTGATCAGACGGTCAAGATTAAAAACTATGTTTTTTAGTTAAATCAATCTCAACCATTAAAATGAAATCGAATGGTTCATATATATTACTGCAGCCTGCTGTTACAGCAGGATATCTGAACCCTGAATTTACTTTGTGCCAATTAGTGTAAATCACACGGTCCCGTTCATCGATCAAATATATGTTCCGGTCTTCTTAAAAATCAAAGATACAGTGCATGGTAGATCCTATAAAACACATCCAAATTCAAGTAAGGTTGTATTGTAGTGTAACATGTTACTATATATGATTTCAAAATACGATGAGTCTCAATGTCAATCAATTAAAATATAATTATTTACTAATTACATAAATCTTTGGTGTATTTATTTTCTTCTTCATCTTAAATATAAACAAAATTCAAATTATAATACAAATTTGAGTCAAAATTTAATTTCAAGAGTTTTAACAAATTTGGACTCTAAAATCTCTAGTTAACCTCATTTAAACATTTTATCTCTAGTTAACTTCATCTAAACATTTTTTAGCACAATTAAGACTCTTAACTTATAAAGTAATAGAAAAACAACTTTGGATACTAATTGGTGAATTCTTTAGTACAAATTTTATTTAGTGTGTAACAGTATACTTGTTGATGTGGACAATTGTGATAGATGGTCTAGTACAACTGCAGCAATCAGTGACTGTATAGGATCTAAATCTCGATTGGAACATCAGTCGTTTTTTCTCTATGTTTATATGGTAAAACTCAACACAGGTTTCTAAACTTGCAGACTACATTATATGGTAAAACTCAACACAGGTTTCTAAACTTGCAGACTACAGGTAACTTGTAACCATGTTTAGCAGAACTTTTGAGTTAGGTAGTGTAAGTTTGATATTTTGGAGTGTGTTTTTCTTTAAATTTCAAGTTTAAATTATTGTGTTAGAAGATCGATCCATATAGAATTTTGATATGGCCTTGATTGGGTTATGTCGCAGCTACGTGATGGTCCAACTTCGAGGCCAAGATAAGTTTTGCTGTGTTGTGTTGGTTGCTACTATGATTCCAGGTGCTTCACTTGGCATGTTTATCCGTAATTTAATTTGTGAAGGAGACTACTATTTTTATTTTTATTTTTTATAAAGAAATACACTAGTACTATTTGAATATACATAGTTTTACATCAATGCAGGGCCGCCCCTGAGGGTGTGCAGGGTGTCCTAGCGCGCCGGGCCTCCAATTTTTAAGGGCCTCAAAAAATAATATTATATGTTCGTAGGTCGCTTTAAAAAAAAGATTATTCAAAAATATAAATAAAATATCTTAATATTATTTTAATCTACTTTTGTTGCCTCAATTTAAAGTTGTTAAGTGCATGTTTTAGGAAAAAGAAAAAAAAGGTTTGTCTTGACTTAAAGATAAACAGAAACTCGTGTATTATTGATAATTTAAAAGAGTACTATTTTTTTATAAAAAAAATTGTGTATTTTTTCAATTAAGGAATTCAATTTTAATATTCAGTACAGGGTCTCCAAATTGTCGGACCGACACTGCATCAATGGTCATTATTAGATAAATACTTACATTAATGTCTTAGTTAAATTCTAGCGAATGGATAAAGTAACAAAATGACAAATGATGTCACATGAACTTAACTCTGACAAAGACATTGCATGATATTGTAGGGATCGAAGTTCGAACTCTAGTACAGGGCCGACCTGATGTAAGTTGAGGCCTAAAGCGAAAATTTAATTGAAGCATTTTAATATAATAATATTTTAATAAAAAATATTAGTACTTTTGTCCAATCGTATAAATGTCATATTTATTACTCCCTCCGTCCCAAAATAACTAACCTATTTTTGACTTTGAGTACTATTCATATGATATACTTTGACTCTATTTTTCTACTAATATATATATGCAAATATTAGCATATGAGATGTTGTTTGATTTGTCTCGATGAATATTTTCAAAATATATAATTTTTGTAATTTTTAATAAAATATAATTTAAGATATTAACAATTAAAGTTGAACATTGGCAAACGTGACAGTGGTCAACTAAGTCAGTTATTTTGGGACGGAGGGAGTAAAAATAATCATCAATAGTATTTGTTTTGGTAAAAAAATATATAATTTAATTTTTTTTAATTGTGTTATATAATTTTTTTTTTGATAAGAATTGTGTTATATAATTTTGTACTTTGTATTATAATAATGATAACATATTAATAATAAATAAGAATAAATTAGTAAAATCCCAATTCTCTTTGTTTTTTATATATTTTCTATTCCTAATAAATATAAGTATCAAATATTAAATTGTAACACGTATTGTGGAATGGAGAGAGTCTACGTAGAAATTATAAAAAAATAGACACTTGTATTAATATATGAGTAGAAATATGAATCTCGTATGAATTATTAAAAAAATATGCATGTGTATTAATATTTGAGCAGAAACTTACATCACCGTAAAAATTGAAAAAATAAAACATTTATATTAATATATGAGTGTAGAAATATAAATCCTTGTAAAAATTATAAAAAAGTGATTTATCATTATTATGAATTTTTATATTTTTTAAAACATAATTATTTTTATCTTAGCCAATAATTTGGTGTGGACCCGAAAAAACAATTACATCTATTGATCATTGAATTTTATTTTTTTGATAGAGTCATTGAAAGTTTTTTATGTGGGTAAAAACAAATGCAAAACGCTACACCTAGGATTCGAACCGAACATAGGACGGTCAATAGGGCTGGAAATGAGTCGAGTCGAGTCGAACTCTCTTAAACTCGACTCGACTCATTTACTTAACGAGCTTAATTTTCAACTCAAGTTCGACTCATTTGGTTCATGAACCAAGTCCAACGAGTTAATTATCGAATCGAATCGAATTGTGCTTCCAAGACATGTAGTACACCACCTATTTATAACAATGTTTTCTGTCATTAGATGTAAGACTTAGTGTTAGTGCATAAATTGTGAAGTATCAAAGAAACACAAATATCACTTATGCTTCCAAATTCCAAAGAGAAATAATGCTAGTTTCTTTTATTTTGAAGATATATATATATATATATATATATATATATATATATATATATAATCGAGCCAGCTCGTGAACCAAATTACGAGCCGAACTATATATAGCTCAAGTTCAGCTCATTTAATTAACAAACTTAATATTTAGCTTAAGTTTGACTCATTTGGTTCATGAACTAGATTCAATGAATCAATTGTCGAATCGAGTCTCGAACTTTGTTCGTGTTGGTTCGGTTCATTTTCACACCTAACTGTCAACATGATTTTAGATGCCTTTTACAATTGCACTACTAAGTACTTGTTGTTCTAACTAGGAACAAAATATATATATTATCCAACTTGGAGGCCAAAGATTTGGGTCTAAAGCCCCAACTTCATTTACTTTGGACTTGGGCCGACCCTGCTTTGGTATTCTCACATATTCATTTTGAAAAACTGAAATTCTAGCCACTAAACTACTTAACAAAAAAAATTGCTTATTCACTTTAAGGATAAAATTTTAACCACTAAACTATTTAAAAAAAAAAAACCTTACAATAGGTACATAAAATGCAAACCCTATTAGATTGAGAGATATTTTTTCTTCTCAAAATATAACAAGTGCGCAGAACTGCTCACCATACATCTACTATTTCCGGTAGAGATACACATAAAAAATGACAACAATTTTCTCATTTATCTCTTAAGCTTGCTTTGTTAATCCAAAATGGGTTTTAGAACAATGACTCTGAAGTTTTGATGAAAATAATGTATACGAAGACAATTTAAGATACTAACGTATGTTCAAGCGTGCAGAACTAAAGATTAAGAAACGCTACTTGTAATAGCAGATATCTGCATCCGAAGAACATTCCGAACGCGCTAAAGAAGTTAAACTCTGAAGGTCAATAGTGTACAGGTCAATAGTCTACTCTGACGATCGACTAGTTCTAAAGACAAGTGTGTTCTGAAGCTGAGAGAGCCTCTGAAGAGAGTCAACAAAAGTCAGCGCTCTGAACAAGACATTTAAGAAGAATCAAGAGAGTCATATGTCTATGAAGAGAGAGCTCTAAAGACCGTTAAACATAATATCTTCTCTGAATCTGAAGAGAATTTTGAAGAGATCAGGCTTCATCAAGATTATGAAGTGACATTGTCAAGTACTGTACTTCCCATGTTGAGAATATTGCCTAAATGTCTTTTGAAGATTTTATATTTAAATATATATATATATATATATATATATATATATATATATATATATATATATATATATAAGATAATTAC
The DNA here is from genome assembly GCA_951799995.1 of Trifolium subterraneum. Classification (NCBI taxonomy): domain Eukaryota; kingdom Viridiplantae; phylum Streptophyta; class Magnoliopsida; order Fabales; family Fabaceae; genus Trifolium; species Trifolium subterraneum. The sequence continues at coordinate 10,946,193 of OX637466.1, read as the reverse complement.
ACTTGGATAGAAGGCAAACGGGCAACAAGCTGCGCCGCTAACCCTTTTTGGATCGCAAAACCAATTCTCTTAAATACTACATCTACAGACCTAGGAGACACTACATTTCTATGCATGACTCTTTGAATTCTTTGCAAAATATTCACAGCATCTGGTGCTAGGAAACAAAACGTGTCAAATGCAAATGGTATAAATGCATGTTGATTGTTAGAACATGCTCTCTCATGTTTAGCCACTTTGTTTGAAGCAGCTTTGAGGGCCGCCTGTCCTACAGTAAAATCTCCATTCGGCAATACCACAAGTGGGGAAACTCCAGTCAAGTCAACACATGCATGTTTTCCTCCTACCCACCCGTACACCAAAACATCGGCTGGCCTCAATGTAGATCTTCCCTCCACTGGGTCAGTCAAGAAGTTCACAGGTGCCCCTTTCTTCACAGATATTCCTGCGCGCTTATAAACATCAAAAAGGACATCCCGAACAAAGTCATGTCTGTATTTGAAGTCTAGGAGCTCTCGACAATGAACTGCATGCTCCCCAAATCTATCCAGACATGCCTTACGACAAACAGGGCATACCTCATCAGCAGGAAATAAAGGAATCATCAGGGGATATTTGAGAATAGTGCGATACTCTACCGGGGACATATGTTGGCCTAATCCGTCAATTGGGATAGCTAGCATAAAATCTTGAGCATGTGCCGCCTGTAAGCATCCAAAAACTGCTTTCTGTCTGATAGTCAATTGAAAGTTAACTTCCATGTCCTTAACAATTTTACTAAACAGGGCACTCGCCAAAACATGTTGGGCTTAGGGGGACGGTGTCCTTGCTAGTGAAACTGCTAAAGTCAAAAGTTGGAATCATATCACGGAGACCATCCAAAGCATTGTAAAAATCAGAGTCCATGCCACATACTCCACTATCCCTCAATATATGCTCTTGCAACACCCAAGACTGAGCTCTAGAAGCCACAAAAGTATACTAGCTTGCCTCTACTGCAGAGTACAACCCCAATCCCCCAGCCTTAATAGGTAAGGAAGCTATCCTCCATTGAAAATCCCCAAAGAAAGGACCTCCACCAACCACAATGTCTTCAACCGCACCACGCAACTCTTGTATTTTGATTTATATTTAAAATAAGATAATATTAGGATTTAAGATTTATATTTCTGTTTAGAATTTTAAGAATATGTTTAGAATTTATAAGATTAGTTTGTTATTTGAAGATATGATTGTTTTTATGTAGCTATATATATAGAGCAATATAGCTATGATTTATAATGAGAATAAGAACATGAGAATATTCTTCATGTAACAATATATTTTAGTCTCTGTATAAACATAAAAATATATCCCACCAAATTCCGCAATACAAAAACACAAAATACCATATTAATAACATCAGAGCAAAGTTCTCATTCGGACCTGTGAAGATGGAAGAAGAAGAAGGAGAAAATGTTGAAGATGAAGAAGAAAATCAAGTTGAAACCAAATACAATTTGGTTTATAAACAAAAACCAATAACCCATAACCATAACTCATGAATACATCTTTGTCATGAAGATATAGATAACCAATAACCATAGCCATAACCAAAAGAGTGCATCTTTATGTGTTACATGAAATATTTTCATGTATCGTATGAAGATGTAACGATAACAACCTCCGTAGCTGACAACTATTACATAACCACAAGAGTGTTTGAGACAAATCCTATTTTGATGTTTTAAGGATAACAAACATCCTTAATTAAATTATAATTTGATTATGATCATTTTGTGATCTAACAAGTGCTTTTGAGTGATTTAATATAAGACAGATGCAATGGATTAATTTCATTATGTTTCACTTATAAGAAAAGGATTAAGCACGTTTTATGCAAAACTGCTCAGTAGAATGGTCTCAGACCATAGAAGAATGGCCCCCCTAGACTCACATGTTCATAACATAATCACTTATTTAAGTCAATTTGGTACAAGACAAGAATGAAATTTACATGAGACTTTTTTAAAGGATCACAACAGTATAAACAAGTCATTTAAGGCAAGGAATCAATTTTGATTCATGGACTTGCTCTTTGAAGTGTCTTTGGGGAATATCAAGCTCACATCTTATGTGAAAGGCTTTATGTTCTCCAAGAACATCATTAAGGAATTAATCTAGACCAATGAGATTGCATCAACAAAATACAAACAACTTGCAAAAGCTCACTTGTTGTCCCAAGAGCAGAAAAATAAGAATGAGTGACTATATTCTCCCATAACAGGTGTCATTCTCTACTATTCATATGTACTTGCAAGGACTTGATAAATAGTTGCTTTAATACTCTATTTTGTGCATTAACAGCTGCAAGACAACACTCATTAAGCACGTTGAACTTATCCCCATCTGTTTGAAGAATGGTCTCCAGAAAATCAAAGAGTGGTCGCCCATATTTTCTTACACAAGAAGCAAGGATACCATGAGTTGTCCCAAATCTATTTCCACACATGGGTAAAATCTTCACAACAGATATATCATCAGAAACAATTCATTACAGTTGGCACAAGGAATATCTCTGCCATCTTTACAGTTCCAATGTCAGAGATCACTGGAAGAATGATATCCCAGAAACACTTAAAGGACAAATTTCCTTGGATTATTTTGTTTCACTCACAACGGCTATTTCTCCACTCACAACGGTTATGTTTGATGTCCAAGATACAAAGGAACATATCCATCTATAAATAGCACGTTTGATCCAACTTGAAGAGCAAAAGTTTCAAGCACAAAAACATTCATACTTGTTTTATCTCACAAGAAATTAAGCTATTCTTTTTCACTTATACTCCAAGCTCTCCTTGAGTATTTTGAGTGTGTTTCATTGTATGCTTCACAACCAGTTTAGGTTTGTTTAAGCTTAGATCCAAGAAACCTTGCCAATCTTTGTAAAGATATACTCAAGTCAATTTGTTAGAATCGTTTGAGGGTACCTTGGTAAGGTAGATCAACTTGTGATAGTTGAAGGAATTTTGATCTTGGTTTAAGATCATAGAAGAACTTTTGATCTTGGTTTAGATCAAAGAAAAGATTGTAATCTTGATTAAAGAGTACATCTTTATCTGCTACATTAAGATGTAAGGATGACAACCTCCATGGTTGACAACCTACTGTCAAAAATCATTCTCATTCGTGAAGGATGTGGATGAACAACAACAACAACAAAAATCAACACGAATCTCAAACTGGATACAACACAAAAATATTCAGTTAACGAGGAGTGTTGAACAACAACAACTAATGATGTGGATGAACAACAACAACAAAATCACACGAATCTCAGATTGAATACAATACAAAGATATACAGTCGAAAAAAATGTTGAATGTAACAGCCCGAACCCCATCTTAGGGGATCCCGACACTGCCACCTCACGATGTTCTCTACCTCCTCTATAGTGGAGTTTTTACCTTCCGTAAAAATCGAACCATATACCATAAAGTTCATTACATGTTCAATCCATTTCCAATAAACCTCTTTAATTTTTTATATATAATTTATACTTTATTTTTAATATATATTAGTACAACATATCTAAATGATAAAATAATGGTTAAGCTATTTCTTTATTCATTAATTTTATCTTTATACTCTACAATCGCCATTGATATTCTCATGATATAGAAAGAAAATAAAACAGCAATAGTGAATATCAAATTATACAAAAAATTTCCATCCCACAACCAAAGTAAATAGGTAGTTTGATAATTTTCACATTGGTTGCCACCTCAACAAGTCAAAACAGGGGTCCCTAATAACTGCTGGTTTCCAAATAATCTATGGGAGGTTCATCAAAATACTGCTTTTCATTTTTTCTTTCCTATTAAATTTCATAGTTATCCTCATATTACAATAATAAAGCTTTTATTGAAGAAATTTATTCTTTATATGGTATGAATCAGTGACCTACCTCTTAGAATTATTATTTTTTATTCAAGTAGCAGATACCATAATTATAACCAATCTAATAAGCCATTTATAATTTGAATTATATACTGTTAAATAAACTATAAATGAATTCTTTTTTCAATAGAATTATTATTTTTATTGTATTTTTCCTCAATAACATAGAGTAAAAACATGTTATTAAAAGTAAATTTATTATATTTAACATCAAATCTTTAAACTCACTTATATTAAAAGATATTAACGAATCATCCGGAAGAACCCTAATTCAATTCTTAATAGAAACAATTCTTAATCAGACTTTATTTATATCTAAACTTTGAATTATTGGGATCTCATTCTCCTGAAAACCAAAAATTTAAAAACTAAAGAAAATTAAAAAAACAGATTATCAACATATTTTTTCCTCTCATGGTTCCAAGATATTTCCACTAAATTAACCCTATATATCGAGCTTTATTCCCTATGATTATTTAATTTAGTAATAATATAATATATAGGATTTCCAATGACAATTGCCACTTGTCAAAATAAAAAGCTCAATCCCATGCCAAATGGCCCATGGTTTTCAACATTTGATATATTTTTATCTCTTCCAAATATATAAAAAAATATATATGATAATAAGAACCCATCTTTCTCCCAAACTTCTCTACCATTACATCTCCAAAATTCTCATTCTCACTTGTATATTTCTTTTTCTTAATATCAACATTAGCAATCAAAACATGATGATCTTTTGATCTTGTTGATGTGAAATTTGATTTTTTGAAAGGCAAAAAGGCTTATTAAGTTGTGACATAGAAGATTTTGTGTTAAAATATGAAGGAAGATATTGGGGGTGTATCTGTGAAAATGGAGGGTGGTTTAGTAGAAAAAAATAGAGAAAGAGTTAGGCATGTTGAAAAAGATGATTATGTGAAAAGGGTCATTGTCAAAAAGAGGAAACATTGTCATAGTAGCAATGTTAAGAAGCCAATCTCTAATAAAGCACTTCAAAAGCTATTTGTCTCATGCAAGGAGACATTCAAGGGTCCTCACACTGTTCCTTCACCAAAACATGTTCACAAACTATGTCACATTCTTGGTATGATTTTTTTTTTAATTGTTCTTTTTTAGAAGTTTGTGAAATTGAGTGTTTAATTGGATAATAAAATGTTGTATTTGATTTGTTGTTAGGGTTTTATGTCCAATTATCATATGTTAGTGTTACAAATTTTTTTGTCATGTCTTTGGATTTGGAGATTATCTTCATTTGCATGTTGTGGATGTGAATTTTAAATTTAGTTACAAATTAAAAATCTACCAATTAATTTATTTTCTTAAGTTGAAATGTGTGTGTGTTTGTCCTTTCATATTGTTAGGAAGATGCTGCTTCTAAATTCAATGTAGCTTTTGCACTACATCAAAGGGTTCATTTCATTTTCTTTACATCAAGCTGTTTATTTGTTACAATTTGTTTGGTTAATGCATATTTTTTTTCCTAGTTGAGTCGAGTATTTGATTGATTGATACCTTCTTTCACTAGTTCCCATTTAAAAATTAAAATTACATGTTTCAAATTTCTAATACAACACACGATAGAGAAAAAAAATATTTAAACGCCTTCTATATATTTTACGAATATTTTAGAATTTGAGTTGAGCCTAATTCAACTTCCGTAAAACAAAACACATTTTAATATCATATCTCATTAAATATTGGACTTCACACATACCCTCATACATAGGGTGTCATATCTCATACAATGCGACATTTTTCAACACACTCCTTTAACACTAAGAATTAGACATTTGTAATGTCACTCGATGGTAAGCAACCTGACAAATTTTGGATAGCTATAATATCGAACATATTAGAATTTGAGTTGAATTTAACTCGCTCTTAAAAAACCAATTTTTAAGGGATGATAACTGGCCACTACTTTGATAAAATCTCATCCAATGTGAGACTTTTTTCAAAAGAACACCAAAATTTGATAACAATAAACAATTTCGCCCTCTTGGTTGAATAAATAGATAAGATAACCTTATCTAGAAGTGCAATAATTCTACACAATTCGATGCTAATTTTTGAATAAATTAATATATAATATGCATGTTTGTTCTTTCAAAAATCAAAATTTTAATTCATGATTGTCAATTTCAAAGCATAGTTCTGATTTGTGAATTCTCATTTTTTAATAACCAGATAACATGAAGCCAGAAGATGTGGGACTATGTAAAGATCTACAGTTCTTCAAACCTGAAAACATTTTCAAAGAGAATCCAAGGGTCACATATACAACCATATACAAGTGTGATAATTTCTCTGTAAGTCTTGTACTATTATTGAGTTAAATAAACTTTTTTTCTTATAAGTATTTTAAATTCTGTTTTTAGTTTCTATAAAAAATTTCAACAAGTTTTGGTTCCCAAAATATTTGACGTCACAACTTTTAATCCTTGTTTTTAAGCAACTCATATTAATCTTTACATTTTTGAATGAATTTTTGTATTTATGTTCATAATATTATAAAAATCTCTCTCCCAATTTATTTTTAACAAAAGATGAATTAAATATGAATTTTTAAGTGGCAAAAACTTAATAATTCATATTTAATTCATCCATCTTTAACAAAAAATTAAACCTTTTATAATATACGAAATATGACCATGGAAAAAAAATTCAACATTTTGGATGATACACATGAGTTGATTTAAGAGTAGAGATCAAAAGTTGTGACGGAAAATATTTAGGGGACCAAAACTTGCTGAATTTTTTTTTTTTGATATTAAGTTCTGTAATTTTTTATATATATTAAAAAACGAAATTTGAAATATTTATACGGGCAAAAAACTTATTTAAAACCCATATTATTTTAGTCATTTTTCAGAAATGCAATTACTAGTTAGAATAAATTTATATATAATTTAAGTATACATTTTTTTTTTTGTGTGGATATGCAGCTATGTATATTTTTCCTACCTGCAAAAGGAGTGATTCCCCTTCATAACCATCCAGGAATGACTGTTTTCAGCAAGCTTCTATTGGGACAAATGCACATTAAATCTTATGATTGGGTTGATCCTGATGTCTCACACAATTTGTTGAAGCAACCATCTCAATGTATGTATAGTAACATTTTCTTAAATTCATTCTTTGTAACACTTGCCTATATGATTTTAAAATGCGGTTGCAGTTATACTATAAACCTTTATATTGCAATGAAATGTGGCCTTAATTATGGTTAACGTCCTTCAAAAAACCTCTCAAAATGTTATATTGTGAACGCAATTATGGTTGTGCACCACAATTTAGGACAATGCATCTGTCTTATTATCTAGTAAAGTTGAAATTTGAATTTAGTGCGCTCGTACTTACAATTATATAATTATTAAGACCATCACATTAAGATTGGGCAACTCAAGTCCTAACTTCGTATTATAGATAAAATTACTGAAATTCTAGAGCATGGACCGTCTCATCTTGATTCTCATATATATCCTACTCAATTATATGCTGGCTACACATCTTATTTGGTGGGTCCCACATCATATTTAGTGATGCAAATATGAATTTCACCTGATAATAAAGAATGTGTTAAAATGTGTGTTGATAATATCTATCGTCTTTTTGTTGATAGAAATTTAATCTCGTACATGTGCTATTTTTTGCAGTGAGGCTGGCAAAGTTAAAAGCTAATAAAGTGTTCACATCACCATGTGACACTTCAGTGTTGTATCCAAAAACTGGAGGCAACATGCATGAATTCACAGCCATAACTCCTTGTGCTGTTCTTGATGTCATTGGACCTCCTTATTCCAAAGATGATGGCAGAGATTGTTCTTACTATAGAGATCACCCTTACACTGCTTTTCCTAGTAAGCAACATTTTATTTTTAGATATATAGCTCTTATATAAGAATTGTCACATATAGTTATCTAGTCTATGACATAAATGTTTATATAGTATAAAAGTTAAAACTTGATTATTATTGGAGATGGGCTATTTTGAACATCTCAAATTAAAGTGTCTTATTGACCCTAATTTATGTAACACCGACAAAGACACTAAATATGACAAAAACATTGATACGTAGACATCAATATTAATTTGAGAATATAGAAGTGATTATATGGCTGATTTCAAAAGCCACCGAATCTAAGGAAGAAGTCAAATCGCAACCTTCTCTGGGAGTTGGGCAGCGGCTTCTTGGTGCGGTTTGAAATAAATTCCCCGAGCATAAGTGGAGACTGTATCTTTAGGGATTTGAAACAGTCCAAAGGAGAACCTGCATCATCCGTGTCAAACACCGACACACATTTGATCCAAAATGTCGAGTCTACATAGACTCTAATTGTGTGTCCTTACTTGGTACATGTGGCCCACATGTAAAGAACAATTCCTTAATGAATGCACATTTGATGGAAAAACAAAAATTTCAGCCGTCGATCTTAGATCGGACGGCTTATATTGAAAACTCTATTTTTTAGTAAAAATAGAAATGATCTCGACCGTTAAAATTAAATCGGACGGTTCTAATTGATTATTGCGTCCTGCAATTAGTACTACAGGAAATCCTTTTCCGGTTTATAAGGTAGGCCAACTAAAAGTAAGTTAAACAACTCTACCGTGGGTTGCACAATTCGAGACGCTCTTTGTGAATTATACGGATTTATTTATTTGTTTTTATAGAAAAATGCATTCATTAACTAGATGCCTACTCAGCCGCTATCAAGAATAAAACTTCAATTAAAAATGAAGATTAAGAAGCTTAGTATTATTCTAATTATCATTGAGTCTTACAATTAGTTATTTCAAATTAATAATGCAGATGGAGAGATTGCTGAGTTGAAAGAAGAAAATGAAAGTTATGGATGGTTGGAAGAAATTGAGATGCCAGAAAACTCTCAAATGGATGGGATTGAATATTTAGGTCCTCCAATTATAGAGAATTAATTCCCTATAAGATCATATCAAAATTTAATTACATGTATTCCGTAGCTAGCACACCCTCTTAGAAGATGTTCTTTCTTGATGTGCATATTACAAACATATATACACACAAATCCCCCTCCCTCACCCATCTTACCTTTTGCTTCCATATTGCATTTGTTGGTTTCTCTTCTAAAATGTCAAAGAGTTTAATCTAATAATTATATGTTTACATTATACACATGCATGTTTATACAAAAGTTTATTATATTTCATTATGTTATTAAATATATATAAAAAATATTTCATTATGTTATTTTTTTTTGAGGACATTTCATTATGTTATTTATTAAAATGGAAATATGTTTCTAGAAGTAATATTTTTTTGGACAAGCAAAAATGAATTTTATCAATAATAACAACAAATACTGGTTAGCACAAGGTGTGCCAAACAGAACATCAAGTAACAGGAATACATAAACATTAATTAGGGCCCGTTTGAATTAACTTATTTTTGAGCTTATGCAAACTTATGCAATATAAATTATGTTTTATGCTATTTTATAAGTTTACACCAGTGAAAATTGTATTTTTATAAGCTACTCCATCCGTTCCAAATTAGATGTCACTTTGACATTTTTACACATATTAAGAAATGTAATCATTGTTGTATGGAAAAGAGAAATTATGAGTTGATTTACAAAATTGTCCTTCATTTATGGTATTGAAAAAATAAATTGATGAATTGAAAGAAGAAAGAGTAATAAATAGTTAAGGGTATAATAGGAAAAGTTGCATTAAATGCTTCATTGGTAATGTAAAGTGATATATAATTTGGTACAAATTTTTTCTTCAAAGTGACATATAATTTGGAACGGAGGGAGTATTTTATTATAAATTACCTTAACAAACTTATAAAAATACATAAAAATTGCATAAGTTGTTTTCATAAGCTCAAAAATAAGCTAATCCAAACGGGCCCTTAGTCGATGCCCAGATACACGAGGTTCACGTTATATGCCTTCATCAACCAAAGTGAATGAGCTTTTACTTTTTCTAGCATCTGGTGAACTGTACTTTCCTTAGCCTTGAAAAGATGACGTTCCCCTCCTGCCACACCACCCAAATGCTACATAACCAAATAAGCTGCAAGAAAGACCGACGAGCACTAGGGCGTCTAGAGGAATTCGAAAACTGAATAAAATTGTCTTGTAATAACAACGGATTAACCGTGGATATACCAACTCAAACTCTATGCAAGCTCCACTGGGGTGCAAAAATCGGGCAAGAGAGAAACAGATGTTGCGCTATTTCCATTCCTCAGTCACGCATAAATGAGAATCTTGAGGAATAATATTCCGCCTCACTAAATTGTCTTTGGTCGGTAACCAGTTTCTAAGTAACGTCCAAGCTAGAACGGAAACTTTGACATGCACCTGTTTGAGCCAATTAAATTTGTTGTGGCATCCAGCTCTGCGCTATCACTATGGGTAAGCAAAAAGTAAGCACCCCAGCCACCGCCCGGGTCGTTCATGAAAGAAGGTTGTTCATCCCTTTTGAAAGGTTGCTAATTCTTTCTTTCTCAGGTAAACTCTGATCGCTTCGCTAGCACCGTGAACCAGAGGAGAACCGTTCGTGTGGACGAGTAGAGGCTTTGCTACGTTGTTCAGCTTATGATCGAAACGTTTCTTCCACAGTTCGTAAGGTAACAATACTATCACTGATTCATTCCTCTTTCGTAATGATCCAAGAAAAGGAAATTGATTTAATTTTAAAATTCCGCTGCTTCTGATAAGTCGATTTTCCTTCAATAAGTGTGTTGAAGCGTTGAAGGGAGATACACATATGCCACCCCATCTGGTACATGTAGAGAAGACTGAGATGAATGATAAGACAATCAGTGTCATTATCTTATGTCTCGGGGATAAGATGTTGAGATAAGTAGAAAGGGAGACCACTGATGTGTCTATGTGTACCAAGTTTGAGTCATTGTACATGACTAAGTCTTTGGCTCATAGGCAATATCTGAAACAACAACTCTACTTTTTATAAATGGTGGAGACCAAGCATATAATGGAGAAACTGACGGAATTTAATAAAATCATTGGTGATTTGGTGAACATTGATGTGAATCTGGAAGACAATGACAAATCCCTCCACATACTATGTGCTTTACCTAGGTACTTTGAGAACTTCAAGGATACTATGTTTTATGGCAAAGAAGACACTATCATCTTGGAGGAAGTTCAAACGACTTTGAGAATTAAGGAATTAACAAAATTCATAGATATAAAGGTCGTTAATAGTGGAGAAGACTTGAATGATTCAAGGGGGGCGAAGTGAAAACATGAGTAAAGGTAAAGACAAGTCCAGATTAAATTCAAGGTCAAAGGGTAGTGACAAAACCAAGTTCAAGGGTTTTCTTTGTCACTTCAAGAAGGATTGTCCTCAGAGAGGGGACGGTGGTAGTTCTTCCATTCAAATTGTTGTAAGTGAAGAGGAACATTATGAGAGTGCGGGAGCGCTAGCTATGATAAGTTGGGAACCTGAAACGAGGTGTGTCATGGACTTTGGGGGTGCTCTTATCACATTTATTCAAAAAAGGAGTATTTTGAGACCTTAGAACTGAAAGAAGGTGCAGTTGTTCGTCTTAGTAACAATAAGGCTTGCAAGGTCCAAGGTATGGGTACTATCCGTCTCAAAATGTTTGATAATTGTGATATCGTTTTGAAGAATGTGAGGTATATTCTCGAACTTAAGAGGAACTTGATATCTATAAGCATGTTTGATTGTCAAGATTATTGCACTAGAATTTAACGTGGTGTGATGAAAATTGCCCATGGTGCATTAGTAGTAGCTAAAGGGTCTAAAATACAAGGTTTATATATTTTAGAAGGTTCCACTGTTATAGCTCATGCATTGGTAGCTGTTGTAGACACTTCAGACATAACTAAACTGTGGCATATGAGGTTAGGTCATGTTGGAGCGAGAGGTTTGATTGAGCTAGTTAAACAAGGTTTGTTGTAACGAACTGATTTTCATTTACTCGTTATATTATATATGTGAATATTTATATATTGATGTGGCTTATTATTATTATTATTATTATTATTTCATTTTGTGGGCGACAATTAATTAATTAGCGAGAGTATTAGTTAATTAGACGAGTTTGTGATAATTACACGAATGTGGGCTTATGGGGCTATTGGGCTTTATGGCAATTGGGCTTAGAGACCCATAGAATGGGGAGGCCTATTATTTATACCCTACTTAGTGAGAGAAAGTCACAAATTCATGTTCTTTTGAGGAGTTCGAGAGAAGGAAGAGCAAGTGTGAGAGTTAGTTGTCATAATTGTGAGTGACTCCAGAAAGGGGAGAATGTCGATTTTTCCGAAGCCGAATTTTCTCCACTCATTTTTGTGGGCTTTTTGGGATGATTTTCTTAATAAAAGTGGAAACCAATAGTTATAACATGTTCATTAAACTCTTGACATGATGTATGAACGATTTTGATGAGTAAAAACGGGTATTTGTAGATGTTTGTAGAGATTTTACAAAGTTTATGATTTTTTGAATAAAATGAAGAAATCAATAGATCTTGGTGTATATGTTGTAGATCTGAGAAACAAATTGTCCTTTTGTGTTTATATATATGTTATATGTTGGAGTAAGCCCTAAAAGCCAATCTATTTGATAGCATTTGCTTTTGTATCGTGACATGATTTATATATATTAAATATATATAATAAGGCATTTCTTTATTATGTTTGTTTTCCAAAATAATAAAGTCCCTAGAATAGATTGTTCATGTAATGAAACATTAAGTGAGACTTAATCGTGAGATTACATTAACTTAAGAACACTATTCTTAAAGTATCCATAGTCAAGCTTTAATATGAAATGGGATAACATTAAAGCATAGAGACTATTATGTTGGTAGACTGATGATCACGTCTCACTGATCATAGATAATGAGTTATCAAGTCTTCACATAGATATAAATGTTAAGGGTAACTTTATATCGGATTGACCCACCATGAGAATACTGCATAGAATGTTATGAAATGTCATAAGTTATTCTCATAGTGATAAAAGGTGCATTCCATCCTTCGACCTGAAACCACTGTGTACCCTAGATGTAGGAGTGTAATACCTTGTTGCCATTCAAACGTTATTCGTAACTGGATAACTATAAAGTTGGTTGATGGGTATCCCACGAATCATGCTGAGGGACATGAGTGACCTAGATGGGATTTGTCCCTCCTACATAACGGGAGATATGTCTATGGGCCCAATATTGAACTAGACAAGGATGACATACTATGCCTTGTGTTCAATATAGACATGAGGACAAAAGGGTAATTATGCACAAGATGTTTATCACAGAAAGGTTAGTCAGATCACATGACATTCTTATAACTTGGGTAACAGTGATGTGTTGCTAGATACCGCTCACTGTTTATAATATTAAGATAAATATTATTGCCAACGTTATAAGAACCTACAGGGTCACACACATAAGAACAGTTAAAATGGGAAAAATAAGTAAGACTTATTGCGGGGGTGCAATTAGTGAAAAACGAATATTGGGCTTAAGAAGTCCAAATTCGTGTGAACTGAAGCTCACATAAGAAACTCTATAAATAGAGCCTTATGAAGTTCAGTCTCTCACACTTTTGGAGAAATTCTGAATTTCTCTAAACCCTAATTCGTATTTGGGAAATTTTGAATTTCTCTAAACCCTAATCCGCTCAAGTTCCCTCATTCTTCATCCAAGAACGGCTAGCACCGAAGGTTGAAGGTTCCTGTTCGTGTGGACTAAGTGGATGCGCTGCAATTGTGGTGCTCGTGATCGATTGAAGGTTCTTGTTCGTGATCATACGGTGTTTCTTGTTCGTGATCGAAAGACAGTTCGTGATCGTAAGCAGTCTGTTCGTGATCGAAAGCTCCTTGTTCGCGAAAGAAAGCATCAGTTCTTCAAGGTAACAATATATTCTTGACCATGATCTTTCACATGGATCCATTGAAGGAAAATAAAATTTTAAAATCCGCTGCGTTTTATCTTTGATAAACAGTTGCGTTTTCCTTCATTATATACATGAAAATATCATCTTTTGGGATCTAGAACTGACAAATGAGATTTTTGGATGAATTTGAGTATGTACTCGCGAGCAGAGCATCCAGTTATGGATGAGCTCGCCGGGCGACACATTCCCTCGCCGGGCAAGAGTCCATCGTTAGCCTTCGCTAGTTGGTCAGTTTGCTTCGGTGTTTTCCTCGTCAGGCGCGACCTTCCCTCGTTAGGCGAGAGTGCCTGACCAGAACTTTATTTTCTTGATAGTTTGAGTACAATTGAACTTTATTCCATATGATGGATTAAAAATAAAATAAGTGTTATTTACCCAACGGAAAGGATATGAGAGTTGTATGAGATACAATTGGAAAGGAGTTTCCTACCTAAATAAACTAAGTTTTGTGTAATCAGTCCAACGCTGACTTAAAACAAAGTGAAATATGGATCTCATTCTCACTAGAAAATCTTCCAACGGGATTTTCTGAATCATATGCTTGAAGGTCATTTGGTTTGAATAAAATAGTGGGAGCATTTTAATAAAAGTCCGTATTAAAATGATTTAATCATAATACAAAGTTTTACATATCTCTGTAATTAGAATTTTGGAATACAATACAAATTATATTGTCCTTATGAAGGACAAGAATTTCAGAAAAGTGTTTCTGAATTGGTACACAATTGAGAATTGTTCTCAAATGCGAGAAAAACTGTGAGTTCTTGAACTATACTCTCTAGCAACCTACTATGACTAGATTCGAGAAGTATGCTTATCAAAATCATATGAACAAGTCATAATGGTAAATACCTAGTTAAGGAATATAATAACTATTTTATCGCATCATGTTTGACATGATTTGATTTAAGATAGTTTAATTATATGTCGTTGACTCTTTGTTGTAATTTCTCTACTTATAGTTATTCTTCACCCACAACTAGCTCTGCCTTTTAAAAGTAATCATAAAGACATCATATTTGATATGAAGGTAAAGTACCTAGTTTGCCTTTATGATAGTTTGGATTGAAAATTTATCAGATAAATTTTATTCCAAATTGGATGAATGTGGAAGTATCCTAAGGAAATTAAGGGATACTAGTCCTACATCACTCTTCAGGACAAAAGTTGTTTTGTTGCTAGACTGAAGCATTCCTCGAGTGGGAATGTGTCTCTTAGTGGGAGTGATATAGAACTTGAATGATTCAAGTACCACAAAATTAATATTTTAAAAGGGAACACAAACTGGTTCCTCAAGGTTGTTGTAGGATCAACCGTTTGAGTTGCACATGAGGCTAGACAAGTCTAACATATCTCAAGGCTAGGAAGTATGATTTTATCATGACTTAACAAGGTGATATGGTTTTCATTGAAGATGAATATTTAACTTGTTTAAAAGGTCGTAAATGACCTAAATTCTGAGAAGTGGCTAAATGTCATAGAATCTTATATAGAATCCATGTACACAGACCTTATGTGATAATGGTTATGTCATTAAGATGAGTAAGACTCAGACGATAAAAGTGAGTCTTCTTATAGAAGACTGACATGGATGATATGGAGACTACATTTAAGATGTAATTAATTATTAAAGGTTTCACGCAAAATCAAAATGCAAATTATGATGAAACCATGATCGTAGTCTAGTTACAATTGTTATACTACATGTTCTGGCAGATGGATGACAAAGTTGCATTCCTTAATTGGAATGACCTCATATATATGTGTTAGACATATACATAGGGTTTTCTCAATCCAAAGGATGCTTGAAAGGTATACAAATTGTAGCAATCTAATTTTGATTAGATCAAGTTCTCAGAAGTTGAATTATTTGTTCTTATTTATGAAGTTTTATGAAAACGAATCAATAAAGGACAAATATAATTCTTCTGCACACAAGGAGGTTAGTGGGAGTAATTATCTTAATCTGGTATCATGTGTGGATGACATATTAATCATCAAAACATTTTCCTTATACATGTAAGACATGATTAAGGAAATATCTCTTGATGAAATACTTAGGCGAGACTTCCTAAAGAGTTAGGAATCATAATCTATATAGATAGATTGTTGACGCAACAAATGATTTTATTTGTTCAAAGGACAATGTCACGTCTCATTGGATGAGAAAGAGATACATGAAAAGAATCCACATGCTTTGGAAAATGGATCAGTCATGTACACCATATAATATGTACAACACCAGATACACCATATGCTTATAGCATAATCAGTAAGTACCAAAATTGAATCTAGTGTTTGACACTAATTGACCTTCAAGAATATCCCTAAGTACCTTAAGGGAACTAAGGACTATCTTTTGAAATAGGTAGGTATGGAAAAGATCATTGTAAATAAGTTATAATGATGTTAGTTTCCAATCCGATACATTGTATTGAAATTCAAATTTATGTCAGATATAAACATTGTAAGCTAATAAGCTTCAGAAAGTGTCTATTTCTATTACAAAGGTCAAGTATTTGATTTGGATCGTTTAGTTCAGGATTGAGCTAAAACTATGTTTCCATCGTTGCAGATTTCATTAATCACATTAGTGATGATAATGATTTAATCTTGCAAACAAAGGAATAGATCTCACCAACGATTCAAATATATATAGACACCTTTCTATTTCGATAGAGATCGAAAGAGTAACTTTGAAAAGATATGTAAGATACCAACATAGGAAATAGTTTCTTATCCACTAATGTAGCATCTTGCTAAGAAGTTGCTCGATGCTCATGCTAACCGATAAATGTTAGATGAACATTTGATTGGCTTTAGTGCTAGTGGGAGATTGTTGGAGTAAGCCCTAAAAGCCAATCTATTTGATAGCATTTGCTTTTGTATCGTGACATGATTTATATATATTAAATATATATAATAAGGCATTTCTTTATTATGTTTGTTTTCCAAAATAATAAAGTCCCTAGAATAGATTGTTCATGTAATGAAACATTAAGTGAGACTTAATCGTGAGATTACATTAACTTAAGAACACTATTCTTAAAGTATCCATAGTCAAGCTTTAATATGAAATGGGATAACATTAAAGCATAGAGACTATTATGTTGGTAGACTGATGATCACGTCTCACTGATCATAGATAATGAGTTATCAAGTCTTCACATAGATATAAATGTTAAGGGTAACTTTATATCGGATTGACCCACCATGAGAATACTGCATAGAATGTTATGAAATGTCATAAGTTATTCTCATAGTGATAAAAGGTGCATTCCATCCTTCGACCTGAAACCACTGTGTACCCTAGATGTAGGAGTGTAATACCTTGTTGCCATTCAAACGTTATTCGTAACTGGATAACTATAAAGTTGGTTGATGGGTATCCCACGAATCATGCTGAGGGACATGAGTGACCTAGATGGGATTTGTCCCTCCTACATAACGGGAGATATGTCTATGGGCCCAATATTGAACTAGACAAGGATGACATACTATGCCTTGTGTTCAATATAGACATGAGGACAAAAGGGTAATTATGCACAAGATGTTTATCACAGAAAGGTTAGTCAGATCACATGACATTCTTATAACTTGGGTAACAGTGATGTGTTGCTAGATACCGCTCACTGTTTATAATATTAAGATAAATATTATTGCCAACGTTATAAGAACCTACAGGGTCACACACATAAGAACAGTTAAAATGGGAAAAATAAGTAAGACTTATTGCGGGGGTGCAATTAGTGAAAAACGAATATTGGGCTTAAGAAGTCCAAATTCGTGTGAACTGAAGCTCACATAAGAAACTCTATAAATAGAGCCTTATGAAGTTCAGTCTCTCACACTTTTGGAGAAATTCTGAATTTCTCTAAACCCTAATTCGTATTTGGGAAATTTTGAATTTCTCTAAACCCTAATCCGCTCAAGTTCCCTCATTCTTCATCCAAGAACGGCTAGCACCGAAGGTTGAAGGTTCCTGTTCATGTGGACTAAGTGGATGCGCTGCAATTGTGGTGCTCGTGATCGATTGAAGGTTCTTGTTCGTGATCATACGGTGTTTCTTGTTCGTGATCGAAAGACAGTTCGTGATCGTAAGCAGTCTGTTCGTGATCGAAAGCTCCTTGTTCGCGAAAGAAAGCATCAGTTCTTCAAGGTAACAATATATTCTTGACCATGATCTTTCACATGGATCCATTGAAGGAAAATAAAATTTTAAAATCCGCTGCGTTTTATCTTTGATAAACAGTTGCGTTTTCCTTCATTATATACATGAAAATATCATCTTTTGGGATCTAGAACTGACAAATGAGATTTTTGGATGAATTTGAGTATGTACTCGCGAGCAGAGCATCCAGTTATGGATGAGCTCGCCGGGCGACACATTCCCTCGCCGGGCAAGAGTCCATCGTTAGCCTTCGCTAGTTGGTCAGTTTGCTTCGGTGTTTTCCTCGTCAGGCGCGACCTTCCCTCGTTAGGCGAGAGTGCCTGACCAGAACTTTATTTTCTTGATAGTTTGAGTACAATTACTTGTTTATAACATTGATTAAGTGTATTCTTGTGTGTAGTTGATGATGTTTTGATTAATGAATGATTGGTGATGATGTTTTATAAATTAATAACAAATGTTGTGGATGTTTTAATTAATAATGATTTGTTGATGTTATTGATGAATGTATGATATGTATATATATAAATGAAGGATATTAAATTTTATTATCTAATAAAGAATAATATATATCGGATTATATTATTAGATAAAGAAGGATGTTAGATTATGTTATCTAATAAAGAATGTATATTGGATTATATTTATCCATATTGTGATTATAAGCTTAATGCTTTTGTTGATGATTTGTATGAGAGTATTCATGAACATACATGGATTTCATGAATTATTAGGGATATTGGATTTTCCAATAAAGAAGGATGTCGGATTATATTTATCCGATAAAGAAGGATATTAGAGGTGAAATACTCTAATAAAGAATGAATGGTACCACATGCATTAGTATGTCTAGGGTGACATAGCATGAGATTGACATTAGATTGCATTAGGATTATGTGCACATTACGTGGTAATTGTTATGTGACATTGTGTGCGTGACGTATATTATATGAGTGAGTTATGTGTGTTAACATTGATTCTAATTGTTGTTTCAATGTGATATATTGATAATCTTATGTTTGATTTAAGATTAAGAATATGTATGTGAATTAGATTATGCATGATAATAAGTTGAAGTGTTAAGTATATTTCTTACACTTGTATTTTGTTGGTTATGATTTGCTAACTCTCTGTTTTGTGTACTTCTGGAGTTGGGTGGTCTAGGTTTACAGGTTATGTGCTTATTTGATGCCCAAATGTTTGGTGAAGCTCCGCTCTGAGTGTGACACAGGGAAAGAGTTGTATTTAGGATATAGGGTCCTTTATGACTTAATGTATTTATTTAGGAAAAATGTATATTTTATAACAATGAACTAGTAGACGATGTTTTAGGCTAATTAATCAATTAGTTAAGTAAGTTGAAGTTTGTAATACCTTAACAAAACATTTTATAATTAAATTATGATTTTTCCGTTCCGTATATTGAAAAGATTTTAATAAAGGTAGAAATATTTAAATAACGGGTTTGGGTGTTACATTTGCTAGCAAGTGAAAATTTGAACAAACTAGAATTATGTGTTAACATCACATTAGGCAAACAACACAAAGGTGAAGTTTGGGGTGGGTTTGCATAATTCTAGTAGGTCTTTTGAGTATGTTCACTCAGATCTTTGGGGTTCAACATCAATTACCACTCATGGGGGATGTTCATATTTTCTAATTGTTAATGATGATTATTCTAGAAGGGTATGAGTTCACATTTAAAAGAATAAAAGTGACACATTTGAGAACTACAAAGAATGCCATACTCTTAATAGAAACTAAAATTGTAACTAAACTGAAAGTTTTGAGAACTGACATGGGCCTGGAGTTTGTTTCAAAACAATTTAATGAGTTTTGCAGGAAACGAGGCATTAAGGTGTATAGAACCGTGACATACACTCCTCAACATAATGGTCTAGCTGAAAGAATTAACATGACCTTGTTGGAGCGTGTGAGGTGTATGTTATTGGGAGCTGGATTATCCAAGAGTTTATGGGGATAAGTTGTTAGTACTGCAACATATTTGATTAACATATGTCCATACAATACACCAATGGAGGTTTGGAGTGGGAGGTCGGCAAACAATTCTAACTTGAAAGTTTTCGGAGACATAGCAAATGCACATGTTAAGCAGGACAAACTTGATGTTGGAGATATGAAATGTGGTTTCATTGGTTATCCTGAAGGTATGAAAGGTCACACAAGGTTTACGCGTTTCCAATTTAGTGAAATTTAGAAAAAATCATGTTTGAAACATTTATCGAGCAATTGGTCTTCAAGCCTTCAAAGTTTTTATCAAACAGTTGGTGTGCAATTTTCAAAGTGTTAATTGAAAACAAAATGAGGCTTAATCACAATTATCCAATTGAAGTTCCAAAGCAATAACTATGAATAATAAAAAGAGATAAAGAGAAATTGAAACAACACACAACAATTTGTTTAGGGAGTTCCCAGATTTCTCGTCGTCGCTTGTTCGGTACGTCTCTCACCAATTCCCAAAAAGAGGAATTGAGCATCTTATTTCAAAAAAGATTTGAAATGAATACAACAAAGGTTTAAAGGTACAATTACAACAACAATTAAGAATCTTCTTCAATCTTGATGAATGAACTACAACACCTTTGAAACCCTTGATCTTGAAGCAACAAGATCAAACCCCAATCTTCTCCTCAAACCTCCAATTGGATCCTTGTTTCAAGTACTAGATCTTCACCAAGATCTCAATCTTCAACCCGAGCTATGGCCGATTCTATTGAACGAAGGTTATACCAAAATACTCCAATTTCCAATTGACGTGAAAACCCTAGGTCCTTGCTTGAGAATCCACAAACTTATTCCAACCCAAAAGTTAATCACAATTAACCACCATGGACTTTATTTTCAAGCCTTGAGATCGCATCGCATACTCTTACCGGATCAATCGTTTGAGTGACAATAGAGAGAGAGAGAGAGAGAGTGAAGAAGATAAAGGAACTAAGTCTTGTTTATTGCTTCTCACAAAATAATTCTCATGGTTTATGAAAATTGAAAAGTTTCTATTTATAGGCAAAATAAAATGAAGTTACAACAAGAAAATTTTAGTGGTCTAACTCACACGTAAAAACCAGTGCATTCAAAAAATATGAACTAGTTTAAACAAAATTGTTAAAAATAAAAATTATTCAACAACTTATGCACCGGTGCAAGGAGGTCGTGCACCGGTTCAAGATTCCCAAGAACTGAATTATGCACTAGTTCATTAGTGCTATGCACTAGTTCAAGAAAGCCCCGAGTTTTTAGAAACCAAACCATGAACCGATTTAAAAGAGCCATGCACCGATGCATGAAATCTGGAAAACATGCATCGATTCATACCATATATGCACCAATTAAAAAATGCAGAAATTTGAAAAATAAGATAAGTTCAATGCATTTTTGAAAACCTTTAGAAAAATTGTGAACCTAAAATTGCCTTAATCAAATCAATCTATTTTTGTCCTGTTTTTGACATCATTCAAAACAAATGAAAGCGCACGTGCACTTACAAGTTTCTATTGCTACTGGAAGGTTGGCTCATATCTTGACGATCTTCATTGGGTTATCATATAGTTGTATGGTGATGAACTCACCATCTGGAGTTGGTCGTTTGAACTTCATCCTTGTTTCAAGTGGTATCGGGTCCATTGTTGTCTTCTCTTCATCTGAAACAGGATCGTCAGGACGAGCATAAAAATCGAATTCATCACTAGGTCTATTGTTGTTGGTAAGATGACGATGTTGATAGGTTAAGTGGGTGATGTAGTATCAAAAGAAGTATTTTTATGTATCGTCTCCACAGGGACTGGTGTGATATCGATGCCGTTCAACAATTTATATGGTTTTAAGTAGGGTGTTGGAATGATTTGTTATAAAACTTTCAAACATAAAAAGTGCGATAAAACAAAGATTAGATTTCAGAGGGAAGAAATTGTCGGGATTAGACTTCACTTTATCAATCATATATATTGACTCAATCAAATGGATATATACTTTAGTGATCACTTAATATCTTCACATATTGTTCATCAACGATTTCTGTGTCCGGAAAACATCGTGAGATCTATTGTGTCGATTAATTTTCGATCTCTCGACTTATCGATCCACACAATAGCATTAAGCTTCAATATTAAAGGTGAATATTAAAACCTAAATCCATGTCTAGAGTTTAGGACTTTAATATGTGATTATCCTAGATCTATAGATCCAAACAACATATGTCTATGTTATTTGAAGCATATGAATAACATGAAAAGCAAGGATATCACAAACATTAATGAATCAACTAAAATACATATATCAAAAGAGGAAGATCAACATATAGTCATGATAAGTTACATCTAATCCCAACCATAAAAAGTTTAGCCACTCATTGTCATGGTGGTTAACTAACAAAGATGAATAGAGGAACAAAGAATGAACATCAACCCCTTGATCTCTCAAGTTGGATGGATCAACCTTCAAAACCCTAAGCAAATTAAGCCTTTTTTCCTTTCTCTGGTTTTCTAAAGTTTACACAATATCAGATCCCCCTTTTTCTTGGCTTTACAAGGCTATTTATAGAAAGTCAAAAAGGTAACTGGTCGCCCAGCCACCACCTGGTAGCTCAGCTACCAACCTTGCTTAGTGATGAGGGTTTGCTGACACGTGTATAGCTTGACTTGCTGCCCACTCTTTTCTCCTGGTCGCCATGGGCGAGCCTTGGTCGCTGCAGGCGAGCACCATTCTGTTTTTCGAACTTTTTCTGCTAATACTGGTCGCTGCTGGCGAGCTTTGGTAGCTTCAGGCGACCACCATTCTGTTTTTGATCCTTAATACTTGGGTTTTGCTCCTCTTTTTGCCATGAAACTTGTCAAAATGGTTAAGATTAGGATATAACACCTCTATTTGGCAAAAATCTATATGTACAAAGTCTTGGGGGTTTTTAATATAAATCCTTTGAAAACAAGTCGATAATTGCCGTAATTGAGTATGAATTTTAACTACTTTTTGGCACTTATCAACTCTCCCCAACTTAGGACTTGGTTTGTCCTCAAACAAAAGTGAAAAACAAGTTCAAAAATAATCAAAAGAGTGGGTTTGTAATCAATCCAAGTTTTTTTAAAATCTTTTTCTAGAGCACAAATAAAGCAATATCAACTAGAGACGAGTCCTCAAAATAGTCAAAGAAACAAAGCATGATCATGAAATGATTCCTATGCCTAAGCAAAATTCTCAACATTCTTATCAAACAATCAAGACTCAAGTGTTATCACAAATTTCTCACACATATATCACTCAAGGGTAAGTGTTTCACTCAATCCAAACAATGTGTTCACAACAAATCAATTCAAACATACATCTTAGCAAAATCACAAGTCATGTTATCAATCATGGATCACTAAGGTCTTTCATAAGCTTGTAATGGGGCTAGGCTACAAGAAATCATTGTTTTTCTTTGGATTCAAAAAGCCTTAAGATAAGAGAGCATATTTCTTGAGTATTTTCATTACATAAGATATTCACCCTTTTTCATTTTCCCCATTCTTCACTTTTGGTGATTCTTTTGTTTTGACACAATTTCTATTCATTTCTTTTTCTTTTGTAACACATTTTCTTTTATTTTTAATTGTGCGTCAAATGACTTTCAATGTTTTTCTTTTTCTTTTTCAATCACCATCTTCAACCTCTCATATTTTTCAACTACTTCATTTTTTTTCTCTTCAAACAAATAACCTCTTTCTCCCCAACTTGTTTTCAACCCTACTTAAACTCAATGCTCAATCATCCTAAGACAAAGGTTAAGTCATTGTTTTTCTTTATTGTGGTTCAAGGGTTCAAATTCAACAAAATTTCAATTCTTTTTTTGCTCAAGGGGGGTAGAAAAGGATCACACCATCTCACAAGGTAGGTTATTTTGGCTTAAGTAGTTACCACTCGAAAAGAAACAAGGCCTTGATCATTTCCATGACTTCAAACACATCAAGTAATAGCAAGATTCAGTTAAAATCAACAGAGTTAAACACAATTGCCGGCTCTCAAATATATAAACAATGGAAGGTTCACACAATCTCACCCGGCTAGGTCTATGTGATTCATAATCAATTAATCATGTCGAGAAGGAATGAATGCAATCAAATTGAATAAAGCTACTTAGTTCAAATTCATCCTATCATTCAAAGGTGATTACAAATATTTGACCTCAACTATAGCAATTGAAAAATTCATTCTAATCATGCCTTTGAATTTGATTGATCACAAACCTATACTTTTCAATTCATATGCACATTTAGCAATCACAAAAGTTTAAACCATGTTTGTTCACAAAACATTTCAGTCACAATTTGCAATGAAACATAAAACATGGATTTAAATGACTGAAATAATGTCACTGTATATGGCGTGCTTTAGTCCTCTGCTTCTGCTATTCTCCCTCTTCAACAATTGTGGACTGTCCTCAAGCCAAGAAAATGAAGTTATGCCTGCATTTACAACAAGGTAAAACATACAGTCATAGGCTTTTGTCAGAATTTCCAAAAGCTTTGATAAGCTCGTTTAGCGAGAAAAGGTCTCGCTTAACGACTATAACAGAAACAGAATTTCAGATGAAATTCACACCTGTTTACACTCTTTGCGTCTAAAAGTGACATAAACATATTAAAAAAAAAAAAACTATTATAACATATGCTGGATTAAAATGCTTTAAATAAAAGTTAAGGAAATAAAATTGGGTTGCCTCCCAACAAGCGCTTCTTTTACGTCACTAGCTTGACGCCTTTTTGGTTAGGGTGGCCAAAATGAGACGGAAAACACATCATCCGTCTTTTTCCTTTGTTTTGGGAGGAAATCCATGAACTTGAGATATAGATATTGCAGAGTCCATATCTTCCCCAATTCCTTTTTATTGAACAAGGCATAAATCTCACCTATGACGCGATCAATCTCAGCCTTGTTCTCCATCTCCTTCTTTGGCTCACATGATTCTTTCTTGATAAATAATGCTTCACTTTCCTCCGCAGCCATCATCACTTCTTCATTATCAACAGTATTGGCCTCCTCAGTACATGGCCATTCTTGAGGAAGTTTATCTTTGTGTGGTGTTTCTATTGCTTCCGCTATTTTCTCTACACCACATTCATCGGTAATTCTTTCTTCCTCAATATTTTCACCACCTTCCTCCACACACTCTCCACATTCATCATTCTTTGTGAGATTATTCTCTTTCTTGTCATGAATGGTTTGAGTGTTGGTTTGAAATGTTTCTCCTTGGTTATTATTATTGGCTATCTGTTTAGCTATTTGACCAAGTTGATTTTCCATATTCTTCATCCTTGCAAGGCTATTTTTCATATATAGTAGGTGCTGGTCTTGCATTTGTTGAATCTGTTGTTTATGTTGCTGCTGCATTTCCATGAATTTAATTAGGGTATTCTCCAGTCTAGCCTCTTTCTCTCTAGCCTCAGTGTAAGCTTCTGACTCCATTATCATTTGCTCATATTTCATGAAGGTCCCTTCAAGTGTAGGAGTCCTATTTGATTCAGGAGGATAACAATTGAACTGTTGATAAGGAGTCTGCCCATAATTATCAAGAGGACACTGTTGATATGACTCATACTCATATGGAGTATAGAAATTGTTATAACCACGATCAGTCATGGTTTTGTCTGCGATGGAGAATCTGAAAAAGGATTGAACTAACAAGAAAAAATTTCTTTGACCAGCAAAGAAGGATTAGTGCAAGCAAAAACTATACAAATACTTAAAAGAATATAAATTGTTGCAATGCTCCAATATCTAAACGCCAGTCCCCGGCAGCGGCGCCATTTTGATGTAGTATCAAAAGAAGTATTTTTATGTATCGTCTCCACAGGGACTGGTGTGATATCGATGCCGTTCAACAATTTATATGGTTTTAAGTAGGGTGTTGGAATGATTTGTTATAAAACTTTCAAACATAAAAAGTGCGATAAAACAAAGATTAGATTTCAGAGGGAAGAAATTGTCGGGATTAGACTTCACTTTATCAATCATATATATTGACTCAATCAAATGGATATATACTTTAGTGATCACTTAATATCTTCACATATTGCTCATCAACGATTTCTGTGTCCGGAAAACATCGTGAGATCTATTGTGTCGATTAATTTTCGATCTCTCGACTTATCGATCCACACAATAACATTAAGCTTCAATATTAAAGGTGAATATTAAAACCTAAATCCATGTCTAGAGTTTAGGACTTTAATATGTGATTATCCTAGATCTATAGATCCAAACAACATATGTCTATGTTATTTGAAGCATATGAATAACATGAAAAGCAAGGATATCACAAACATTAATGAATCAACTAAAATACATATATCAAAAGAGGAAGATCAACATATAGTCATGATAAGTTACATCTAATCCCAACCATAAAAAGTTTAGCCACTCATTGTCATGGTGGTTAACTTACAAAGATGAATAGAGGAACAAAGAATGAACATCAACCCCTTGATCTCTCAAGTTGGATGGATCAACCTTCAAAACCCTAAGCAAATTAAGCCTTTTTTCCTTTCTCTGGTTTTCTAAAGTTTACACAATATCAGATCCCCCTTTTTCTTGGCTTTACAAGGCTATTTATAGAAAGTCAAAAAGGTAACTGGTCGCCCAGCCACCACCTGGTAGCTCAGCTACCAACCTTGCTTAGTGATGAGGGTTTGTTGACACGTGTATAAGATTGACTTACTGCCCCCTCTTTTCTCCTGGTCGCCATGGGCGAGCCTTGGTCGCTGCAGGCGAGCACCATTATGTTTTTCGAACTTTTTCTGCTAATACTGGTCGCTGCTGGCGAGCTTTGGTAGCTTCAGGCGACCACCATTCTGTTTTTGATCCTTAATACTTGGGTTTTGCTCCTCTTTTTGCCATGAAACTTGTCAAAATGGTTAAGATTAGGATATAACACCTCTATTTGGCAAAAATCTATATGTACAAAGTCTTGGGGGTTTTTAATATAAATCCTTTGAAAACAAGTCGATAATTGCCGTAATTGAGTATGAATTTTAACTACTTTTTGGCACTTATCAGTGGGGGATTCATCAAATCCTATGAGTGGCCCTCTGTTGTATGGTTGTAAGTGCACTGCGTTCAAGTTTAGATTGTTAAAGACTTCTTCATACATGAGTTTCCCTCATCGATTAGTATCCTTGAAACGTCATGGTCCACAATGGTGGCTATTAGTAAGAAAGCCCCTCAACCATTTCATGGTCCCTCATTGATTAGTATTCTTTATTCGGCATGCCATCAACCATTTCATGGTCTTCGAATCCCAATATTGGTCTTGTTGGTCTCTGGGTGCTTATCCCCATTGTTTTTCTTTTGAAAGTGTCTGGGCATTTCTCGTTTTCGGAGAAAACTCCTCCTGAAATGGTGGATATCATAGGGTGTTGTGTGATTTTTGCCATTGGAACTGCTAAAATTAGTGTTAAGGTGGTAGTTGGTGGATTCAAAAGACTTATAGAGGATCTATAAGCCCACAGACGGTGGCACTGCTTTGAAAGGGCATAATGGAACAACTCCTTTGATGAGGCTAAGGTGTTGCTTGTGGTGGAGATGAACTTCAGGCACAGAGGGGAAAGGTACTTGCAAGAATGTTTCACTCTAACGTTCAAGTCAGTATTTTCACAAGAGGAATCTGTATGAATTGGGTGAAATGTATATACCATGAATGTTGAGATATGTGTGTATTTTATAGTTAAAGTCACGCATGTATATGCGTGAAGAGTGGTGATTCCACTACATGAGTGGAATAGAAAATAGTACTATGTTGAGTTACTATTGGTTGTAGCCCATGTGCTGTTGTGGGACGTGTATTACTTGGACCTCAAGCTGTATTGGGCCTTTAGCATAATTGGGCTTTAGTCCAGTTCAGAACATATTCAAGGTTTTGTAAGTTAAATATACAGAAGCCCCAAATGGCAGATGACCGCGGTCTGGCAAGTGGATCAGTCTCTCGTCGAGTAATAATTCACACTCTAAGGTTATAATGAGTTCGTATCCACATGGATCGTGTAACGGTTCGTTTTATTTAGCAATTTAGATAGTTTTTCGTTCAATTTGGTTTTTGAAAAAGGTTTGTTTTTTATTTAACAATAAAGAAGATAAAAGATAAAGATAAAGTGTGAAAAATAGGTAAGTGTTTTCGAATCTCTCCTTGCTCCTGCTTGGTGTTTTTGTGTTATACCGTTTACTAATTTATTATCTGGCGGAAATTTACTTTTATATTAATAAGACGAATCTTATCCTAATTACACTCGTATCGAAATGCTACTCCACTAGGACTAAGGGAACCCTCGTATTTCCTTTAAGTTATACTCATCCATACAAGCACTCATCATTTCAACCTCCTTCTAGATCGGGCTAAAGAGGAAACAAGCAGAATTTAGTGTCCTATTAATCATATGCATACAATCAGTACGTTAAGCCCCTAATTAAATTACTAAGAGATTCATGTTCACCTAACTAATTATGTCGTCATTATGTCGGAACCTGTGTGCGCTGTCGCGGATACCGCCTGGTTCTCTGAGTTTATTTATAAATATTGGCCGGTATAATTAGATAAACCGTTTAATCAAGGCTAAAGCATAAGAATAATAATAGAAAGAGTGATTACTATAAACTTGAGAAATACCGCATCACATGTTTCAAGCATTTATAAGGATATTGTCTACTCACTTTAACCTAAAGCTACTTTAGCTAAAAATAAGCATATTAAAAAAAAACAGTAAAAATATACATAATTATAACCTCTGTATCTTGCAGAGGAAGTTACATCTCCCTAAAGTAGGAGAAGGTTTTCTTCCGTAGAGAGTACTAAACACTCTCTATGCTTCTCATCCTATGCTCCTTAACGGCTTCTGAACTCCAAAATTGTTGAATGAATAATTGTGGTGGAGGATAGCTCTATTTATAGTTTTTGAGGCTAATCGGGTTGTTTCATCGTATCCTATCGCAACCCATCGTGTTGCGATGGGACTCATCGTGGTGCGATGAGTTTGTTTTCTTGTTTAAGAAGTACGCATATTTGCTCCAAATATATCCGTCTCCATCGTTTTGCGATGGGTGCCATCGTGGTGCGATGGTATATGCTGATTTCTGTTGGTGTAAGCCCTAGAGGCCAATTAATGTATTGAATAATTTACTTATCAAATAAAAGGCTTTTTCTTTATTATGTTTATATGTTAAAATAATAAAGTCCCTATAATAGTTAATTCGTTAATGGAACGTTAAGTATGACTTAAACGTGAGAATCCATTAAATATAAGAACACTATTCTTAAACGTATCCGTAGTCAAGCTTTATTGTGAAATTGGATAACATTAAAGCGTGGAGACTATTATGTTGGTAGACTGATGATCACGTCTCACTGATCATAGATAATGAGTTATCAAGTCTTCATATAGATATAAATGTTAAGGGTAACTTTATATCGGATTGACCCACCATGAGAATACTACAAAGAATGTTATGAAATGTCATAAGTTATTCTCATAGTGATAAAAGGTGTATTCCACCCTTCGACCTGAAATCATTGTGTACCCTAGATGTAGGAGTGTAATAAATTGTTGCCATTCAAACGTTATCCGTAACTGGATAACTATAAAGTTGGTTGATGGGTATCCAACGAATCATGCTCACATTGCTGAGGGACATGAGTGACCTAGATGGAATTTGTCCCTCCTACATAACGTGAGATATGTCTATGGGCCCAATATTGAACAAAAAAAGGGTGACATACTATGCCTTGTGTTCAATATAGACATGAGGACAAAAGGGTAATTATGCACAAGATATTTATCACAGAAAAGTTAGTCATATCACTTGACATTCTTGTGACTTGGGTAACAGTGATGTGTTGCTAGATACCGCTCACTGTTTATAATATTAAGATTAATATTATTACCAACGTCATAAGAACCTACATGGTCACACACATAAGGACAGTTAAAACGGGAAAACTAAGTGAGACTTATTGCGGGGGGTGCAATTAGTGAAAAACGAATATTGGGCTTGAGAAGTCCAAATTCGTGTGAACTGAAGACCACATAAGAAACTCTATAAATAGAGCCTTATGAAGTTCAGTTTCATACACTTTTGAAAACCCTAATTCGTACTTGAGAAATTCTGAATTTCTCTAAACCCTAAACCGCACAAATTCCCTCAACCTTCATCCAAGAACAGCTAGCACTGAAGGATTGGAGGTTCCTGTTCGTGTGGACTAAGTGGAGGTGCTGCAATTGCGGTGCTCGTAATCGAAAAGAAAGCGAAGGAACGGATCTTCAAATTGCGGTGCTTGTGATCGAAAAGAAAGCGAAGGAACGGTTCTTCAAAGGTAACAATCTATCCCTGATCATGAACATTCACATGGATCCATTGAAGGAAAATCGAATTTTTAAATCCGCTGCTTTTTATCTTTGATAATATGGTATACGTTTTCCTTCAGAGGTATCAGAGCCACTTGCGAAACCATGGATCGGTTTTGATGTATGTTACTGTTTTATTAATATGATATGATTCTGAATCTGTATTAATAATAATAAGAACAAGAATTAATAAAGTGTGATTGATCGATTTTAATTTATACATGTGATATACAATTCTAATACGACGTTGGTATATGTGATATACTGATTATATCGTTCATCAGAATATTTTTGTGATTGGCGTGAAGAATGGGTGATTGTGAGCATGTGCTTCGGAATCCGATACTGGTGAAGCATCATGAGTCGATCATCTATAATGAACAACAATCCTGAAACGTTTTGATGAATGATTGTTGTATTAGGATTCATAAACAATACAAGTGTTGTATTATTATGGAAACAGAAACGGTTAGGGTTTCAAAATTTGTGTCAAACGTTGATGCAATTAGGGTAATTTATTAATTGGGCTAATTTAATAATAATAATGATTATGGCCTTCTCTCCTCTAATTTAATAATAATACCCCCGACCAACTCTGCGTAAGGTGATCAATCATGGTATTTTATTAATTGGGCTAATTTAATAATAATAATGATTATGTGTTTATTGTTATTGTATTTGCATGATGAATGGTTATGGCCTTAGTCTTTTAATTTTGTTTTGGTTTTAAAATACGGCATGCGTGTCGTGCCTCTCTTATATCTCATAACGTAATTCACTCGTATGTAACGCGAGTATTCTTGTAGTCATGTAATATAGGAGAAATAAACAAGAAAAGAAGGACAACCATGAAGATCTAGACTTTGAGAAGTATAGTATAGGTCGTTCTTAGTTATAGCATAGGTTCTCTCATTGTTTTGAGGGAGCAATTACGCTAGGGGCCAGAACCATGTCACTTTATTATATTGTGTATGTATGATGCATGTTATGATTGGAGAGACGTTATTGCATGTAAGCCGTGGTAAGGTGGGATCTAATAAATTAACAAAAACCCTCAAAAGAATATATTAAGTTTTATGCTTTCCAAAGAATAGCACCCTTCAAGATCAATATCGATTAATGTAGGTTTTTCCAACGTAAAGTGCATTGTCTATATTGATAAGTTGCGGTGAGATAACCAGTTTATCCGAGGGCTATTCTTTGGGTTAACTTAACTAAATAAATATAATATGATTATATGATTTTAGAAGCAAGCGTTGGGTTATTCCATATGATGGATTAAAAATAATTGTTATTTACCCAATGGAAAGGATATGAGAGTTGTATGAGATACAATTGGAAAGGAGTTTCCTACCTAAATAAACTAAGTTTTGTGTAATCAGCCCAACGTTGACTTAAAACAAAGTGGAATATGGATCTCACTCTCACTAGAAAATCTTCCAACGGGATTTTCCGAATCAAATGTCGACGGTCATTTGTTTTGAGTAAAATAGTGGGAGCACATGTTTAATTAAAGACCTAATCAAATATGTCTTGAAATTATTTAAATACTTATATCTTCACTTTTATAATGTTGATCACCATGACAAACAATAACACCTTAAACAGTATTATGAGAAGCATTCTCGACAAAGAAAAGTTGTCTGGGACAAATTTTCTTGACTGGCATCGTAACTTGAGGATTGTCCTCATGCACGAAAAAAAGTTGTATGCTATAGAGGAACCTCACCCCGACCCTGAGGATGAACCTACTGCCAATGCTCCTAAGGCTCAAAGAGATGCTTATCAGAATCGTGTCGATGATGCCTTAGATGCAAAATGTCTCATGCTAGCTACAATGACATCTGAGCTTCAAAAGCAACATGAGGAAATGAATGCGTTCGATATGATCGAACACCTGAAAACGCTCTACCAAGAGCAAGCTAGAATCGAGAGATTTGATGTTTCCAGAGCCCTTTTCCAAGCCAAGCTATCTGAGGGATCTCCTGTAAGTCCGCATGTACTCAAGACTATTGGGTACGTGGGGAACTTAGCAAGATTAGGATTTCCACTTGGGAATGAGCTTGCAACTGATCTGATCCTGCAATCGTTGTCAGAGAGTTTTAATCAGTTTGTTCTTAACTTCACCATGTCAGACATGGAGAAAACTCTGCCACAACTATTAGGCATGTTAAGACAAGCTGAACAAAACATGTGATCCAAAGGGAAGTCGAATCATGTCTTAATGATCGACAATGGAAATCATAAGAAAGGCAACAAAGCAAAGGCTAGCAAAGGGAAGGGCAAGGAAGTTGTCAAACCCAAACCTGCCAGTCTAGCTTTGAAGCCAACTGGTGGCATTGCAAAGGAGGGTAAGTGCTTCCACTGTGGTAGGACCAGACATTGGAAGAGGAACTGCCCAAAATACCTGGAAGACAAGAAAAATGGAATAGAGAGTTCCAATTCAGCAGGTATCTTTGTTATTGAAATTAATTTATCTACTTCCTCTACATGGGTATTAGATATCGGATGTGGTTCTCACATTTGTACTAATGTGCAGGGGCTGCAAAGGAGTAGGGAATTGACTAAAGGCGAAGTCGACCTACGAGTGGGCAATGGAGCAAGAGTTGCTGCGTTATCTGTAGGAACCTATGTTTTGACTTTACCTAGTGGATTGATAATACAGTTGGAAAACTGTTTTTATGTACCTGCTATAAGCAGGAATATTATTTCTGTTTCTTGTTTGGACAAACTTGGATTTTCGTTTTTAATAAAGAGCAATTGTTGCTCAATTTATTTGAATGATATTTTTTATGCCAATGCACAAATGAGTAATGGTTTATATATTCTTGATCTTGAAATGCCAATTTATAACATTGATACTAAAAGGATGAAACCTAATGAGTTAAATCCTACATACCTTTTGCACTGTCGTTTAGGCCATATAAATGAGAAACGCATTTCCAAGCTCCATAAGGATGGACTCTTGGATTCATTTGATTATAAATCATTTGAAACATGTAGATCTTGTTTATTGGGAAAAATGACAAAGACCCCATTCACTGGTAAAGGTGAAAGGGCAAGTGATCTTTTGGCTCTCATACATACTGATGTATGTGGACCACTGAACACACCTGCCAGAGGAGGTTTTCAATACTTCATCACATTTACTGATGATTACAGTAAATATGGATATGTGTATCTAATGAAGCACAAATCTGAATCCTTTGAAAAGTTCAAAGAATTTAAAAATGAAGTACAAAACCAACTAGGGAATAAAATCAAATCCCTTCGATCCGATCGAGGTGGTGAGTATTTAAGCCTAGAATTTGATGACCATCTAAAAGAGTGTGGGATCCTATCCCAACTCACTCCTCCCGGAACACCACAATGGAATGGTGTGTCTGAGAGAAGAAACCGAACCTTGTTGGACATGGTACGGTCTATGATGAGTCACGCTGATCTTCCAAACTCCTTTTGGGGTCATGCTCTATTAACAGCAGCATACACACTTAACCGTGTTCCTTCTAAAACAGTTGACAAGACACCATATGAATTATGGAGTGGTAAGAAACCACATATGTCTTACTTAAAGATTTGGGGTTGTGAAGTTTATGTAAAACGTCAAATGTCTACTAAACTTGAACCCAAATCTAACAAGTGTTTCTTTGTGGGATATCCTAAAGAAACAAAAGGATATCACTTTTACAATCCTTCCGAGGGCAAAGTGTTTGTCGCTCGAACTGGAGTATTCCTAGAAAAGGACTTTGTGTCCAAAGGAATCAGTGGGAGGAAAGTAGATCTTGAAGAAATTCATGATCCACAAAGTAATGATACACCAATAGAGGAACAAGAGCAGGACGCACAAAATGTTGTGACAGAGAATCCTACTCAAGTAACACAAGAACCACGTAGGTCTAGCAGGATATGTCTGGAACCTGAAAGATATGGATATCTAATATCAGAACAAGGTAATGTATTACTCATGGATCAAGATGAGCCTGCGACTTATCAAGAGGCCATTACAGGCCCCGAATCTGAGAAGTGGCTTGAAGCCATGAAATCTGAAATGGATTCCATGTACACAAACCAAGTTTGGAACTTGGTAGAAGCTCCTAATGGGGTCAAACCCATAGGATGCAAGTGGGTCTTCAAAAGGAAGACTGACATGGATGGAAAGGTACAAACCTATAAAGCACGGTTGGTTGCTAAAGGTTTCAAACAAATTCATGGCGTAGACTATGATGAAACTTTTTCGCCAGTTGCAATGATTAAATCCATTCGGATCTTACTTGTCATCGCTGCATATAATGACTATGAAATATGGCAGATGGATGTGAAGACTGCCTTCCTTAATGGAAGTCTTCTTGAGGATGTGTACATGACACAACCTGAAGGTTTTTGCATTCCAGATGAAGCTAAAAGGATATGCAAGTTACAACGATCAATCTACGGATTGAAGCAAGCTTCCAGAAGTTGGAATCTTTGTTTTGATGAAACCGTAAAACAGTTTGGATTCATTAAAAATGAAGATTGAAATTCTGGCGTAGCAATGGGGTACAGGATGTGCCTACCTTTGCAACTACAATTTGCACAACGAAGTAAATAATATGCAGAATAATAATCAACTGGAAATTAAATGAACACAGGAGTTTGTTAACCCAGTTCAGCGTATAACACGACCTACTCTGGGGGATACTAATCCAGGAGTGAATCCACTATGATAAAACTAGTTAGAAGTCTCCAGCAAACGACCCGTTTACACTTCGTCACCTAGTTTCTACCCGTGCTTCCTTCAACCTAGGACCACCTAGATTAGAGACACCTATCTCTCCTCCTCTTAACTACACAACCAGTGTAATTGATCTTACCTTGAGAACAATGAAGTCACCCTTCAAACAATAACCTATCTCCGTGCTTAAAAGCTTAGGAGTAGACTAAAACCCTTACAACACAAGAGCACAGTCCTAAGCATGTATCAAAGAGATACAAGATAGGCTCACAAAAATACCCACAAGAAACTTAAAAAACCTAGACACAAATATATATTTCTTCACTTGAGTTTTCGTAACATTTAAACGTCTGTGTTCTTCAATATATATATAGCTCGTGAAGTATAAAATTAGTTCCTTGATTTTTGGTCTTCAGATCATTATGAAAAAAGGCAACATATCCGATACAGCTTGTAAGCTAATCCAATCCATCGAAATCCTAAAATATAGGAATATATTTTAGGTTTAATATACTATCGGATATCTACAAGGAATAAGCGCTTTCCAAGTCTTGAGGAACAAGCAGCACACTAAAGTATCATAAACGGATAAGCTTGAAAGACAACGCGCACAAACAACCTGTTCGTATATTCAGGCTTTTAGAATGTCATTCCATATGTAGCCACATCTGCCACTACATCTGGCTATTTGTTGTTTTTGTAAAATTAAGCCAATTTGAAAAACCTAACAAACTCCCCCTTTGGCAAATTTTGACTAAAACCAATATTAGGCAGATTATCAAATGATGTGGATAGAACACAATAGGAATACTATACCTTCTACACTTCAAGTGAATTAAACTCTATAACAAACATCAGAGCTTGGCACAGCGGGATGAGTTCATTCACAACACAACAGCATCAAGACATAAACACTTCTTCAAAGTGGATTCACAAACTTGATCAGAAAAAAAATTTCTCATGCTAAAGTCTTCAACAACACATATTTATCACAACAGAAGACAAACAAACAGAAATTCAGTCTAATAGAGAAAAATAAATTCCCATTCAGACTTTTCTGGATGGTATCCAGGATGAGAGAGCATTACTTGCCTCATCAGATTCAACAGACAGATTCTCCCCCTGAAGTTATGCATAATAAGGAATATTTTTCTCCCCCTCACTGTATGCACATAAAAACTCACTCACACCAGATGTAAATGCAAATGTAGCTACCATATCTACCACATGCACACACAGAGCAATCAACCACATAAGAACATTAAACATCAAAACTTACTCCCCCTTTTTAGTCATCAATTTGGCAAAGTTAAACAGGAGAGAAAAAAAAAACCAGAAGCAGAGTGCAGAGATTACATAAACCATAAGCACACGTAGGTGCATAACAAATCCAGGTCATAGCCCATACTGAGAACAAAACATAAAATACATCAGCAGGATCTTCCAGAATCAAAAACCAAGACTTTCATCAGAGTCTGGTACAGTAGCATTGCCAACATCTCCTTCCACATTCACTCCAGCATGGATATTTGAGGGTCCAGCAGTGCCAGTACGCTCCTCAGACTCCAAGGCCTCTATTACTTTATCTAACTTCAGCTTCTTATCCCCAAGAGCTTTGCTTACATCCTTCAGATCTGCAATCATTTGTTTCCTTTCATGGAAACATTGGATGGGGTGGCGAATGGGACATCCAGATCCACCTCATGTGGGCCTTCAAGTAATCTGCAGTCAAAAGTAAGGGCAGTCTCTCTCTTGCATGGAACATCAGAGTTCCTGAGTATATTTGGCTGCTGGGAGAGAATAATACCACACAAAACAGTAGGAAATGCTATAGGTAACCTAGTTGCAGTAGACATAGCATGTACTAGGGTTTGATCAAAGATAAAATTTCCAACATTAAAGGGAGTCTTGGTGCCCAGGGCATAAATGAACTTACCAAGGCCAGTAGCAACAGAGTAATTGTGAGAGGTAGGAACCCAGTTAGCAGCTGCAATCTTGTTTAGCAAGGCATATTTAACAGTAAGATTGGTTGTAGACAACTTAACCTTCCTAGGCCATCTCAGAACCTTTCCTCCAGTGAGAGTTTTACACACCTCATTATCAGTGACCTCTATAGCTGGTTAATCAACATCATCCCTTCCTAGGAATTGATTAATCACAGAAGGAGAGAAATCTATACACTGACCGCGAACATAAACTCTTCTATACTCAGAACTAAAAGGGTCATCACAATCAGGTCCTATGTTGACCAGAAATTCTTTAACAAGCATTTCATAACACATGTCCAGATTAGTCACAGTTTTCTCTAATCCAGCAAAAGTGATAAGATCCATGAGGTCAGCACATTCAATCATTTCAGGACTCAGACTCCTCTCAACAGCTAAACGTCTATGATACACATATTTCCATTGACTCACATATGAGGAATCATGAAATGACACATTATCCAGGGGTGCATTGAGATTAGACTCAGTAGTGATGGATCTGGTTCTAACCTGTTTCCGGGATGTGGTTGTCAAAGCAGCAGCATCTTTGTCAGCATCATACTCAGAATCACTAGAGTTCACTTCCTTCCTTTTCAAACCTTTCTTCTTCTTCTCATTGGGAGGAGTACCTTTGCTCCAAGTCCTTGGGGGACCATATAAAACTGGTTTGCACCCAGGTTTGATGACAGTCTTGGATGGGGCAGTCAGTGCAGTAACAGAAGCAACGCCTTGCCTTACAGACCTCTGTCGAGTTCGTCCAGCCACACTCTGAGTGGGAGTGGAACGCACTGTTGTTTCATGAGTAATGACCAAATCTTCTTCCTCAGGATCATCTTTGTAATTCTGGCACCTACTGAGGACAGATGTTAAGACAGAAGCTATAGCAATTGTCGTCCGTAACCAGTTTTAATGCTAAGACAAATGCTCTAGCGTATGTCCACAGTAGATTATAATCAACAAGTAAAAACAACAGACAATGAAGTAAATAACACAGAGAATTGTTAACCCAGTTCGGCGTTCACAACGACCTACTCTGGGGGCTACCAAGCCAGGAAGGAATCCACTATAATAGATCTAGTTCTAAGCCCACAGCAAACATACAAGTTTACGACTTATCACCTAGACTCTACCCGTGCTAACTCAACCTAGGAACTCCTAAGTTTGAGACCCCGTCTCACTTCCTTTCTATCACGAACCTCGTGATTATTCAGTTCTACGAACAGTGCGGTTTCACTAACCAAACAACAAAACAGTCTCCGTGCTTAAAAGCTTGGGAGAAGTTATACAAATAACAAATCAAACAGGCCTAAGCTTGTGTTATAGAATCCACAAGAAAAGGCTTACAATTAACAAGACTCAAACCCTAAAACTATATTCTTGAAATACGGCTTCAGTAACCTTTTAGGTTTTAGTCTTCACATATTTATATGACCTGAGTTAGCATGGGCTAGGTCTTCATATTGGGCTTTAATCTTCAGCTGTCCTTTTGCAAAGTCCAGCACACATGTAATGGAAAGAATTACTTGTTTCCATAAATGGCGTAGCATCTTCTGGAAAGTATATCTTGGTCCAGCCACCTAATAAACCCTTGTTTAAAGGCGTGCGTCTTGATAAGCAAGTAAGGCGAAAATAGTGCTTCAGATAATCTTCAAAGATATGGCGCGCAAATAGAGCATTAAATACCGGCAAGACAGATGTTGTACCCACATGCTACGGCATCTGGTCCAACATCTTGCTTGAACATGTTTTTGCAAAATGAGGCCAACATACAAAACACCAACAATCTCCCCCTTTGGCAAATTTTGGCTAAAACAAACTAAGACCAGTTCTGGAGAGATGCAGTACATACCTTCCTTCAAGTCAACGCAAACACACAGCTAAGAAAGAAGATAATACATTGTCACATTATTTTCAAAAGAGATCTTCAAGTGAGAAATAATGAACAGGCAGCATCAGAGGCATGCAACAGCGGAAATACACAACTTAGCCTCATAGGGTACAAGATAGGAGAGAAATAAACTCTCACACATAAGCGCCATACAGTTAAACCAGGAAAAATAAATTCCCACAAATATGAATCACCATAGGAAAAATAAATTCCTACACCACTGAGAAAAATAAATTCTCCGGTAACAAGTAAAAGTGGATTCCTTTGAAACAGACAAGATGCCTTAGCATTTGGAATGGCATCTGTCACACACAACATGCATCACAACAAAAGTAGATTGCTCCCCCTGAGTTCATGCATATATCACAGTAGAGAATACTCCCCCTCAACAGAACAAACATACACATACAGATATAGCATACCTGCTCCCCCTCAAACATATATCACACCAGATGGTGTAACATGTGTCACAGCATTATTACGAACAGAACATGCATCTTTACTACTACTCCCCCTTTTTAGCCATAATTTTGACAAACATAATGCGTCATGCATTGACAAACAGAAGTAGCAACACATCATAGTAGCATAATTACAGACCAGCAGCACATGGGAGTGCACAAGATATCCTGGGCGTAGCCCTCAAGGTTCAGACAGACAAAAACAATAGGAGCAGTAAAACGCAAGAGCAAAGACATCATTATTTCCAGCACCAACTTCTGCAATCAAGCTCACTATATCAGTGCACTTCAGGGCTTCGTTTCCAAGCTCTCTTTCCAGAGCTACCCTTCTCTGAACATATTTCCATTTGTCTACACAGCTAGCAAGATGGAAGAAAATATTATCAATAGCAACCTCAGGTACATTAGCAAGTACCTTCTTGTCACCTACACTTTGTCTGCCAACATAAGCTTCACCAGATGCTTCATCTTTAGACACTTTTTCCTCAAGGACAGAGTCACTCTCTACAGCATTTCTCTTCAACTGTTTCTTCTGGACAACAGGAGTATCAATACTAGCACCAAATGTCTTCACCAGGGGTGGAGACTTATCAGTATCATCACTACTAAAACCAGTATCAGAACATACGTCAGCTACAATATTAGGACGAGGAACCTGTTGGTCCAAAGATGCTTCAGCATCTGGCACAACGTCAGATTGAGGAACAGGGTCCTTGATTAGCTTCTCAAATTGATTAGCATCCAGTGCTTTTGTGAATATATCAGCGAGCTGTTCTTCAGTAGCAACATGTTTCAAAACCACCACATTCTCTTATACTAAATCTCTGATAAAATGATGACGAATATCTATGTGCTTGGTCCTACTGTGTTGTATAGGATTTTTAGAGATATTGATTGCACTCAGATTATCACAGTACAAAGCCATAGCTTCTTGCTCAACATTATACTCCCTTAGCATCTGTCTCATCCAGACAAGTTGTGAACAACTACTTCCAGCTGCAATGTATTCAGCTTCCGCAGTTGAGAGAGACACACAGTTCTGTTTCTTACTAAACCATGATATCAAATTTTCTCCCAAGAAGAAACAACCACCAGAAGTGCTTTTTCTGTCATCAGCACTGCCAGCCCAATCTGCATCACAATACCCAATGAGTTGAGAATTGTCACTTTGTGAGTACATCATGCCGTAGTCACATGTGCCGCTAACATACTTGAGGATTCTTTTCACTTGAGTTAAGTGACTCATCTTTGGATCAGCTTGATATCTTGCACACACACCCACTGCAAAGCTAATATCAGGTCTACTAGCTGTAAGATATAGGAGACTCCCTATCATACTTCTGTAGAGACTCTGATCAACACTAACACCCTTCTCATCTTTTGTCAACTTTAAATGAGTAGGTGCTGGAGTCCTTTTGTGAGTAGCGGTATCCATTCCAAACTTCTTGACAATATTTTTTGCATACTTACTCTGAGAGATAAATATTGTCTCATCCATTTGCTTCACTTGTAGTCCAAGGAAAAACGTTAATTCCCCAACTAAACTCATCTCAAACTCTGACTGCATCTGTTTGATAAAATGCTCCACCATCTGACTTGACATCCCACCAAACACTATGTCATCAACATAAATTTGTGCTATCATTAGTTTACCATGTTCTTCTTTTACAAACAGAGTTTTATCATGTCCTCCTTTCCTGTATCCATGATTGACAAGAAATTCAGTCAATCTCTCATACCAAGCCCTAGGAGCTTGTTTCAACCCATATAAAGCCTTCTTCAACTTGTAGACATGATCAGGAAGATCTGGATTCACAAAGCCTTTTGGTTGTTCCACATACACCTCTTCATTTAAGTACCCATTGAGAAAGCACTCTTAACATCCATTTGAAAAAGTTTAAATTTCAGAATGCATGCAACACCAAGCAACAGCCGTATAGACTCTAATCTAGCAACTGTGGAAAAAGTCTCATCAAAGTCTAATCCTTCCACTTGAGTGTATCCCTGTGCCACAAGCCTCGCCTTGTTTCTTGTAATAGTTCCATTTTCATCAGATTTATTTTTATAAACCCATTTAGTACCTATTACATTCAACCCTTTTGGTCTAGGAACTAGATCCCAAACCTCACTTCTTTCAAACTGATTCAACTCTTCTTGCATAGCAGTAATCCAATAATTGTCCATGAGAGCCTCTTTGACATTTTTTGGCTCTATTTTTGACACAAAGCAAGAGTTAGAGATTATATCTTGATTTCTTCTTGTGGTAATACCTTCATCAGGATTCCCTATGATCAGATCCTTGGGATGATTTTTCTGGACTCTGTTAGATGGTCCTTTACTAACTGGAGCAGTAGTATCATCAGTGGTAGGACTATCAGGCGTTACCTCAAAATCCTCTATACTAGCAGTTTCTTCAGGCTGGAATTCAAATGCTTCAGCATCTGGACTTTCATCTGTCTTAGCGTCAGATGGTACATCATCTATCACAACATTCATTGATTCCATCATTACTTGAGTTCTGGAGTTATACACTCTGTAGGCTCTGCTGTTAGTTGAGT
The DNA here is from genome assembly GCA_951799995.1 of Trifolium subterraneum. Taxonomy (NCBI): domain Eukaryota; kingdom Viridiplantae; phylum Streptophyta; class Magnoliopsida; order Fabales; family Fabaceae; genus Trifolium; species Trifolium subterraneum. The sequence goes on along the minus strand of OX637466.1, from coordinate 10,904,146 downwards.
ATCCCAAGAATATACCTTCATCACTCTTTGGATCCATCTTCCTCCTTTGTTCTCTATCTATCAGAATGTAACTTACTTCCAAATACATGAAAGTACTTGATAGTAGGTTTTCTACCTTTCCACAATTCATATAAGGTTTTAGTGGTTCCAGCTCTTAAAGTGACACGATTGAGAATGTAACATGCTGTATTCATAGCTTCAGCCCAAAAGTGTTGAGGCAGTTTCTTTGAGTGTAGCATGACACGAGCACATTCTTGTATAGTTCTGTTCTTTCTTTCAACTACACCATTTTGTTGCGGTGTAATAGGTGAAGAAAATTCATGTCCTATTCCTTCAGCAGTGCAAAACTCAGAGAATCTTGAGTTTTCAAATTCTCTACCGTGGTCACTCCTTATTCTGACAATGACACTATCTTTTTCTCTTTGAAGTTGTTTACACAAATCCTTGAAAGCACAAAAGGTGTCTGACTTTTCTCTGAGAAAGTTGATCCAAGTGAATCTTGAGTAGTCATCTACAACAACAAAAGCAAATCTCTTTCCTCCTAGACTTTCAACCTGCATAGGCCCCATCAAGTCCATATGAAGTAATTCAAGCACCTTTGATGTAGTCAGATGCTGCAGCTTTGGGTGTGGCATCTTTGTCTGCTTCCCAATTTGACATTCACCACATATGCTTCCTTCTTCTATCTTCAGTTTAGGTACTCCTTTTACTGCATCTTCAGCTATGACTTTCTTCATACTACTTAGATTAAGATGACCCATCTTTTGATGCCATAACTTGACTTCATCTTCTCTAGTGATGAGACAGGAAGAAATTTGAGCACTTTCTTCAAGAATCCATAAATAACAGTTATCTTTAGACCTGACTCCTTTCATAACAGATTCACCATCTTTAGTTGAGACAATGCATTCAGACTTCGTGAAGTTCACTTTCATTCCTTGATCACACAATTGACTGATGCTTATGAGATTTGCAGTCAATCCTTCCACTAAAAGAACATTCTCAAGTTTAGGCAACCCATTTGCAATGAGACTTCCAATGCCTTTGATCTGACCTTTGGCCCCATCACCAAAAGTAACATAACTGGTAGTGTAAGCTTTAACATTGGTTAGATAATTTTTAACACCAGTCATATGTCTTGAGCAACCACTATCAAAGTACCAATCATTTCTGGATGAAACTCTCAGAGATGTATGAGCTATGTGAGCAACATCATTTGCCTTTGGTTTCCATTCTTTCTTTGTATTGCTTGAATCAGATTCATACCTGGGATTATTATACCATCTTGGAAACCCATACAATCTAAAACAGAAAGGTCTGATGTGACCTCTTCTACCACAGTAATGACAGATCCATCCCTTAGGTTTAGGAATGATTTTGGCAGGCTGATGTTGTTGAACATGCTGTGGCATCTGTCTGGTTTCAGTGGGATCATAAGTGTCTTTAGCAGGAACAAATGTACTAGTAGAAGTAACATTTTTCTTTTTAGGATAGTTATATTCTACTCCAATACCTTTAGGTTTCCCAGCAACTTGACCCTCTACCAGTATATCTAATCTTTTAGTTCCATTATTTAGCAGTCTAAGCTGTTTATTTAAACTAGTCAGCTGATAGTTCAATGTGGTTACCTCATCTCTAAGAGCAGAAGCCTCGGATAGATGCTTTGCATTCTCAGATTGTAGCTGCTTTGTGAGTTGAGATATTTGAGTCTGATGCTTCAGCTTCTCATCTTGCAATTTACTTATAACGTTTTGTTGCTGCTGACAAACCTTTTCACTCTTCTGACTCAGTGCTTTATAAGACGCAGCTAGTTCATCAAAGGTCAATTCTTCATCATCTGATTCAGATTCAATAAATCCAGTAAGTGCAGTAATGTGATTTGCAGACTCAGAGTAGTCATCATCCTCAGAGTCATCTTCATCAGACCAAGTGACAGCCATAACCTTCTTCTGTTTCTTCAGGAATGTTGGACATTCAGCTCTAATATGTCCATGGCCTTCACATTCATGACATTGAACACCTTTTCCAGTACTGGCCTTTTCCTCAGGTCTGTATTTTCTTTCACCATTAAACTTTCTGTTATTATCAGAGAAATTGCCTTTAGCATTTGTCCTGCCTCTTCCATCCATCTTCTTTAATATTCTGTTGAACTGCCTGCCTAGATGTGCCATAGTTTCAGATAAATTTTCATCAGTTTCTAAACCATTTTCTACTTCCTCACTTTCAGTGGTGTTGGTTACAAGAGCTATACTCTTCTTCCTCTTCTCGGTTTTCTCTTTAGCAGCCAGCTCATAGGTTTGTAATGAACCCACCAAATTTTCAAGTTTCATCACTCCTATATCATGTACTTCTTCTATGGTAGTGACTTTCATATCAAACATCTTAGGAAGAGATCTAAGCATTTTTCTTACCATTCTTTCCTCGCTTAGCTTTTCTCCTAGAGCATCAAAGTTGTTTGCAAAATCTAGAATGGTCATGTGGAAGTCATGAACAGATTGACCTTCACCCATCATTAGATTCTCAAACTTTACGGTCAGAAGCTGTAGCCTTGAATTCTTCACCTTAGCGGTGCCTTCATGTGTAGTCATTAGAATTTCCCATGCTTCCTTAGCCACTGAGCACTGTTTGATCATCCTGAAAATGTTGTTGTCCACAGCATTGAATAAGGCATTTAGCGCCTTGGAGTTACCATGTGCAAGCTCATCCTCTTCCTTGGTCCAATCCGCTTCTGGTTTTAGTTCACCTGTAGTTTTACCATCTTTGTCACGTATCACTGGATGCTCCCATCCCGTTAGGATAGCCTTCCAAGATTTGCTATCAAGTGATTTAATAAATGCCACCATTTTGGCTTTCCAGTAATCATAGTTTGATCCATCCAGAAGTGGAGGTCTGTTGACATAGCCACCATCCTTGTTCATTATGCCAGAAAGTAACTTCCCTGGTCCTCACCCACGCAGAACAGGGTGCCTGCTCTGATGCCAATTGTAATTCTGGCACCTACTGAGGACAGATGTTAAGACAGAAGCTATAGCAATTGTCGTCCGTAACCAGTTTTAATGCTAAGACAAATGCTCTAGCGTATGTCCACAGTAGATTATAATCAACAAGTAAAAACAACAGACAATGAAGTAAATAACACAGAGAATTGTTAACCCAGTTCGGCGTTCACAACGACCTACTCTGGGGGCTACCAAGCCAGGAAGGAATCCACTATAATAGATCTAGTTCTAAGCCCACAGCAAACATACAAGTTTACGACTTATCACCTAGACTCTACCCGTGCTAACTCAACCTAGGAACTCCTAAGTTTGAGATCCCGTCTCACTTCCTTTCTATCACGAACCTCGTGATTATTCAGTTCTACGAACAGTTCGGTTTCACTAACCAAACAACAAAACAGTCTCCGTGCTTAAAAGCTTGGGAGAAGTTATACAAATAACAACTCAAACAGGCCTAAGCTTGTGTTATAGAATCCACAAGAAAAGGCTTACAATTAACAAGACTCAAACCCTAAAACTATATTCTTGAAATACGGCTTCAGTAACCTTTTAGGTTTTAGTCTTCACATATTTATATGACCTGAGTTAGCATGGGCTAGGTCTTCATATTGGGCTTTAATCTTCAGCTGTCCTTTTGCAAAGTCCAGCACACATGTAATGGAAAGAATTACTTGTTTCCATAAATGGCGTAGCATCTTCTGGAAAGTATATCTTGGTCCAGCCACCTAATAAACCCTTGTTTAAAGGCGTGCGTCTTGATAAGCAAGTAAGGCGAAAATAGTGCTTCAGATAATCTTCAAAGATATGGCGCGCAAATAGAGCATTAAATACCGGCAAGACAGATGTTGTACCCACATGCTACGGCATCTGGTCCAACATCTTGCTTGAACATGTTTTTGCAAAATGAGGCCAACATACAAAACACCAACAATCTTCATCTTCATCAACTTTAGAACTGGTACCCTGTTTCTCAGCAGAGGCAGTAGAGTCATCAACAGCCTGATCATCTTCCTCTACCTTATCAGCAACACCAGTCACAGAGTTATTTGGCAGAATGCCAGATGCATCCTCCAATGGTCCAGCCTCTTCAACCACATTAGTTGTTGGTGAAGGAGTTGTAATCACAGCAGCAACAGATGTCAAATTTTCACCATTTTTATCAGAAATTTTATCAACATCATCTGATTGAACAGTGATTTCTGGGGGTTGAACATCTATATCACAGTCAGCCCTAGGGTTATCAACATTCATATCATCAATGGAATTGGGGCTTTTGTTAACAGTAACAGGACTCAAATTGGGACTTGCATCCATGGATTCTTTAGTACCAACATCATCATTGTCAGTTTTAGATTGATTCGTATCCAGATAGAGATCAGTCATAGACAATGCTCGAGACGTTTCACCTTTCTTGGAGGGTTTCTTCTTTTTACTCTTCTTGATTTTAATCGAAGCTGACGAAGGCGAAATTTTCTTCTTGCGATGTTTCTTTGACTTAGAATGACGTGAAGAAGACTTGTGTTTCTTGGACGAACGAGAATCCTTCTTCAATTGATCTTCTTCCGAGTTGACAAGCAAATCCGAAGCGTTCGAATCACATGCAAGTGTTTTAGAAGTCTCATCGTGATCAGACACATCCTTTTCGGTTGAGTTTTGAGAATTTCCAGACATGATGAAGTGGCGATTGCAAAGAGAAGAATCAAAATCACAAAAGTTTGCGAAAAGTTGTAACAGTGAGTAGCAGGGAGAGGCGTTGAACAGATGGAGAGATGAAGAGTTTAACTGACAAATGAATGAGTGATAAAGCACACAATATGGTGGAGTATTAATTTTCCCTCTTCCTTGGACAGCGTGCTCAGTATATGAAAAGTTAGACTTTACTGCACACGCGTGAGATACTAATTGCTATAAACTTTCAAATAGGAAAATTCCTAGCTTGCCCCTGAGTTTTTCAAACTGATTAAGATCTAGCGCCTTTGTAAAAATATCAGCCAGTTGTTCACCTGTGGTAACATGTTCCAGCATCACTATTTTATCTTCAACTAGTTCTCTGATAAAATGGTGTCTGATATCAATATGCTTGGTTCTGCTGTGCTGGATTGGATTCTTGGAAATATTAATGGCACTCATATTATCACAGAATAATTTCATGGTTTCCTGATGAATATCATATTCACTGAGCATTTGTTTCATCCAAACTAACTGAGAACAACTACTACCGGCTGCAATATACTCAGCTTCAGCTGTAGATAGTGAGACACAGTTTTGTTTCTTACTAAACCAGGATATTAAGTTATTTCCTAAGAAGAAACATCCACCAGATGTACTTTTTCTGTCATCTGCACTCCCAGCCCAGTCAGCATCACAGTAGCCAATTAACATTGCATTATCACCATGTGTATATAACATTCCATAATCACTAGTACCACTCACATATTTCAAAATTCTTTTAACTTGAGTGAGGTGACTTACCTTAGGTTCAGCCTGGTATCTTGCACATACTCCAACTGCAAATGTGATGTCTGGTCTACTTGCAGTGAGATATAGCAGGCTCCCAATCATGCTCCTATAGAGACTTTGATCAACCTTTACTCCCTTCTCATCTTTAGACAATTTTAAGTGCGTAGGAGAAGGAGTTCTCTTATGGCTTGCACTTTCCATACCAAACTTCTTCACAATGTTCTTAGCATACTTGCTTTGAGAGATGAAAATAGTGTCTTCCATCTGTTTCACTTGTAGCCCAAGAAAGAACGTTAGTTCACCAACCATACTCATTTCAAATTCATATTGCATTTGTTGTACGAAATGTTGCACCATCCTGTCAGACATTCCACCAAATACGATATCATCCACATAAATCTGAGCTATCAACAGCTCCTTTTCTTCTGCCTTAACAAACAAGGTTTTATCATTACCTCCCTTCCTGTAGCCTTGTTTCATTAAGTATTCTGTAAGTCTCTCATACCAAGCTCTGGGTGCTTGCTTGAGACCATATAATGCCTTCTTTAACTTGTACACATGATCAGGGTGATTTGGATCAACAAATCCTTTTGGCTGCTCAACATATACATCTTCATTCAAGTATCCATTTAGAAAAGCACTCTTCACATCCATTTGGTAAAGCTTGAATTTTAAGAAGCATGCCACACCAAGAAGTAGCCTTATAGATTCTAAGCGAGCTACTGGTGCAAATGTCTCTTCAAAGTCAACACCTTCTATCTGAGTATAACCCTGAGCCACCAGCCTGGCTTTATTTCTTGTAACCACTCCTTGTGAATCAGATTTATTTTTATACACCCATTTGGTACCAATGATATTAGTGTCTGTAGGTCTTGGTACTAGATCCCATACTTCACATCTCTTGAATTGATTCAATTCCTCTTGCATAGCTTCAATCCAAAATTCATCAGTCAAATCTTCTTTGACATTCTTTGGCTCAATCTTAGACACAAAGCATGCATTTGACACACCATCCTGTGATCTTCTAGTAGTAATTCCTTGATCAGGATTACCAATTATCAGATCTGTGGGGTGATTCTTTTGAACTCTAACTGAAGGACCTTTGTTTACTGGAGCATTGTACAAATCAGTCTCTCTTCCTGATTTTTCAACTTTATCTGTGTAGATTTCTTCTTCCAGAACATCAGATGGGGTAGGAGTAGAGTCAGCATGGGGATCAGCATCTGTTTCACTGACAGAGTAGGTGTCTTCAATTACAACATTTATAGATTCCATCACCGTGCTAGTTCTTGAGTTAAACACTCTAAAAGCTCTACTGTTTGTGGAATATCCTAGAAAGATTCCTTCTTCACTTTTAGGATCCAATTTTCTTCTAGGTTCTCTATCTGCAAGAATGTAACATTTACTTCCAAAGATGTGAAAGTATTTTACAGTAGGCTTCCTCCCTTTCCATAGCTCATATAGAGTATTTGACGTTCCAGTTCTCAATGTGACTCTGTTGTGAATATAGCACGCAGTACTCATAGCTTCTACCCAAAAATGATAAGGTAGTTTCTTCGCATGCAGCATTACTCTGGCACATTCCTGCAAAGTCCTGTTTTTCCTTTCCACAACACCATTCTGTTGGGGTGTAATGGGGGATGAGAACTCATGCCCAATACCTTCTGAAGCACAGAAATCAGCAAAACTAGAATTTTCGAATTCCCTTCCGTGATCACTTCTGATTCTTATAATACCTTCATCCTTTTCTCTTTGTAGTTGTACACATAAGTCTTTAAACACAGAGAAGGTATCAGATTTTTCTCTAAGAAAGCTAATCCACGTATATCTTGAGTAATCGTCCACTACAACAAAGGCATATTTCTTTCCTCCTAGACTTTCCACTTGCATAGGACCCATCAAGTCCATGTGTAGTAGTTCAAGAACTCTGGATGTGGTTAAATGGGGCACTGTAGGGTGCGACATCTTAATTTGCTTTCCAACCTGACACTCACCACATATCTTCCCTTCTTCTATCTTTAATTTGGGCATTCCACTGACAGCTTCTTCAGTGATAATCTTCTTCATGCTCTTAAGATTGAGATGACCAAGTTTCCTGTGCCATACATTAACCTCATCTTCTTTAGTTATCAGACAAGAAGATAAGTTAGTTTCATCTGGAGCTACCCACAAATAACAGTTATCCTTTGACCTTATTCCTTTCATTGTCACTTTACCTTCTTCATTAGTTACTAGACATTCACCTTTGGTAAAGTTAACCTTCATTCCTTGATCACAGAGTTGGCTTATGCTGATTAGATTAGCTGTTAACCCTTTCACAAGAAGAACATCATCAAGATCAGGTTGTCCAACATTTGCTAGTCTTCCAATACCTTTAATCTCACCTTTAGCACCATCACCGAATGTAACATAACTAGTGGAGTAAGACTTAAGATCCACCAGAAACTTTTCTATTCCAGTCATATGTCTGGAGCAACCACTGTCAAAGTACCAGTCTTCTCTAGAAGTAGCTCGAAGAGATGTGTGAGCAATTAGGCCAGCAACATTACCTTTAGGCTTCCATTCTTTTGCTTGGTTAATCTCTACTTTCTCTGGTACTTCCCTCTGATTTCTCTTTGGGAACCCATATAATCTATAACAAAAAGGTCTTATATGTCCTCTTCTTCCACAATAATGACAAATCCAGGGTTGTGGTCTCATATTTCTGAATCCCAGATGGGGTTGCACATGGGGCAGCCTTGGTTTCGGCATGGGAGATTTTTTGTTTCTACCAGAAGGCAAAAACTTCAGCTCGGGATCATACTCCTTGGGTTTATTCAGATCCTCATATTCATACCCAATACCTTTTACCTAATTTCCTTCTTCCTGCGATTTAATTAGTTTTTCTAGAACGACAGTGCTATTGTTCATAGAAACTTCCTTTTTAAGCTTTTCAAGTGTGGAATTTAGTTGCGTTACCTCATTATTCAGTTCAGAAAATCTGAGCCAGGTGCTTGTTCTTTTCAGACTGTAGTTCCAAGATAAGTCTTTTTTGATTTTCTTGGCTTCTACAAACCTCTTCACTTCTCTTGCATAGAGCTCTATAGGATTCAGCCAATTCTTCATAAGATACGTCCCCATGATTTGATTCAGTGTCAGAGCTGCACAGTCCAGTTAAGGCAGTAATGTGCTTTGCAGTTTCACCAGATGTGTCATCATCTGAGTCTTCATCCTCAGACCATGTTGCAGTCATTCCCTTTTGTTACTTCTTCAAGTAATTAGGACATTCATACCTGATGTGTCCATATCCACTGCATTCATGACACTGTACTCCTCTCACTTGACTCACTTTTTCTTCAACATTAGGTTTCTTTAGGAAACCAGAATTCTTGTTGATGTCGAGTGAAATGGGGGACACATTCTGCTTCACATTCTGTTTACCTCTCCTATCCATTCTTCTTAGTACTTTATTGAATTATCTTCCTAGGAGAGCCATAGCTTCAGATAAGCTTTCATCAGTATCTGCCTCATCTTGCGCATCATCAGTATCAGTATTTGAGACAAAGGCTATGTTTTTGTTTTTGCTTCCAGATCGTTCATTAGTAGAAAGTTCATAGGTTTGTAGAGACCCAACCAGATCATCCAATTTTATTTCAGATAAGTCCCTAAATTCTTCTATACATGTGACCTTCATGTCAAACCTCTTGGGTAGAGATCTCAGCATTTTTCTCACCATCTTTTCTTCAGAAATTTTTTCACCTAGAGATTCAAATGTGTTAGCAAAATCTAAAACAGTCATATAGAAGTCATGTACCGTCTCATCTTCTTTCATTTTGAGGTTCTCAAATTTCGTAGTCAGCATCTGAAGTCTGGAGTTCTTGACTTTTGATGTCCCTTCCTGAGTAGTTCTCAAAATCTCCCAAGCTTCTTTAGCCTGAGTGCATCTCTTTATCAGTCTAAACATGTTCTTATCAACACCATTGTATAAGGCGTTCAAAGCTTTGTGATTTCCAAGAGCAAGTTCATCTTCAGTCTTTGACCACTCTCCCTCAGGTTTCAAGGAAACAACATTATCTTTATCTATAACTGTGGGATGTTCCCAGCCAGTAACCACAGACTTCCATGTCCTACTGTCCACAGACCTCAAGAAGGCTTCCATGCGTGATTTCCAGTAGTCATAATTAGTACCATCCAACAACGGTGGCCTACTCACAGCTCCTCCTTCCTTTTCCATAGCAACCAGAATCGTTCCCTGAAGCTCACCCTAATAGCAGAACAGGGTGCCTGCTCTGATGCCAATTGAAATTCTGGCGTAGCAATGGGGTACAGGATGTGCCTACCTTTGCAACTACAATTTGCACAACGAAGTAAATAATATGCAGAATAATAATCAACTGGAAATTAAATGAACACAGGAGTTTGTTAACCCAGTTCAGCGTATAACACGACCTACGCTGGGGGATACCAATCCAGGAGTGAATCCACTATGATAAAACTAGTTAGAAGTCTCCAGCAAACGACCCGTTTACACTTCGTCACCTAGTTTCTACCCGTGCTTCCTTCAACCTAGGACCACCTAGATTAGAGACACCTATCTCTCCTCCTCTTAACTACACAACCAGTGTAATTTATCTTACCTTGAGAACAATGAAGTCACCCTTCAAACAATAACCTATCTCCGTGCTTAAAAGCTTAGGAGTAGACTAAAACCCTTACAACACAAGAGCACAGTCCTAAGCATGTATCAAAGAGATACAAGATAGGCTCACAAAAATACCCACAAGAAACTTAAAAAACCTAGACACAAATATATATTTCTTCACTTGAGTTTTCGTAACATTTAAACGTCTGTGTTCTTCAATATATATATAGCTCGTGAAGTATAAAATTAGTTCCTTGATTTTTGGTCTTCAGATCATTATGAAAAAAGGCAACATATCCGATACAGCTTGTAAGCTAATCCAATCCATCGAAATCCTAAAATATAGGAATATATTTTAGGTTTAATATACTATCGGATATCTACAAGGAATAAGCGCTTTCCAAGTCTTGAGGAACAAGCAGCACACTAAAGTATCATAAACGGATAAGCTTGAAAGACAACGCGCACAAACAACCTGTTCGTATATTCAGGCTTTTAGAATGTCATTCCATATGTAGCCACATCTGCCACTACATCTGGCTATTTGTTGTTTTTGTAAAATTAAGCCAATTTGAAAAACCTAACAAAGATGAACCTTGTGTTTACAAGAAGGTTAGTGGGAGCATAGTCGTGTTCCTAGTATTATATGTAGATGACATACTACTTATAGGAAACAACGTCCCTACCTTGTTACAAGTTAAAAATTGGCTAGGGAATTGCTTTTCTATGAAAGATCTGGGTGAAGCAATCTATATATTAGGGATTAAGATCTATAGAGATAGATCACAGAAACTGCTTGGCTTAAGTCAGAGTACATACATAGACAAAGTGTTGTGACGCTTTAATATGCATGATTCCAAGAAAGGATTCATTCCTATGCAACATGGCTTGTGTCTTTCAAAAGCACAATATCCCTCATCTAAAGAAGAGAGGGATCGCATGAATAAAATCTCATATGCATCAGCTATTGGATCCATCATGTATGCCATGATATGTACTCGCCCAGATGTATCATATGCCTTAAGTGCAACGAGTCGATACCAGTCTGATCCTGGTGAGGCTCATTGGGTGGCTATCAAGAACATTCTTAAATACTTGAGAAGGACCAAAGATTCATTCCTAATATATGGAGGTCGAGAAGAGCTAAATGTAATTGGTTACACTGATGCTAGCTTCCAGACAGATAGGGATGACTTTCGATCGCATTCCGGCTATGTGTTTTGCATAAATGGTGGCGCTGTGAGCTGGAAAGGTTCAAAGCAAGATACAGTTCTCGATTCTACAACTGAAGCTGAGTACATTGCCGCATCAAATGCAGCAAAGGAAGCTGTTTGGATAAAGAAGTTCATCACTGAATTTGGCATATTCCCTAGCATTGTGGATCTCATTGATCTATTTTGTGATAACAATGGTGCTATCGCACAAGCTAAGGAACCTAGATCCTACCAAAAGTCCAAACATATACTCAGGCGCTATCATCTCATTCGAGAAATAATTGATAGAGGAGAAGTGAAGATATGCAGAGTACCAACACTTGACAATGTCGCTAACCCACTTACGAAACCTCTTGCTCAGCCGAAGCATGAGGGTCATACTAGAAGCATAGGTATTAGGAGTATGCCTAATTGGCTCTAGTGCTAGTGGGAGATTGTTGGTGTAAGCCCTAGAGGCCAATTAATGTATTGAATAATTTACTTATCAAATAAAAGGCTTTTTCTTTATTATGTTTATATGTTAAAATAATAAAGTCCCTAGAATAGTTAATTCGTTAATGGAACGTTAAGTATGACTTAAACGTGAGAATCCATTAAATATAAGAACAATATTCTTAAACGTATCCGTAGTCAAGCTTTATTGTTAAATGGGATAACATTAAAGCGTAGAGACTATAATGTCGGTAGACTGATGATCATGTCTCACTGATCATAGATAATGAGTTATCAAGTCTTCACATATATATAAATGTTAAGGGTAACTTTATATCGGATTGACCCACCATGAGAATACTACATAGAATGTTATGAAATGTCATAAGTTATTCTCATAGTGATAAAAGGTGTATTCCACCCTTCGACCTGAAACCACTGTGTACCCTAGATGTAGGAGTGTAATACCTTGTTGCCATTCAAACGTTATCCGTAACTGGATAACTATAAAGTTGGTTGATGGGTATACCACGAATCATGCTGAGGGACATGAGTGACCTAGATGGAATTTGTCCCTCCTACATAACGGGAGATATGTCTATGGGCCTGTAACAGCCCAGGCCCCACCAACATAGGTGGTCCCGGCACTGCCACCTCACGATCTTCTCCACCCCCCTCTTTAGTGGAGTTTTTGCCTTCCGTGGGAATCGAACCACGTACCCTGGGGTTCAAGTACATGTTCAATCCATTCCCATTACCAATTGGGCTACTAGCACAATTGGTAGTGGGAATGGATTGAACACGTACTTGAACCCCAGGGTACGTGGTTCGATTCCAACGGAAGGCAAAACTCCACTAGAAAGGGGGGTGGAGAAGATCGTGAGGTGGCAGTGCCGGGACCACCTATGTTGGTGGGTCCTGGACTGTTACAAAAAAGGCGCCTATTTTTGTAACAGCCTAGGCCCACCAACATAGGTGGTCCCGGCACTGCCACCTCACGATCTTCTCGACCCCCCTCTCTAGTGGAGTTTTTGCCTTCCGTGAGAATCGAACCATGTACCCTGGGGTTCAAGTACATGTTCAATCCATTCCCACTACCAATTGAGCAAGTTGGTAGTGGGAATGGATTGAACATGTACTTGAACCCCAGGGTACATGGTTCGATTCTCACGGAAGGCAAAAACTCCACTAGAGAGGGGGGTGGAGAAGATCGTGAGGTGGCAGTGCCGGGACCACCTATGTTGGTGGGGCCTGGGCTGTTACAGGGCCCAATATTGAACTAGACAAAGATGACATACTATGCCTTGTGTTCAATATAGACATGAGGACAAAAGGGTAATTATGCACAAGATATTTATCACAGAAAAGTTAGTCATATCACATGACATTCTTGTGACTTGGGTAACAGTGATGTGTTGCTAGATACCGCTCACTGTTTATAATATTAAGATTAATATTATTATCAACGTCATAAGAACCTACAGGGTCACACACATAAGGACAGTTAAAATGGGAAAAATAAGTGAGACTTATTGCGGGGGGTGAATTTAGTGAAAAACGAATATTGGGCTTGAGAAATCCAAATTCGTGTGAACTGAAGACCACATAAGAAACTCTATAAATAGAGCCTTATGAAATTCAATTTCATACACTTTTGAAAACCCTAATTCGTACTTGAGAAATTCTGAATTTCTCTAAACCCTAAACCGCACAAATTCCCTCAACCTTCATCCAAGAACAGCTAGCACCGAAGGATTGGAGGTTCCTGTTTGTGTGGACTAAGTGGAGGTGCTGCAATTGCGGTGCTCGTGATCGAAAAGAAAGCGAAGGAACGGGTCTTCAAATTGCGGTGCTCGTGATCGAAAAGAAAGCGAAGGAACGGTTCTTCAAAGGTAACAATCTATCCCTGATCATGAACATACACATGGATCCATTGAAGGAAAATCGAATTTTTAAATCCGCTGCGTTTTATCTTTGATAATATGGTATACGTTTTGCTTCAATTTCTTCCATTTTTGCCGCTTTTTTATGCAATTTTTACATTTCTTGCTTTTTGACGTGTAACTTCGTAACTTTAGGATTTTGCGTGGATTTGGTCTTCAAGTTGACTAAAAAGTACTAAAGACTAACCTAAAAACTACCTAAACACATCATATATTTGCGTGTCATCAGCAGATCATAATGGAAGAGTCAGTCCTAGAAGATTCTTTCTTATCTTAAAACCTCCAAGAAACACTAATACCACTCAGATGATGTCAGCATTTCCGCAAATACTTTGTCTAAACCTTTTGAAGGTTTAGACCATGAAGACCCTTACCCTTAGGAAATTGAAAATTTAATACATAACCGTTTCTTCTTTTAAAAAGTCAACATTCACATACTCGACATTAAAAATATAATTAATTTTGAAGTTTCTCCTCTAGTTGGTCAAAGCATTAAAAATTTGTCTATATTTACAATAGGCACAAACTCGGAACACTTAACTCATAGTTGTATAAATTGAGGGAGGGATGAAACAGAAGTCGCATTGACCTAAACCTAGAGGTAAGCTATCTCGTTCCATATTCATGTCTTCCGAAAACATATCATCTTCCCCTCCTTCTCCTAAATCTAGCATGAATATTGGCCACAACTCACATCCACACTCATACCATCATCCCTTACCCAATTCCTCATCAGCTACTGCTACACATAGGTTCGGTAGTCACGCTCCTGGAATAAGGAAAGCAATGTTGAGACTTGAAGCTGAGTTTGGCCATCCACATATCTCATTATTGCAATCAATTAAAAATAATAATACTAATGTAATCAACATTCACAACAATAACAACATGATGAGTTCTATTGTTGATGGTTATAATACTGATCTCAGTGTTGCAGGCTCATCACAATCGCTCGAGCCGTCATTCGATAAGATGATCACCGCTAGTACTTATGTTGATGAGGCTGATGTTGGGGTTGACGACGACGACAACAACAACACAAAGAATGTTAATGATGGTAGAATTCATAACCTACCAAGCAAAAAACATGGACCATACATGTGTCTAAAGTGCAATCAAGTGTTTTACTAATCAGTCGCCTGTTGTTGTTGTTGTCAACAATCATGGTCAGAATCAGATTGATGTTGCGGATCTTCCTCTCATTAGAGACAAAGTCAAATTGGAGCTACAAATGATTAATACGCATGCTTAATTTGTAATGTTTAATTACTTTCTTCACATTTAATTACCATATATATTTTGTTTTTGGGTGCACAATCTTTAGTCCAATTTTATAGTGTCCTTAATTTGGTGTTTAATTTTATGTTTAGTGGCCTTGTTTAGTAATATGCGATCTCAATTTTATGTACCAATAAATGGATATGAATAAATAAATTTCTCTTTCCCCTAAATTCTCAAAAGCACTGAAATAATATTTGAGTTTTACCCCTATGTTGAATGCAAAATTAAAACGAATTATTCAAATTAGCTAATCAAGACAATAATGAGAAGTCTAACATCATATAGTAACCTTGAAAATGTGTAAAATATAATTTTGAGTAGTTTTTATTATATTATAATTATAATATTATGAACGTTGGGGGTTGAACGGGTGTAAAAGAGTGTTATGATTGGATTGTGAACGATATTCTGCAGTAATGCTCATGTATTTTCTAACACAATATTCAAAATGAGATTTTTTATAATTAAATAATATACAAATGCATTTACACATAGTTTAATTCAAGCTTGAACTCTTCATCTTGGGAGCCATCTTTTCGGTGAGATGAAAACAACACACGATATACGAGAATAAAATCAGAAAAAGTCACGAATGACTTATATTGGCAGGATACCTCTCACGTTTGACAATGTCACTTGACTCTATCATACAAATCGAATCCAAGAATGCATCAAAATATTAGTTAATTGGGGACAACAACTCCTTATTTATACCTTTTATACATACCGGAGTTAGACTCATCCACAATATTGTGAAAGAGAAACAGTTGCCTAGGAATGCAAACTTTTTTGAATAAATATAAAATATTTTAGAAACTTGGACTCAAACAACTCGAATAAACTCCGATTTGATTGACTAATTAATGGACAAAGATCTTGAGTTAGTAAAGTAGAAAAAGATAGCAACCTTGCAAGGAACTATCCAATGAGCACAAAACAACTCAAGGTATCTGATAAAGGTGCAACCAATGAAGCACATATACGAGTACGAGTATCGGATACGATATGTATCTGATACGGTGATACGTCAATTATTGAAAATATTGGATACGATATGTTTAAGATACATATATTAAAATTAAAATTAGACTTTTTTTACATGGAGTAAAAAACTACCAAACAAAACAAATAATACACTATTAAATCTAAAATAACATTATGCAGTATGACTTCTTGATTAGGCGTCTTGATTGGTTTAGATCAAAGAGGAATATTTGTCTGAAATTCTTTGCTTATTGTGAATTAGAATATCTTTCTTTATGATTTTTTTTGTACAAATCCTTCTTTATGAATTTATTTGTATAAGAACGTTGAAAATTGATAATAACTATTAAAAAGTATTAAATGTGAAGAAATGACTAAATAGAAATGTACGTGAAAAAAAAATAGTCAGATATAAAAAATTAAATGGTAAATAGATTTTTACCCCCTACAAATAGGTGAATTTAGTTTTTTACCTCCTGCAATATTTTTTTTTTTTTTTGAGATTCCACCTTTGCAATATGAAGATTCTCTCATTTTACTCCCTGATTGTACAACTTGACAACTGACTAGATATTTGTAATGATGTGACATGTTTAGTTGGTTTTTATTTCAATTTTTATTTATTTAATTAGGGACAAATAGATAATTGTTGCCACATTAATTTTCGGGTTAAATATGTTTTTAGTCCCTACATTTTGTGAAATTGTTAAGAATAGTCATACATTTTAAAAATTGTAAAAAAAAAACTATAAAATTTTTCGCTATCAAGATTAGTCCCTGCGTTTATCCTTTAGGGACCATTATGGACAATTTCGCAAAATGTAGGGACTAAAAACATTAAAAGGTATGGACTATTCTTGACAATTTTCTAAAATGTAGGGACTAAAAATACTAAAAAATAGGGACTATTCTTGACAACTTTGCAAAATGTAGGGACTATTCTCTACGGATTGGACTAATTTTGATAATGCAAAATTTTATAGGTTTTTTCTTACCATTTTAAAATGTAAGGACTATTCTTAACAATTTCGCAAAATGTAAGAATTAAAAACATATTTAAGAAAGAAATTTACATTAAGTGTGTTCCTAACACACCTCCTGGAAAATAATTTCTCTTTTCTCACAATCAAATATGGAAAATAAATTTGATAACAGTAGCTCGTAGAAGGCGATTGAATAACCACTCTTGTAGAAAAATTCACATACCCAACACCTCATGTTCAGACGACGACGCTGGCAGCGCCGTTGGGGCTCGCGGCGGCCACGATTAGTGGCGACGATCCCATTTAGGGATTTCTACAGTTCACAAGCTTGACGTCGAATTCGATACCGAACGAAGAAATCTAAAAATTAAGGGGGAGTGTACGGGTAGAGAGAAAGAAAAGGAAAGTAATTTTTTGTTCTGTTGTTGTTGTTCTTCTTCTTCTTCTTGTGGGTTGTAATTTTTTATTGTTCGTTATTGTTCTTCTAGTTTATAGTATTTGTTTTTGTTTGTGGGTGGTCATTAGATGTAGAAATGCTGGTGATTGTGATGAAGATGATGATGGATGGATGATGAAGATGAATTTTAATATAATTATTTTATGTTTTTGTTTTTAATCTTTTTTAATTAAAAATGTTATCTAGAATTAAAAATAAACAAATATAAATACACAGTCAGCTTGCCATGTCATCGAAAATAAAGATTTCATGCCAAGTTGTCTATTGAGAGGGTAAAAGAGAAGAATCTTGACATTACGAGGAGTAATTGCAAATTCTTTTTTTACACGGGCTGAAACAAAATTCGCCTCTTTGCAGGAGGTAAAAACATATTTACCCAAAATAACAAAAGGAGAAAAATATGAACAGTCATGTGTATCCCTATCGTATCGAAAATGTATCGCCACTGTATCTGTTTTTTTATATTTTTATTTTAAGAGAATAAATTCAAATACTCTTTCGACACGTATCGACAGCGTATCGGAGTGTATCGGAATATCAAATACGATTCGAAAGTCATTTTGAATTATTGGTGCTTCAGAGGGTCAACTAATGGGATGGAGATGGAATGGAGCGATATTCAACCATCGCATCATAACATTCAAATCAGTAAGAGGTAGGTGAATTAGAAAAAATCTAATTCAGTATTGTCCCCCTCCTAAAACAGGCTTGATCAACATTTATACAGGGAAGAACATGAAAATCTAGAAAATTACTACCTAATAATAATTTCATCTATACACAACAAGTAATGAGGCCAAGAGTTGGGTTTAGTTTAGGTTTTCCTCCCTATACTTTAGTCCCTATTTTTATATTGAAGTTTAGTTTTCAACCCTATATTTTAAAATCATTCTTTTTCGTCTCTAATTAATTTTCAGTTTTGGTTTTAGTCTCAAATATTGAGAATTGAATTTTATCAGTTCGTTCCTAGAATCCTATTTATCCGTTACATCTTTATCATCTTCTTCCTTAATTGCAATGCAACTGTGATTTTGGCCGAATCACTTGCATTTAATTGTGATTCTCCTTAATATCAATTATTGTGATGCGACCATGACCGATTAACCATGAATTAAAAATTTCATTCTTTGTAATTTTGAACCATTTAATATGACTAATAGGGTTGGTCATTATATCATTATCATCGTGCAAAATATATCTATAGATCTTTTAGTTTTATGTTTGTATATATTAGATAAGTTTTTTAAGTTATAAATAGATCCTTTAAGTTTTAAAGTAACAAAATAGGTCTTTTAAGTTTTACGTTTGTTATGAATATATCTTTTAAGTTTTGCGTTTGCAACATACATGTGATTAAAAAATAGGACTTAGATGTTACAAATTACAAACTTAAAGGACCTATTTATTACAAATTATAAACTTAAAGGACTTATTTGTTACTTAAAAAACTTATCTGATACATACGTAAAACTTAAATGGTTCATCTGATACAAACATAACTATTGATGCAGTTTGCCTTATCATTAAGAGTAAACTATGTGTGTTCTTTTTTGCTTTTGATGTCTGTCCAAACGTACAAAAGAAAGGCTTCAAAATAAGGGGACATGCAAAAAAGTTGAAATAAATAATAAAGCCAAAGCTTATCTATCCATGAAAGTGAAAGCTTAAACCACAATATTCTTAGGTTATTAAAGCCATCTTTAACAAACATAACATCACCTTAAAATCATATGAAAGAGAATAAAATAATATAAAACATAACATGTTAATGTTTCAACTTTAAACCAAATCTATTTGGACTCCACATGATGACATGTTAAGGAACTCATAATGAAAGAATAAAGGGTAATAATCCTTTTAAGAATCTTTCTTTTTCTTTACATTGTGAAGTACTAATTATTACTATGACTTCTCTTTAAGACCTTTCAAAGTAAAAGTGAAGAAAAATGGTTAAAATACTTTGTACATTCATTCATTTATTATTAGTACTAAGTGACAATATTGAAGTGTCTTTTTGTGAACTAGTAGTTTTTGTATTGTGTGTGAATTTTGGTCCTTTGATTTGTGTTTTCATTTTCAATCCATGTCACCAATTTGTTTTGATGTGTGCAGAGAAAAAATTTGCATGTGAGAAAAATGGTCTATTTGTTCTTGATGAGTTTATGAATTTTGGTCTATTTGTTCAATTGGGTTGATTGTGCAAGTGGCTACAAGTTCTTAAGGTATTTGAACTTTTCTTGTTTTCTTATGGTTTTACTTGTTTCTTTGTTCTTCATATTTTGAATTTAGTGCCAAAAAAAAAAATGAGTGAAGTGAATATTTTGTTCATGTTTTACTAGATTTGTTTGGTTTGGTACACTTTGTTGAGGTAAAAAGCTTTTTATGATGTTGAGTTATATCACATCAAAACCTTTCTTAAGTGCTTTTATACTTTATATGATTTTCTCATGAAATAATCAATTACATTGAACCTTGAAGAAATAATCACACAAACGAAGGTAAATGTGGCTACAAATTGTAGTTGCAATGTCGTTGCAGAGACCTCTAAAACTTGTACATTGTGTCCGCAATTTTAGTTTCCGCAACTTAGAACTATGCAATAGATTTTATTGCATCATCAAAGATTTATTTCCACTTTCTTATGAATGATTAAATTATTCACTCCTTGAAATTGCAGGAATTTTGAAGAAAAACCAAACTTCAACCTTTGAGAAGACTATAATCTAAATCTCTCTTCATCTATATGCTTTAACTTATCAATGGAAAATAAGCTTCATCCAAAAGTGCTTCTAGTTTTAGTCACAATTTTTCTTTCAATTTCTTACACAAACCAACTTCAATCCTCTCACACTCGAACCCTTTTACGAATCAAACGTCTCTTAAACTTTCCATCAATTTTAAGCTCATGGAATTCAACTACAGATTTTTGCAACACAGATTCAAAAGCTTCTCTAACTGTTGTATGCTATGAACAAACCATAACTCAGCTACACATAGTTGGTGAAACAAAACCTCAACAACTTCTTCCAAAAAACTTCTCAATAGATTCATTTTTCACAACACTTTTGAGAATTCCAACTCTAAAAGTTCTCACACTAGTTTCCTTAGGCTTGTTTGGTCCACTTCCTAGCAAAATAAGTGGTTTATCATCTTTGGAAATAGTTAACATGAGTTCAAATTTTCTATATGGTAAAATCCCTCAAGAACTTCCATTGCTTTCAAATCTTCAAGCACTTATTCTTGATAACAATATGTTTGATGGACATTTACCTGATTGGTTGGATTCGTTTCCATCGTTAACTGTTTTGAATTTGAAACAAAACTTATTCAATGGTTCGCTTCCTGATTCGTTGAGTAGCTTAACAAATATGCGAGTTCTTTCGCTTTCTCATAACCGTTTCTACGGATCAGTACCGGATTTGAGCCGGTTGATTAATCTTCAAGTGTTGGAATTGGATGATAATAGCTTTGGTCCTAACTTTCCTAGAACTTATAACAAGTTGGTTACTTGTGTCCTAAGAAACAACAAGTTTAGGTCTAGTTTACCTGATAATATGAGTTCATATTATCAACTTGAGAGATTCGACATCTCGGAAAACGCGTTTGTTGGACCATTTCAGTTAGAATTGTTTTCTCTTCCTGCAATTAGTCATATCAACATTTCAAGTAACAAATTGTCAGGAATGCTTTTCGAGAATCTGTCGTGTAATTCTCTTCTAGAAGAAGTTGATTTGTCTTCAAATCTTTTGACCGGAAGATTACCAAAATGTTTAGTGTCAAATTCCAATGATAGGAAATTTTTGTATGGTGGAAATTGTTTAGAGGATACAAATCAAAGTCACAATCAACATGAACAAGCTTTTTGTCACACTGAAGCTATAGCTGTTGGAATTGGACTTAATGAGAGAAAGAAGCATAAAGGAGTATCTAAAACAGTTTTAGCTTTTGGAATTATTGGTGGAATTTTTGGAGGAATTTCACTTGTTGCATTGATTTTTATGATTATGATTAGAAGAGGAAGTGGTAAAAGCTTGATGATGAAGAATTCGAAAACAAAATTGATATCAGAAAAAGCAGCTTCTGGAAAGTTAATCTCTGATTCAAGTAAGAAACTCTGTCGCCCTATAATTCTTTTGTTTTTATTTATTTTAATAATATTATTTGTGCGTATTTTCTGTTCATGATTCGGTTTAGGAAGGAAACCGAACTTTTATTGGTCCGTCCGAAACCGAACCGAACTAGTATAAAGGTTATGTTCACCGGCTGTCGTTTGACACTGAACCACATCGAAAAGAACTAAACTGTGACAGATCACGAACTGAACTGAACCAAACCGAACTGGTCGAGTTTAATTCGCGAGGCACTAGTCGCAGTTTGATTTTTTTCAGAATCTAGAATTTCAACGATAACAGATGTTAGACGAGTTATCGAATCTTAAGATCAATGAATCGCCGCAACTTGGCAATGATTTCTTGCAGAAGAAGTAAATTTGATTGATAATTTTCTTAGTATTCTTCCATGTTAAAGATAGATGACAATTATTTTGTTGCCTTCTATTTAAGGGTATGTACCTAAAGCAATGAAGTTTGGAACTGTTGGCCTGCCACCTTATAGAGCTTTCTCACTGGAAGAGATTGTGACAGCCACTAACAACTTTGATACTACTTCTTTCATTGGTGAAGGTTCTCAAGGACAGGTATACCACTTATTTTAAGTTAATGTCTAAATAGATTATCTTAGAATTTTGATTGGACTCGACGTTAGTTCAGGGAGTAGTAATCTTATAAAATGGACCATAGTATTTAAACACAATATATAATTTGTAAACCCTAAGCTCAAGACCAGTCCAAATTAGAGAGGTAATGTAGCCGCACTGCAGTCTGAGATATAGGCACAATTGGTCGAACTCCGTGAGCAAACCTCGTGTCTTCTTTGTTTGCATTTTTTTCCTACTTGTTTTCTTTTGAACTAGGGTTGATGTTCTAACACACAACCAACCTACAGAACCAGTTTGTAAATTCAACACACCTCTCTCGCGCCTAGGACTAGACATCTGGAGAGTGACTGAGTGGTACTATAACAGGTGGTCGCGCACCTTCTAAACTTTTGATTAAGGCCTAACACAGCCTTACTAAATCGGTTTGTAAGGTGAGGGTCACCCATATACTCGCTTTTTTCTTAATCGTGAGCTCTAGTAAATATGCCGTGGTACACATGGTTTGGTTGTTTGAATGTATGAAAGTACAAATTAATGACGAAGTGCATATAATGTAATGAATGTTATATGAAACATGAAAGGGATTGGAAATTAATCTACTATCTACCAATGAAGGACCACCAATAGGAACAAAACCTTTGTGTTAATTCCTTTGGTCCCTTTCTATATAATAGTAGTACTATTTAATAAACTCAAAAGACAGCTGGAAGGAATAGTACAAGGTAGTTATTGCAGAATGTTATACATTTAATGTTTCTGTTAACCGAAAATGTTTGGCTACTGCATCATAATGTCATAATATCAGTAAGTACTAGTCTCTATCACTATTAGAACAACAATAGAAACCCCTGTGAATATAGCTCAGTTGATAGGGACATTGCATGTAATATGCAGCGATCAGGGTTTGAACCGTGGTACTTCCACTTATTCACCTTAAAAAGGTGAAACTTTAGTCACTATGCTACTTGACCCCAAAAAAAAAAAAGAACATCAGAAAACACGTGATATTTGATTATGGAGTTCGGCTAATTGTGCCTGCGTCTTCAACGGCAAAGCAGCTGTACTACTTTTCTATTAATCAAGCTTAGCATTTACAGGTTAAAACTTGTGTTTAAATACTACGGTCCAGTTTAAGAGATTACTCATAAATCGTTTACCTAAAGTAAACTATCATGAGACTAGTTTTTCCGGTAAACTATGACACATACCCAACAATCGGTAAACTATGAGTCATACCCAACAATCAGGAGACTAGTTTGTCCGATAAACTACCGTTGACCTAAAGTTGTTATAATGTTATGAAAAAATTTAACTTAACTTTTTCAACACTTTTCAACAATTATTTTATGTGTATATCATTTTTATAAAATGTGTTTATTCTTATATGCTTAGATGAACAGAGGTCAACTAAAGGATGGTTCACTAGTTGCCATTAGAAGTGTAAAATTGACAAAAAGCTGCAGGACTAGAGATTTCATGCAGCACATAGAATTGATATCAAAATTCAGGCATCATCATTTAGTCAGTGTTCTTGGACATTGCTTTGAACATTATATAGATGATTCAAATGTCAGAAGAATATTTATTGTCTTTGAGTATGTACCTAATGGATCACTCAAGACTTGGATCACAGGTAATTCATCAAATTTAATATCTTTCTTAGATTGAAGAGTGTAAAAATGTACACCCTCCGGTAAAATGATTCAGATACATGTTTTATTCAATGAACCTAAAAAGTTGTTTTTCAGAACCCCGGTAGTAAAAAATTTAACAAAACTATAAAAATTTTCTAGATGTAATTATATTCCTTTAGTGGTTATAAGTGTGTCTAAATCAGATCACATTCACTTCTATTGATAATAGTAAATAGAATAAATATAGTAAATGATAATTGCTATGATTTGTTAATTCTAATACTAATATTAGATCCAAATAATAAATATTAGGCTTTCATTCTTTGATTCGAATTGTGGACGTAAGTCACATTAATTGAACCGGTGGATCTTCTCCACCAAAAGTGTCTAAGCAGTCTTTTTGCAGACACTTTTGGTGGAGATGATCCAAATTCGATCAAACCATATAAAATATGTATGTTTTCTCCTTTCGCTTCTTGTAAATTTGTCGCTTCTTGTAAATTTGTCGTAACACTAAGGGCATGTGTAGGTTGTCTCTTTCTGAGCACATGGGAGATTGTTTGAGAGAGCTTATGAAAACAACTTATGACATGTGTCCACCAGCTTATGACACTAAACCATTTTTAGCTTATTTTCATAAGCAAACCATAATAGCTTATGAAAACAGCTGATAACTTGTACGAAACCGTTAGACTTTATTTTATCTTTTGTCATAGAAATAGTTTATACATGAGCACTTATATTATAAGCACTTAATTAAGTTGATTATACAAATAGTTTCTGATATCTTCTTCCTTAACATGATATGTGGCAGATAGGCATTATAGAAAGTCTCTTACTTGGACTCAACGCATAGAAGCTTCTATTGGAGTAGCAAAGGGAATCCAATTTTTGCATACAGAGATTGTTCCTTCTGTATATTCAAACAATCTCAAAATAACTGATGTTTTATTGGATCAAAACTTTGTTGCAAAAATCAGTAGTTATAACATGCCTTTGTTATCCAACATTGGAAAGGTATTAAGAAAATAATTACGGTTTCTTTTTTATCCACGGTCACTATAGTCAATAATCTTGATAGTTGATTAAGATCAAACGATTGAGATTATGAGTTTTTAATTTGCTAAAGTCACGAGGTGAGTTATTCAATCTCTATCCAACAATGTAGATTGACCGACTACAGTTACTATAGAAATTATTGCCTATAATGAATTCGAGCCTAGAAGAAGTTCGTTTTTTTTCTCGAAAATTTCGGTCATGTCATAAGTTGTTTTCCTCGTTGTTTATCATTGCAGGTTGGTCAAGGAAATATATTCAAAAGTCCTAGCTTTAATAAAAGGTGTGTGATAACATTTTAATCTAATTATTTAGCAACATGCACTAAACTTATATTGATCACTAAATTAAACAGTGCTTTTTGTTTTTGCAGTGTAAAAAGTGAAGACAAGTTTGATATATATGATTTTGGGGTGATATTGATGGAACTCATTCTAGGAAGGACAATAAAGTCAAGAAATGTGGACACTTTGAAGGATTTGGTAAAATAAAATTTTCTTTTTATTCAAAATATATTTTTCTCTAATTAGAAAACTTTATTATAATCATCATACAATAATGAAAACAATGATCTTGATAATGATGCAGTTACAATCAAGCATAACATCAGATGATGAAGCTAGAAGAAGCATTATAGATTCATCGATCCGTAACGCGTGTTTGGATCAATCATTGAAGACAATGATGGAAATTTGTGTGAGATGTTTAGTTAAAGAACTAGAAGAAAGGCCTTCTATAGAAGATGTCTTGTGGAATTTGCAGTTTGCTTCTCAAGTTCAAGATGCATGGAGAGGAGACTCTCTAAGTAGTGATAGCTCTCCCATCTCGCCTTTACCGTCTCAACGAATGAATTTCCATTAGTATCGATCACATGGTTGGAATTGCGGTATAGCACTCTTTCTAGTCCAATGCTAGTGAACTAAGTGTATGTTTAGATTGACAATAAATTTGACAAAATTATGGTGAGACCGTTATTTTGTCAAAGTTGCAAAGTTTAATTTTTACCAAAATCACGGTAAAAAACCATGCTCTACTAAATTTACTATCAATCTAA
This sequence comes from Trifolium subterraneum, assembly GCA_951799995.1. Taxonomy (NCBI): domain Eukaryota; kingdom Viridiplantae; phylum Streptophyta; class Magnoliopsida; order Fabales; family Fabaceae; genus Trifolium; species Trifolium subterraneum. The sequence continues at coordinate 10,878,311 of OX637466.1, read as the reverse complement.
ACATACTCTTGACCTGAATTTGAAGAATCATATTCCAATTTTCCAAACATGAACGCAGAGGTTTGAAGTTAGTTTTGATGTATCTTGTAGTATAAGCTTAAAAGATAGTTTTGTAATTCTCAATATAAGAATAGTATGTAAGTCCATGTTGTGAATTATGATTGAGTGGCACAACACTCTCTAAAAAAACTTACTAAATCGATGGCTATTAGATCGGACCAAAAACCGATTTAAATAGTCTTTAGGAACCGATTTAAAAAGTGTTTTTTGCACTAGTGAAAGTTTAATTTATTACTCTTATAAAAAAAAAGTTTATTTTATTACTTAATTTATTACTATTATAACAATGAGTAACAATGCTTAGTGCTACTAATGTCTAATTGAATGTATGTTATATAATGTGTGTCATCTATTGTAATGTTTAATTATTTATTTCTTAATTCTCGCAAATAACTCATTCTTTTCTTTATTTTTTCTGTTTAGTAGTTTAATAGTTTAAAATTCACCTCTTAAAATGAATAAGTGAGAAATTCCAAATTCAAACTTAAATCCTACATATAAAATACAATATTCCTCTGTCAATTGAGTTATACAAATGGAGACAGACTCTATACATAACCACAATCTCTTTCTATTGAGACACCCACAAGGTGAGAGTATACATGACAAGTAAGTTCATAAATAAATGAGTGCATGATAATGCAATATGCTGCAATATACATGCTTGTCTAGTGGAACTATTAGAATGTATATTTGCTTTGTTTCAAGGATTTTCTCGTAGTTTTTGTAAAAGCCAAGCGTTTGGGAATCACTTAATTTGTTCTTTTCAAATTTCAATTGCTTTTCAATAAAAGCTATATATTTGCTCAAAAAATAAAAAGGCTATACGTTATGTACCAAAAAAAAAGCTATACGTTATAGTAACTATTACAAAAGCCATTTTTTAATGTGAAAATTGTAACAAAATCATGATTATAAAAAACCTACAAGTATGCACTATACATGAACACTCTTAAGCCCTTCACGTTTCTTACATGGCCTAAAGAATGCACCATATACCTTTCACTCCGTTATTTACCTCCCTCCAATAGCATTAGTTGAATTTGAACTCGAAATCTCTAATCTTAAACCTATCTTTTTACCGTTAAATGAAACCCTTAATATTTGAAATACACTAAAATTCACAAAAATGGATTTGATATGAATTACATGAATACAAAGCGGAGGTAATAGGAATTTCAAACTTAAATATCATAATAGTTTTCAAAAACCACAACGTACAAACTTCTTCGCACTTACTTTGTTTCTAACAAAATAGAGTCATTATTGTAAAAAAAACAAAACTAAATACAGTCATTTTGTAAATAATTTATCTCATGAGTTTAGTAGCAAATTTTGTATAGCTTACAATATTTTTTTTATATATGTACATGAAGTGGTAAATATTATTAAAACTCACAAACATTACGAGAATTCGAGTTCCCATTTCAAATTCAGATGAAAGCGTTCAACCAAACAATTTTAACACTATCAATTAAGTTAGGACTTACGGACAATTTACTTTTAATTGAAATAGTGTTGAGTTTATCCGCTATATCTTATCATGTTTTTCCCTTAATTTTATATATTTGAAACTTTGAGCAAATTTTCCTCTTGTTTTCATTGTAACTATTTTATTAAATTCCTTTTTTACCTTCCATTGAATAAAAAATATTCCAGTCCCTAAAAAATATATAAATCATATGAATGTACCACATCAGTTATATATTTGATACTTGATTGGTAGGTGAGTTCTTCGAAGGAAAATATTTAGTTTATTCAAATTGTGAATATCTTGAGTTTTTATTATCTTTTTTACTAAAATAAAGTACATAAAATATAAACATGAATTCAACATCGGTAAAAATGAAAAAGATAAATCTTCAAACAAATTCACAATATTCAAAGTTAATTAATAGCATAAAATGATATACTCAAATTGTAAGATCTTGAGTTGAACCGGACAATTGAAACTTTGAAGGAGAAAAAAATGGTGTATTATATAGTTTTAAAAAATAGTGACACATTTTAGTCCAAAAAAATAGTGACACATCAAAGATAACAGTTTTGGTTGCTTATAAAAAATAAAAAAAAAAGATAACAGTTTGGTCGGTGAGATTTTTAAGCTAACTGTCTAAAATACAAAAGATTAAATCCACTTCAAATAACATTTAACTTTTTTTTCAAAATTAAAGTAAGATTGATGAAGTTTTAAAAATTGAGCCACACATTGATTTAACGAGACCCCTGAATCATGATTAAACTATTTTAGATAGCTCGAATCAAGACAAAATTACAATTGAACCATTTAAACGATCAAAATATAGATAGTATCAAATCGCAATTCAATTGTTTGAATCATATTGTTCGATAAGATTTTAAAACATCATACCACTATGTATTTAGAGAACTGTTCATTTCCACAAAGTTAGATATCGAAGATTGAAAGGAATGTTCGCCCCCAAATGAGTTAGAGTTCCTCCGAGCAGTGTCAATCTCAAAGTATGGCACAACACTCACTCTTTAAAAAAACACAAGGCGAGATTGCGTCGAAGCATGAATTGACTTACGGGAACCTGCGTGACATCACTGCACTAGTGAGCGACTTCCTTCTATAAAACAAAAAAAAATGACGCTATCATTATCACGAGCATACATTTATACGGTTTGAATATTTTAGATCACTCGAATCAAGACAAAACTACAATTGAACCACGATCCAAATATAGATAGTATCAAATCACAATTCAATTGTTTGAATCATATTGTTCCATAATATTTTTAAATCATAATACCATATATATTTAGGGAATTGTTCTTTTACACAATTTGACATCGAAGATTGAAAGGAATTTTCGCCCCAAATAAGTTAGACTTCCTCTGAACAATGTCATTCTCAAGGTATGGCACAACGCTCACTCTTACGAAAAACACGAGGCGGGAATTGCGTCGAAGTATGAATTGACCTAGTGACATGAACTTGGGTGACATCACTGCACTAGTAAGCGACTTCCTTCCATAAAACAAAAAAAAAATGACGCTATCATTATCACAAGCGTACATTTATACAGTTTAACTTTTTATATTATTTTATATCTCATCGCGTTAAACGCCCACACTCATTTGTATACAATATCATTTTTTGTGTATCTAAATCACATAATTAATATATTTATCACATATTAGAGTCTAAACTATTGTTAAGTGCATTATATTTTTTTTTCTACAATAGGATAAACAAAGTCCACAAGTCCTATCTTAACCAACAAATGTCGATAGTGTCAGGCCAGACACGTTCACCTGGACTCGGACTCAGGACCTCACATTTGTGTATATGTTTATATGGTGTTTATCACTTCCTCTAAAACCAAAGGAAAAAAAAAAGTAATTTTGGATAAGTGCATAGCCATGAAACCCACACACGTCTTTGGTTTTTCCATTCTACACGGTAAGAGAAGCAAAGAGTATGCAATTCTTGTGCTAACCACAAAGGCAACCTTTCTCAAGTAAGTTTCACACAAACCATCATTTTCTCATCATGTAATATTTTATTCACACAATCTAACAAACACGTCAATAACTACTACTTTTATCACACATCATACATATACACCCCCTTACCACATGCTATTCACACACTCCTTCACCAACTTTATACTCTTTCTTTCTTTCTCATTTACACAACAAAAAGCTCACAACATAACTCACCTTTCCAACCAAATTCACATGACCAACGTTCACTCCCCTCACAAAACTTCACACATAAACATCACAAAACTTGACTATAAAACCCACCCAACAATGTATTAAATTTGAATCAGCAACCACATCTATCTATAGTAACATCATTGATTAATATTTTAGTATAGCACTTATAGTTGAAATGGCTGAGTCACAAAGTGGTGCTGGTAGTTCAGGAAACAGGCGTGGTAAAGGTGCCAATGCTGCAAAGCGTGCAATGGCAGGAGTGACACAAGATGCATCGGCTGTACCCCCGTGTGGTGCTTGCAAGTTCTTGAGGAGGAAGTGCAGTAGTGGGTGTATCTTTGCACCCTACTTTGGGACTGACCAAGGTGCGGCTAGATTTGCGGCTGTGCACAAGGTGTTTGGTGCCAGCAATGTGTCCAAACTCTTGTCCGGTATTTCGACGAACCACCGCCATGAAGCCGCAGCAACTATTTCCTATGAGGCTCAGGCTAGGCTGTCTGATCCTGTTTATGGTTGTGTGTCCACCATTCTTGCTTTGCAGCAACAGGTTGAGTAAATATTAATCTATCTATATAGTTTTGCAGCTTCTATTCACCTTTAATAAACAATTTACCGAAAACTCCATTTTCAATAAGTCATTTATGAATTGTTCTCCATTATACAAGAGTGTTAAAAAAATGTTTTTTCAGCTCGGAATATTTAGAAAAAAAAAGTTAGAAAATACATTCAAAGAAAATGATCACTTTAGATGGAAACAAATCAAAAAAGTTGCATGTCAAGAATTAAGTAACCACCTTTTAATTTCTTTTCAACAAAATCCAGAATATAAGGAGAAAAAGAAAAAGGTATTAAAAAGAAACACAAGAATTGTATTCATGCATGAATAATGAAAATATTACCTTATGGTTAATCCAGGTGACTGCAATGCAAGCAGAAGTCTCGATGATGCAATCTCAGTTAATGAATCGGAGATATGCATTTGCAAGTGCTATCCAGACCACGCACCAGCAGCAGCATCAGATACTACAGCAACCACCAAACTTCAATGTATCTGTGCAGCCGGAATACTCCAACAACTCATCAGCTTCCACCAATAATTTCATGAACATGAACAGCTTCCACCCTGGTTTTGACCTCACAATGGAGACGGCACCTTCGTCGCACAGCTTAGAACCTTTTACAAACTCCAGGATGCCTCATTATGAGGAAGATGATTAAGAAAAAAAAAAAGCATAATTCAACAAGTCTTCCATTTTTGTTTCTTTTGTTACATCTGTTATCCCAGCAACATTATTCTCAAGGATAATGTTTTTATATAAAGTCTTCAAACATTTGAAAATTGTTTCTACAATATGTATCACATCAGTTTCCTTGGTTGAGCTTCATAATGGAATATAAAGTAACTGGATTGTTATAATTTCCAAGTACTAAATGCTAGCTAGCATCAAGCTGTTAAATGAACTTAAATAATTCTCATGAGATACTATCATAAGATAATCATATCAGAATGAGATAGCAACAGTAATGAAGAATGCCTCAATTGGAATTACTATCAGATGATAATCATACTTCATTTAAACAATAAACATAAAGAGATTAGTAGTTAAATAACATTGTTCGAATTGTTATTAGATATTAATCAGACTGTTTCTCTATCAAGCACAAACACACACGGTCCTGACACAGACACCAAAATTAAAGAAAATAAAAGTTATTGAATTGAATGTAGCTAAAAATGCCAGTGTCTTGTGATTGTTGGATACCGGACACACATTCAATATGAAGTGACGGTGTTACATAGCTGCTGCTACAATGCTATTGTTGTAAATAAGTAGTAAATATTTTATTACTTGAAGCAATCTTTTATTTTTATTAGTAATATGTATTCAGCCCATGGCCCATTAGGTTAGAATAGCCTATATAAACATATTAGTGATTGTAAATTATTTAGAACTTGAAATATAATAATATATTCAGTTTTCACATGGTATCAGAGCTCTCGTTCTAGAGGGTCTCGCTTCCGCATAAAAAAACCCTAGCCGCCTTTATTGCGCTTTTTTTCCTTCTGCCTTCATTGCAGATTTTTTTTTCCCACTGCCTTCATTGCAGTTTCAGCAAACAGTCACAACATCACTGTGCAGTTTTTTCCTAGTGCCCAATCACTATTTATCCAACGTACTGTTCACGTGACACTGTTCATGTGTGTGCTGTTCATCGTGTTGCTGTTCATAAAAAAAAAAAAAAAATTGGAGTTTGTTTACTATTTTTGTTCTCCTTATTAAGACAGTCACATGACATCAGTCAATATGTCAAAAAAAGGATTTGTTCCACTCAACCAAGATGAAATAAAGAGGTTGAAGTCTTTTCTTAGTAAATTGGAGACACCAACAACGGTTACAACTTCTCTGGCATATTCAGGTATGTTTCCGTTTCCACTTTCTTTTGGTAAGTCTCAATTTTCTTTTGGATTTAATGCTTTAGATAAAACCCAAAACCAATATTGGATACTGGATTCTGGAGCCACTGACCACATGACACCCTTACCTACACTCTTTTCCACATATTCACCTTGTCCCAGCAACAAGAAAATATCCACAGCAGATGGTACCCTTTTAACTGTAGCCGGCCAAGGAGATGTCCAAATAAGTCCATCTATAATCCTACGAAATGTCCTTCATATTCCCAAACTGTCTACTAGCCTAATTTCCATACAAAAACTCACAAAAAACCTCTCATGTTATGCTATTTTTTATGACAATGCTTGTGTTTTTCAAGATAAGCACTCGGGGAGGACAATTGGAAATGCAAGAGAATGGAATGGTCTTTATTATTTGGATAGCCCGAATCTCCCCGCAAATTCACTCAACAACAACTCATTTTTTTCAGAATCAATTAAGACCAACAGGGAGAAGGTCTTTCTATACCACTATCGCCTTGGTCATCCTTCATTTAGAGTCATGAAACAAATATTTCCTTCCTTTTTTAAAAATTTAGATGTTGAGAGTCTTTGTTGTGAGGTGTGTGAACTTGCTAAACACAAGCGTGCCTCTTTTCCAGTTAGTAACAAAGTGAGTACTTCTCCATTTAATTTAATTCATACTGATGTGTGGGGTCCTTCAAATGTTCCAAATATATCGGGTGCTCGATGGTTCGTAACTTTCATTGATGATTGCACTCGGGTTACATGGGTCTACTTACTAAAACAAAAGTCTGAAGTTACCTCTGTGTTTCTACATTTTTTCTCATTGGTAAAAAACCAGTTTGGAGTGAGTATTAAGAGAGTCAGGTCTGATAATGCCAAAGATTACTTCAATCACGGACTTAATTCTTTTTGTCAAAAAGAGGGTATTATTCATGAATCCTCCTGTGTTAAAACACCCCAACAAAATGGGATTGCTGAGAGAAAAAACAGGCACTTATTAGATCAAACACGTGCTATATTATTCCAAAACAAGGTTCCTAAGAAGTATTGGGGAGAGGCAATTTTAACCGCATCGTATCTCATAAATCGTTTACCTTCTAGTGTCCTTGCCTCTAAAACTCCTATGGAGGTTTTATCCTCATTTTATCCCGATGTGTCCACCTCTTGTAATCTCGTTCCTAGAATATTTGGGTGTAAGTCGTTCGTCCATATCCATAGTGATGGTAGAGGGAAACTTGATCCTAGAGCCTTAAAATGTGTCTTTATAGGGTATTCTTCCACCCAAAAGGGTTACAAATGTTATCATCCACCGTCTCATAAATTCTTTGTCTCCCGAGATGTCACCTTTCATGAACAAGAGAGTTACTTCGCTCAAACTCATCTTCAGGGGGAGAGCACAAGTACGGAAGATGAGTCTCTTATACTTCCCGACCTTAATTTTGGACTAGAAGTGGAGGCTGAAACTAAAGTTGATAATGTTGAGACTGAAATTGATTCTGAGAAAAATGGAAATGTTGATGTTGATGTAAGATATGGGAAGAATTTAGTATACACAAGGAAATACAAAACCATTCCTGACTCTACTCATATCCATGAGTCCGATCCACCATTACATGAGGTAACTTTCCTTGATCCTTCAAACTCTAGTGATTCAATTTCAGAATTTTCTCATGCTCAGGAACCAGAATCTAGCTCCACCATGCAAAGGGAACCAGAACCCGTCCAGATAAAACATAAAAATCCAAAATCCAGAGAAATAACACCAATACACTCTAAAGACTCACATCTCCCAATTGCCCAAAGGAAAAATACTAGAACCTGCACCAACAAGCCACTTTACCCTCTATCTAATTACCTATGCTTTGAACAGTTATCACCTACTCATAAAGCCTTCCTCACAAGTCTAAACACTACCACAATACCTACCTCCTTATCTGAGGCATTGTCTGACAGGAAATGGAAACAAGCCATGGATTTGGAAATGGAGGCACTTGATAAGAACAATACTTGGGAGCTGGTTTCTCTACCAAATGGAAAGAAACCGGTAGGGTGCAAATGGGTATACACTGTAAAATACAAGGCTGATGGATCTATTGAGAGGTACAAGGCAAGATTGGTAGCCAAAGGGTTCACTCAGACTTATGGAATAGATTACTCAGAGACATTTGCTCCAGTTGCAAAAATGAATACTGTTAGGGTGATATTATCTTTAGCAGCTAATTACAATTGGAACTTGCAGCAATTTGATGTAAAAAATGCCTTCCTTCATGGAGAACTTGAAGAAGAGATCTACATGGATGTACCCCCTGGATATCGTGAAGATATTTCTGCCAATATCGTATGCAAGTTAAAAAAGGCTTTATATGGGCTAAAGCAATCACCACGAGCTTGGTTTGGAAGATTCACTAAAGTCATGGTTGGTTTGGGCTTCAAACAAAGTCAAGGAGACCATACTTTATTTGTTAAACACTCTGAGTCAGGGGGAGTTACAGTGTTATTGGTGTATGTAGACGACATTATAGTAACAGGTGATGATGAACAAGAGCAAAAATTGTTAGGTCAACACTTGGCCAAGGAATTTGAGATTAAGACCTTGGGAAAATTGAAGTATTTTCTGGGAATAGAAGTGGCTCATTCTAGGAAAGGGATTTTCATATCCCAACAGAAATACATTACTGATCTTCTACAAGAGACTGGCAAGACAGCATGCAAGCCTGCATGTACACCAATTGATCCAAATGTAAAGTTGGGGAATGCAGAAGAAGATATTGCGGTTAATAAGGAAATGTATCAAAGGTTGGTCGGCAAACTTATATACCTATCACATACTAGACCGGATGTTGCTTTTGCTGTAAGCTTAGTGAGCCAATTCATGCACCAACCGAAGGAGATTCATTTACAAGCTGCACTCCGAATTGTTCAATATTTGAAAGGAACCCCGGGTAGAGGGATTTTGTTCGAACGAAATGGAAGTGTGGGACTTGAAGCATATACTGATGCTGACTATGCAGGGTCTATTGTGGACAGAAGATCAACTACAGGATATTGCACTTTCTTAGGAGGGAACCTTGTGACTTGGAAGAGTAAAAAACAAAGTGTGGTATCCAGATCTAGTGCTGAAGCAGAGTTCAGGTCTATGGCACAGGGAATATGTGAATTACTATGGCTGAAAAGTATCTTGGAAGACTTGAGAATAAAGAGTGATGAACCAATGAAACTCTATTGTGATAATAAATCTGCTATTAGCATTGCCCATAATCCCGTGCAGCATGATAGGACCAAACACATTGAAGTTGACAGACATTTCATCAAAGAAAAATTAGACAGTGGTCTAATCTGCACTCCATATGTCTCTTCCCAAGGCAACCTTGCAGATCTTCTAACTAAGGGGCTGAACAGTAATAACTTTGAAAGAATTGTTTCCAAGCTGGGAATGATCGATATTCATTCACCAGTTTGAGGGGGAGTGTTGTAAATAAGTAGTAAATATTTTATTACTTGAAGCAATCTTTTATTTTTATTAGTAATATGTATTCGGCCCATGGCCCATTAGGTTAGAATAGCCTATATAAACATATTAGTGATTGTAAATTATTTAGAACTTGAAATATAATAACTAGAACTTCGACCCGTGCGGTGCACGGGTCTAATCAGTTGTAATATGTAACAATAAAATAAAATATAAAAATTGCAATATTGAAAGGTACATGAAAAAAATTGATAACATTAAACAATAGTTTAACAAAAAATTTGGATAAATATTGATACAAAGGAAATTATGGTATATTACGAAATAGTTTCTTATAGACTACATTGGAAGTCTTATTCGTATCTTCACCATCATCGTCAACGATCAATATTTTTAATCACCCCAAATAGAACAATGAATACGGCTACATCTACAAAAAAAAAAAGGAATGTTAATAAAAATAGATATAAAGAACTTTCGAATACTATATATATATATATATATATATATTAATAAAAATAGATATAAGTGTCATTTAGCTTATACTTATGTGATCTTAAAATCACCTTCGTTAAACCGAAGCATCACCTTTTCTAAAACATAAGTATTTTCTTCCTCAGCCATGCCTCGAATTTTCTGCACCAGAGCATTCCTTACGGAAAATTGTATTTTGTCACCCTTAACAACAATATAAAAAGAACATCAATGTTATCCTTAATATATATATATATGAAAATAAGTTAAACAAAAAATTGATAATTTTTTCTAAATTACCCGATCATCAACCAAAAGAAGATTTATGAAAGTTATTACATTTGGGTGGTGTTTATCAGGAACCGTTCACATGTTTGCCACATGAATTTTGACTTTTAATTTTTTTCAGGGGCCAATTAAATATAAATATTAGCCATGAGACGGTGGTAAATTTTCAATTTGAATATTTCTTCTATATATATCACAATCAGTCGGATTTTCAATTGAAAGGCAATATCACTTAGAGTGGAGTGTATATATATACGGTATATATTAAAAAGTGGCGTGCCTAAATTTTGGAGAGTTGGTTATGTTGTGTATGTATATCAAATAAGTGATCATAAATTTTCGAGAGTTTGTTAGGTTGTATTTCAAAAGAGTTGGTTATGTTTTGTATGTATATCAAATAAGTGATCATAAATTTTCGAGAGTTTGTTAGGTTGTATTTCAAAAGAGTTAGTTATGTTTTGTATGTATATCAAATAATTGATCGTAAATTTTTGAGATTTCGTTATGCAACATATATAATAATAATATAATAATAATAATATGAGATATATTTAAAAAGTTTTTTTTCTCTAGACATATTACCCGTATTTTCTGTAAACATGGTTATTTGGTTATTTTGTTTTCATTATTTTTAGTATTGATCTTTATATAATAATAATAATATAATAATAATAGTATAATATAAAATAAAAATATGATATAATAATATAATATAAAAATATAATAATAATATAATATAATAATAATAAATAAATATTTAACATGGTGAGAGATATATAGAATTCCATATTTATTAGATTTTGATTGCAAAATAATATTAAATTGATTGATATAGTGTAGTGGCAAAAAACACAAAATAGATGTTAAAGGTTGTGGGTTCGATTCTTAGTGAGGAGTTTTTTAACATTTTATTTTAATTACTTTAGGGTAAAATGAAAGGGAAAATGAGCGGGAAAAAAATTATGGTTAAAGATAGCAAAACGGAACAAGCTTATAATATAAGAGATATATTCAGTTTTCACAGCTATGAACTATTGTCAAATTCATGAAAACTACCCTTTCCTAATACACTATCAACCCCCGAATGAAGGGTCCCGTCCCATCTCATTAATACCAAAATATAAAGGCCTGTATTTTTCAACTTTCAAGTGTCTCCTAAGGGCAATGTTACAAGGCAAAAAGGGCTGTTGCAGTAGCATGGCAACCTGTTGGTTTTTTTCTTGATTTCTCCATAGCTAAAAGTAAGCTCTTCATCTGTTTGGATATCTTTCCATTTCAAAGCAAAGCAAAGGTGGGGGAACAAAGCTCCTGAACTTCTAATTAGCTTTGTGCTTATATTACCACCATGCAATGTTTCCTATACTTGTCGCATCGATGTTCAATATCAAAAAAGCCTTTCCTGATGGGAGATGTTCCCTTACAACTAAAATAGAAGAAGAGGATCTAGAACGCAATTTTTAAAAAAATTGCGAGGATCTATACGATATAAACTTTCCATCCAACGATGGATTTTGTAAAATTCGTATTCGTTATAATAATATCGATGACTTGTGCACCATTAAAGGCTTGAAGAAGTCTTTCATGTTAGACAAAGCCATTTTTCAAAGTTATCTTTTTAAAAAAATGTGATTTTTACTATATTAAAATCTCTAACAATAAATATCTATGTTAATGAATTTGACAATTACTCTTTCAATTAATAACAAATAAGTTCATATTACATGGGAATTAACTTTCAAATTCTAGCTTCTGTTAATGGGAAACAAAAACTCCATATTTCAACTTCAAGTTGGAATCAATTTTGGAAGGAAAAACAATTATACTCAAGAACACTAAAACATATCAGAATCAACTCTGGAAAAAAAATCAATTCAACTAAAAAAACACTAAAATACATCATAAGCAACTTTATGATTCTAGAATCAATACTAGTTTCTATTATGGAGGAAAAAACTCAAAACTCCATCTTCAAGTTATAACTAATTGTGAGGAAAAATCAATACTACTTCATAAAGGAACCAACTTTGTGCCTGTTTGGAACCTCGTCAAAAAGGCAAATAACGCACAATTACGTCAAAGCTTGAATTTGTTGCTTTATAAAATTCATGACACGCAAGAAACACCAAGCCAACGTATATCAAAACAAGCAATTTATTTTTTTTATTAATTCAAAACAAGCACTTTAAGAGTGTAGAATCAATTTTAGCTACTGTAAGTGAAGTTAAAACTCAATTATGGCATATCCATCAACGAAACTAACGCAAGTCTTGGTTTTTCCATTCTACAAGGTAAGAGAAGCAAAGACAGCGCAATTCTTGTACTCTCCACAAAGACAACCTGTCCAAGTAAACTTTACGCAAACCATCATTTTAGCACTACGTTAATATTTTATTTACGCAATCTAACAAACACGGCAACAAGTAACAAACATAGCAACAAATAGTACTTTTATCACATCATATACACCCCCTTACCGCGTGCTATTCACAAATTCCCTCACAAACCTTAAATTCTTTCTTCCTCACATATACAAGAAAAATACCACCCTGTCATTCACCTTGCCAGCCACATTCACATGTCCAACGTTCACGCCCCTCACAAAACATAACATATAAATATCCACACGGCAATGTTTTAAATTGTGATAATGTTATAAATTGTGATCTGCAACAACTATATATAGTCACATCATTGATTAATTTTATATATCATAGTCTTACAACTATAGTGGTATCAGCTGCATTTGTCTATGATCTTCTATCGCAGAGTCACAAGGTGGTGATGTTAGTTTGGGAACTAGGCATAGTATGCAAAGCAAGCCATGGCGGGAGCAACACAAGAGGTAGTGGTTACAGTGCCATGTGGGGTTTGCAAGTACTTGAAGAAGTGTACTAGTGAATGTATATTCACACCCTACTTTGATACAGAACAAGGTGCAACTAGCTTTGCAGCTGTGCACAAAGTGTTTGGTGCTAGCAATGTGTCGAAGCTCTTGTCCAATATTTCGATTAACCACCGCCACGAAGCAGCGGTGACTATATCCTATGAGGCTCAGGCTAGGCTATCTGATCCAGTTTATGGTTGTGGCCACCATTCTTGCTTTGCTTGCAGCAGCAGGTTGAGTAAAATAGTAATCTATCTCTATAGTTTTGCATCTTCTATTCACCTCTAATAAACCATTTACAGAAAACTCAATTTTTGGTAAGGCATTTATGAATTCTTCTCCATTATACGATAGTGTTAAAATATGTTTTTTCAGCTCGTAATAATTAGAAACAAAAAAGAAAAAAAAAGTTAGAAAATACATCCAAAGCATATGATCACTTTAGATGAAACAAATCAAATTTGTTGCATGTCAAGATTAAAGTAACCATCTTTTAATTTCTTTTCAACAAAATTCAGAATAGAGAAAGAAAAAGGTATAAAAAAGAAACAACAAGAATTGTATTCATGCATAAATAATGAAAATCTTACCATATGGCCAATCCAGGTGGCTGCAATGCAAGCAGAAGTCTCAATGATGCAATCTCAGCTGATGAATCGGAGATATGCATATTCAAGTGCTATTCAAACCACACACCAGAAGCAGCATCAAATACTACAGCAACCAAACTTCAATGTATCTGTGCACCGGCATACTCCAACAACTCATCTGCTGCCACCAACAATTTCATGAACATGAACAACTTCACCCTGGTTTTAACCTCACAATAGAGACGGCACCTTCTTCGTACAGCTTAGAGCCTTTTCAAAACTCCAGGATGTCTCAATATGAGGAAGATGATTAAGAAAGAAAGCATTATTCAACAGGTCTTCAACAATATTGCTTCACCATCATCATCCATGAATTTCCATTTTTGTGTCGTTTGTTACATCTGTTAACCCGTTAACATTATTCTCAAGGATAATGTTTATTAACAAACATTTGAAAATTGTCGCTACAACAAACTATGTATGTACATCAATTTCCTTGGTTGAGTCTCATGATGGAATATAAAATAACTGGATTATTATAATTTTCAAGTCCTAAATCCTAGCTAGCATCAAGTTGATAAATGAACTTAAATAATTCTCGTGTGTATACATAAATATAGTTAATAAAATCAGGGTTGAAGAATGAAGATACTATCAGAAGATGATCATATCAGAATGAAAATAGCAACAGTAATGAAGAATGCCTCAATTGGAATTACTATCAGAAGATAATCATATTTCATTTAAACAAGGATAAACATAACGAGAATAGTAGTTATTAGATAATTTTGAGTAGCTTCTAATAAAAATAATTTTTCAAAGATATCTTTTTAAAAAAACGTGATTTTTACTATATTAAAATCTCTTAACAATAAATATCTATGTTAATGAATTTGACAATTACTCTTTCCATTGATAACAAATGAGTTCAAAATACATGGGAATGAACTTCCGATTCTAGCTTCTGTTATGGGAAACAAAAACTCCATATTTCAACTTCAAGTTGGAATCAATTTTGGAAGGAAAAACAATTATACTCAATAACACTAAAACATGTCAGAATCAACTCTGGAAGAAAAATCAATTCTACTAAAAAACACTAAAATACGTCATAATCAACTGTATAATTCTAGAATCAATAGTAGTTTCTATTATGGAGGCAAAAACTCAAAACTCCATCTTCAAGTTATAACTAATTGTGAGGAAAAATCAATACTACTCCATAAAGGAACCAACTTTGTGCCTGTTTGGAGCTGTCAAATAACCGTTTATCCCCAAAGCTTAAGCTGTTAGGAAAGACTACATCAATGGTTTTATATTATTTCTAACACGCCCCCTCACGTAAGAGCCCACTTGGGCTTGAAGCGTGGATAATGCATAGGCACACCTTACCATATGCTTAAATTCCACTTTTTTAATTAGAAAGTGAGAGGAGCGGGATCGAACTCTAGACCACTTAGTCATATAGGCTCTGGTACCATGTCAAATAACCGTTTAAGCTTTTGGGATAATCGGTTATCTGACATGGTATCAGAGCCTATCCACGATTCGCTGGGCCACTTCGTCAGGCCACCTGCAATCAGGTTTCTGATCGGACCCTCCACCATTTATATCCGCGCAACAAGCCCAACAGTGTTGAGCGCGAGGGGGTGTGTTAAAGAAGTCCCACATCGCTTGCGATATGGCCTGAACAAGTGTTTATAAAGTGAGGGCAATCCTCACCTTACAAGCCGGTTTTGTGAGGATGAGTTAGGACCAAAACTCAATTCTAAGAGGAACCACGTCAAAAAGGCAATTAACGCACAATTACGTCAAAGCTTGAATTTGTTACTTTATAAAATTCATGATGACAACACATTGGGACACGAGAAACACCAAGCCAACGTATCCAAACAAGCACTTTATGATTGTAGAATCAATTCTAACTAATGTTAATGAAGTAAAAACTCAATGATGGCACAGCCATCAACGAAACTAACACAAGTCTTGGTTTTTCCATTTTACACAGTAAGAGAAGCAAAGACTGCACAGTTCTTGTGCTGTCCACAAAGACAACCTTTCCAAGTAAACTTTACGCAAAGCATCATTTTCTCATCATGTTAATATTTTATTCACGCCATCTAACAAACACGGCAACAAATAGTACTTTTATCACATTATATACACCCCCTTACCGCATGCTATTCACAAATGCCATCACAAACCTTAAACACATTCTTTCTCAAATATACCAGCCCGCCATTCACCTTGCCAGCCACATCAAGCAGCACTCACATGTCCAACGTTCACTCCCCTCACAAAACATCACATATAAACATCCACACGGCAATAGTTTAAATTGTGATGTACAACAACTATATATAGCCACAACATTGATTGAAGTTTCATATCATAGTCTTACAACTATAGTTATATCAGCTGCATTTGTCAGTGATCTTCTATGGCCGAGTCACAACGTGGTGGTGTTAGAGTGCCATGTGGGGCTTGCAAGTACTTGAAGAAGAAGTGTACTAGTGGATGTATCTTCGCACCCTACTTTGGTACAGAACAAGGTGCAGCTAGCTTTGCAGCTGTGCACAAAGTGTTTGGTGCTAGCAATGTGTCAAAGCTCTTGTCCAACGTTTCAACAAACCACCGCCACGAAGCAGTGGCGACTATATCCTATGAGGCTCAGGCTAGGCTATCTGATCCGGTTTATGGTTGTGTGTCCACCATTCTTGCTTTGCAGCAACAGGTTCTGTAGAATATTTGTCTATCCCTAGCTTTGCAGTTTCTATTTATCTTTAATAAACCATTTACAGTAACAATCCATTTTCGATAAGGCATTTATGTATCATTTTACACTTTAAAGTGAATGTTCACTTTAAATGAAACAAATCAAAAAAATTGAATGCCTAGATATAATTAACCTCCATTTAATTTCCTTTCAACAAAAATCAGAATATAATGGTAAAAAGTGAAATGTATAAACAAAAAAAGCATCGGGAAGTTTATTCATGCATGAATGTTGAATAACTTACATTATGGTGAATCCAGGTGGCAGCAATGCAAGCAGAGGTTTCAATGATGCAAGCTGAGCTGATAAACAGAAGACATGCAGGTGCAAATGCTCTTCAAACTACACACCAGGAGCAGCATCAGATGCTACAGCAGCCAGCATATTCCAACAATTCATATGCTTCCACCAACAATTTCATGGACATGAACAACTTCAACCCTGGGTTTGACCTCACAATGGAGACGGCACCCTCATCACACGGCTTAGAGCCCTTTCAAAACTCCTGGTTCTCTCATTTTGGGGAAGATCACTAAGAAAAAAAAGCATGATTCAACAAGTCTACAACAATATTAGTTCACTATCATCATCATCATCAATGAGTTTCCATTTTTGTGAGAATAAAGGATGTAACAAAAGAAACAAAAATGTTGCTACAACAAAGGATATTTTAACCAAGGAAATTGATGTGATACATAGTTTGTTGTAACAAAAGAAACAAAAAAGGAAATTGAGTTTCCATTTCAAGATATTTTATATTTCATCATGAGGCTTAACCAAGGAATTGATGTGATACATAGTTTGTTGTAGAAACAACATTATTCTCAAGCATAATGCATGGTAATATAAAAAGTCAACAGACATTTGAAAATTGTTTCTACAACAAACTATGTATCACATCAATTTCCTTGGTTAAGCCTCATGATGAAATATAAAATATCTTGAAAAAGAAGTCACGTTGAAGGTAATGTTAGTGGTAATCAGAAGGAAAAATGCCGTAATAGAGAGAGAGAAGCTAATGGGTAAGGGGCGAGCTTGGCACCCTTATCTTATTTTAAATTTAATTTCAATTTTTTATTCTTAATATAATTTTTAATAAGGAAAATATTTAAAAGTAGGACAAAATAGGTTTTTGGTCTATAAATAAATTTCGTTTTTACTCTATTTAAAAAAAAACTCTTCAATTAATGGTTCTTCAAATGCTTTTGGTCAATATATCTTATCCCTGCTTATGTCAACTTATTTATATCTTTTGAAATTCTGAATGATTTTTTCTATATCATGTTTAAGACATTATAAAAATATCGTAAAAGAAGCTAAAACAAATAGCAAAATTGATATATTTATCACACATTAAAGATTCTAAAGTATAGTTAAGTGTATTGTATATTGTATATTTCTACAAAAAAAAAAAAAAAGCAATCTTGGATGAGTGCATAACCATGAAACCCACACACGACTTTGGATTTTCCATTCTACACATAAGAGAAGCAAAAGTACGCAGTTCTTGTGCTCTACATAAAGGCAATCATTCCGAGTAATGTTTCACACAAACAATCATTTTCTTTCTCATCATGATAATATTCTATTCACATAATCTAACAAACACGCCAATAACTACTACTTTTATCACACATCATATACACCCCCCTAACCACGTGCTATTCATCACACACTCCTTCACCAACTCTCTTTCTTTCTTTCTTATTTACACAACAAAAAGCTCACAACATAACACGCCTTTCCAACCACATTCACATGACCAACGTTCACTCCCTCAGAAAACTTCACATATAAACATGACAACTTCACATATAAAATCCACCTGACAATGTATTAAATTTCAATCTGCAACCACATCTATCTATAGTAACATCATTGATTAATATTTTAGTATAACAACTATAGTTGCAATGGCTGAGTCACAAGGTGGTGATGGAAGTTCAGGAAACAGGCGTGGTAAAGGCGCCAATGCTGCAAAGCGTGCAATGGCACAAGATGCATCAGCTGTACCCCCGTGTGGTGCTTGCAAGTTCTTGAGGAGGAAGTGTAGTGGTGGGTGTATCTGTTGAAAGGGAAGAAATAAGAAAATACAAGAGGCATATGGCGAAAACCGTGTGTCATAGAGCATCACGGAATTCCATTATATAATATTAAGAGCATTAATTACAAAGGAATATATGCTATGGAATATGCTATGCTAAGAATACTCTAGAATATATTTATAACAATATTAAATATCAACACTCCCCCTCAAGCTGGAGCATATAAGTCAAATGCACCAAGCTTGTCACATATGTAGTTGATTCTAGGACCTCGCAGTGATTTTGTAAAGACATCTGCCAATTGATCATTAGAATTAACAAAACTTGTGACAATGTCCCCTGATTCGATCTTCTCTCTGACAAAATGGCAGTCTATCTCAATATGTTTGGTCCTCTCATGAAAAACTGGGTTTGAGGCAATGTGCAGTGCAGCCTGATTATCACATATGAGAGTCATTGGTCTAGCCTTTTCAAATTGAAGTTCTTTGAGTAACTGCTTCAACCAAATCAACTCACATGTTACTAGTGCCATAGCTCTATATTCTGCCTCAGCACTTGATCTTGCTACTACATTTTGTTTCTTACTCTTCCAGGATATCAAGTTTCCTCCAACAAGTACACAATACCCAGAAGTGGATCGTCTATCAATGGGTGAGCCTGCCCAATCAGCATCTGAGTAACCAACTATCTGAGTGTGACCTCTATCTTCATAAATGAGCCCTTTTCCTGGAGCACCTTTGATGTATTTTAGAATCCGGATTACAGCATCCATGTGTTCTTGGCAAGGAGAATTTAAGAATTGACTTACCACACTAACTGCAAATGAAATGTCTGGACGAGTGACTGTGAGATAATTCAGTTTTCCTACCAATCTCCTATATCTCCCTGAATCTGATAGAGGCTCCCCCTGATTTGGTAGGAGCTTGACATTTGGATCCATAGGAGTATCAACAGGCTTTGCATTCAATAAACCTGTTTCTTCAAGAATATCCATAGCATATTTTCGTTGTGAAATTACAATACCATCCTTAGACTGAGCTACCTCAATGCCCAAAAAATAACGGAGTTTGCCAAGATCTTTAGTCTGAAACTGATTTGAGAGATATTGTTTTAACTGAGTATTCCCTGTTGATCACTACCAGTTATGACAATATCGTCTACATAAACAATAAGATAAATGCACCCTTGGACAGAGTGACGATAAAAAACAGAATGGTCAGCTTCACTACGTATCATGCCAAATTTTTGGACTACTGTACTGAATCTGCCAAACCAAGCTCGAGGAGACTGTTTAAGACCATAAAGAGACCTGCGTAACCTACAAGCCATATTAGATGACTCCCCCTGAGCAACAAACCCAGGTGGTTGCTCCATATACACTTCCTCCTCAAGATCACCATGTAAAAATGCATTTTTAATGTCAAGTTGATGGAGAGGCCAATGTTGAATGGCTGCAATGGAGAGAAAAAGTCGAATAGATGCCATCTTGGCTACAGGTGAAAATGTATCACTATAATCCAGCCCAAAAATCTGAGTATAGCCCTTGGCCACCAAGCGAGCCTTAAATCGATCAATCTTACCATCCGGACCAACCTTCACTGTATAAAGCCAACGACAACCTACCAAAGACTTCCCAGAGGGTAGAGGAACCAGTTCCCAGGTACCACTGCTTTGGAGAGCACACATCTCGTCAATCATTGCTTGCCTCCACTCAGGGTGGGATAATGCTTCACCTGGAGATTTAGGAATAGAAACAGACGACAAAGATGACAAGCAAGTGTAATGTAAAGGTGAAACACGACTGTAACACAAATCAATGTAGTGAGGAGACGGATTACGTGTTGAACGAGTACCTTTACGAATTACAGGGGGAAGATTAGGCTCAGGTTGCGGAACCGGATCCGATGATGGAGATGGCGTTGGCGGAGAGTCTTCAATGGCCTCTGGAACAGGTGTAGGAACAGGCACAACAGAGGGTTGTGGACGACGCTGATATGTTTGGAGTGGTCGTGAAGTTGGAGGTTCAACCGGAGGGGTATCTGGTGGGATAGATTGACAAGGCTCAAGAGGAATAATAGTAACTTCCTGAATGGGTTCGGGATTAATGTCTTGAAGGGGTTCAGGAGTTTTAATATTGGGCTTAAAGTATGGAACAGATTCAAAGAAGGTAACGTCGGCCGATACAAGGTATCGTTTTAATGTTGGAGAATAGCAACGATAACCTTTTTGTGACCGATGATATCCAAGAAAGACACACTTTAGTGATCGAGCTGACAGTTTATCGAGACCAGGAGTGAGATTGTGAACAAAACATGTGGACCCGAAGACACGAGGAGGCAGCGGGTGAAGAGGGGAATGGGGAAAAAGGACTGAATGAGGAATGTTGTCATCAAGGACAGAAGAAGGCATGCGGTTTATAAGATAGCATGCCGTTAAGACAGCATCCCCCCAAAATCGAAATGGAACATTACCATGAAGAAGTAGGGTCCGTGTGGTTTCCACGAGATGCCGATTTTTGCGTTCGGCTACCCCATTTTGTTGAGGTGTATGAGGACAAGATGTTTGGTGAAGAATACCATTAGAAGTCATAAAATTTTGAAATTGATGTGACAAATATTCACGAGCATTATCACTTCTTAAAGTACGAATAGACACACCAAATTGAGTTTTGATTTCTTGATAAAATTGCTCAAAGATAGAAAATAACTCAGATCTATTTTTCATTAAAAAAATCCACGTACAACGAGAAAAATCATCAATAGAAGTAACAAAGGACTTTGACTCAAAAGTAGAGATAGTACGTGATGGACCCCAAACATCAGAGTGTACTAAAGCAAAAGGAGACGAAGCTCGTTTATTGACTCGATCGGGAAAGTGACTACGAGTGTGTTTCCCTAACTGACATGACTCACAATGTAAATCAGACAACTTAGATAAACTCGGTACCAACTTTTGAAGTTTGGAAAGACCTGGATGACCCAATTGAGCATGGATAGTAAGCGGGGAATCTATGGCGGAACATGTGTTGGATGACAAAGATAGGTAGTAAAGGCCTTGAGACTCACATCCAACGCCAATCGTCCGTCCCGAATTCCGATCCTGCAGGGTAACATTACCATTAGTGAAAGTAACAATACAATCATGAGAACGAGTTAAACGACTGATTGAAAGTAAATTAAATGGACAACCAGGTACATAGAGAACAGAATCAACCGAGAGGGAAGGTAGAATTTGGACAGTACCAATCCCTTGGGATTGAGTTTGTGAACCATTTGCAGAAGTTATACTGGGTAAGAAACCAGATGTAGAGAGAGAAGAAAAAAGACTTTTATTACCGGTAACATGATCAGACGCACCAGAATCAAGAACCCAAGTGCCAAGAGAAGATGATTGAGAGAGGCAAACAGATGAGTTACCAGTGTGTGCAACCGAAGTAGTAGAAACAGAGTTCTGATTACTCTGACACCACCTGAGGAAATCTTCATAGCTTGCCGAGAAGCCTTGGGGAGAAGTACCAACCGAAGCAACATATTTAGTAAAAGTACTTTTGGGAACATCAGAAGTACCAATAGCAGCCATGGGTAACACAGGAGAGATAAACAACTCGTAATCCGGTGTAAATATGGACTGTTTGTGAAAGGACACGTAATTCAGTTGATCGAAACTGAAAAATAACGATGGATATGGAACCGGCACAGAGAGGCGAGTCCGGCAAAGCAAACAACAACCTGAATGGCAGCGGGACGCGTGTATTGGCTTTTGGCGACGCGGTTTCGGGGACAAGGCGGTTCTGATGGTGTGGTTATTTGCTGGAAAAGTCGCCGGAATAAGTGGATGCGGCGGCGGCAGTGGTGGGAGGTGATGAAGAGTGACCGGAAAAACGTCGGAATGAGTTGCGGAAGCGAATAATGGACAAACCGGAGTTAACTCACGGGTTGCCGGAAAAGAAAAAAAAAAATCACCGGAGGACAGTGGGTCCACCGGGTAAGCACGGTGTAGGGTTGCCTCTTTCTAGGCTCTGATACCATGTTGAAAGGGAAGAAATAAGAAAATACAAGAGGCATATGGCGAAAACCGTGTGTCATAGAGCATCACGGACATTCCATTATATAATATTAAGAGCATTAATTACAAAGGAATATATGCTATGGAATATGCTATGCTAAGAATACTCTAGAATATATTATAACAATATTAAATATCAACAGTATCTTTGCACCCTACTTTGGGACTGACCAAGGTGCGGCTAGATTTGCAGCTGTGCACAAGGTGTTTGGTGCCAGCAATGTGTCCAAACTCTTGTCCGGTATTTCGACTAACCACCGCCATGAAGCCGCAGCAACTATTTCCTATGAGGCTCAGGCTAGGCTATCTGATCCTGTTTATGGTTGTGTGTCCACCATTCTTGCTTTGCAGCAATAGGTTGAGTAAAATATTAATCTACATAATTTTGGAGCTTTCATTTGCCTTTAATTAACCATTTAGAGAAAACTCCATTTTCTGTAATGCATTTATGAATTCTTCTCCATTATACGAGTGTTAAAAAATGCTTTTTCAGCTCGGGATATTTAGGAAAAAGTTACAAAATACATTCAAAGCAAATGATCACTTTAGATGAAACAAATCAAAAAAGTTGCATGTCAAGATTAAAGTAACCACCTTTTAATTTCTTTTCAACAAAATCCAGAATATAAGGAGAAAAAGTTATAATCCACCAAAAAAAATAGGAATAAAACAAAGAAGCAGCAAGAATTTTATTTATGCACGAATAATGAAAAACTTACCTTATGGCCAATCCAGGTGGTAGCAATGCAAGCAGAGGTCTCGATGATGCAATCTCAGCTGATTACTTACAGATATGCAAGTGCTCTGCAAACCACACACCAGCAGCAGCAGCAGCAGCAGCATCAAATACGATAGCAACCAAACTTCAATGTATCTGTGCAGCCGGCATACTCCAACAACCCATCTGCTTCCACCAACAATTTCATGAACATGAACAACTTCGGCCCTGGTTTTTGACCTCACAATGGAGACGGCACCTTTGTCAGACAGCTTAGAGCTTTTTCAAAACTCCAGGTTGTCACATCATGAGGAAAACGACCAAGAAAGAAAGCATGAGTCAGCAAGTCGTCAACAATATTAATTCACCACTATCATCAATGAGTTTCCGTTTTTGTTTCTTTGTTACATCCTTTATCTTGACAACATTATTCTCAAGCATAATGCATGGTATATATAAAGTCAACAAACATTTGAAAATTGTTTCTGCAAAACAATGTATCACATCAATTTCCTTGGTTAAGCCTCGTGATGCATTATAACATATCTGGACTATTATAATTTCCATGTCCTAAATCCTACCTAGCTAGCATCAAGCTGTTAAACGAACTTAACTATCATGAGTAAACATAAAAATAATAAATTCATGATTGGAGATACGTGCCTTCCCACTTATAGTAAAATCTCTTGATTACTTATACCACCTAAAAAATAGATCCTTTACATGGAAATATTAGATACAAGACTTCACCATTGACCTTAGAACATCATCTTAACAAGCTACAGATTAGTATAGAATACAACTCTGTGTAATTAGAACTCAATCATTATCATTCAAGGGAAGGTTGTCAAAATGACAAATCAAAATGTACCATGATTTTATTCTACTTGAAAACAGAGTGATTTTGTCTGTCATTTAGCTGCCACGACCTACAACAGTTACTAAAAAACGCAACGCAAGGAGACGTTGCGCTACACCAGCCGCTATACCAACTTCTATGATGACTATATTGACTATAGATACTCAAAGTTACATTATTCTTTATCTTTATTACCAACAGACACAATAAAATCCCATGCAAAGTAACACCAGGAAGAGGCAAATGACTAAAATGTCTGTTTTAAATATCTTATTTTAAAGAAATAATTATATTCAGTTTGATGAAAGAGATTTAGTTTCCGTAATTATATTCAGTTTGATGAAAATGATTCGTGTTTTAATACATTTAGGTAAAAGTGAATTAACCAATAGATTTCAGACTAAAGTGAATTAAACGATTATAAACCATTTAAGAAAGTTTATGGTTGGTGAGGGAGTGTGTGAATAGAACGCGGTAAACGGGTTTATGATGTGATAAAAGTACTATCTATTGTCGTGTTTGTTTGATCACGTGAATAATATATTGCCGTGTTTGTTTGATCAGGTGAATAATACTAGTTTCTATTCTGAAGGCAAATTATACTCCATAAAGGAATCAACTTTGTCCGCGTTGGAACCTCAAAAAGGAAACTAATGCACCATTACGTCAAAGCTTGAATTTGATGCTTTACAAAATTCATGACGGCAACACTGGAACGCGAGAAACGCCAAGCCAACATATATCCAAATAACTTTATGATTGTAGAATCAATTATAGCTTATGTTAATGAAGCAAAAACTCAATTATTGCAGAGTCATAAACAAAATTTGCTGCGTTACTCAATTATTGCACAGTCAAAAAGGCAATTAACCCACAATTTCGTCAAAACTTGAATTTTCTGATTTACAAAATTCATGATGACAACACATTGGTATGCGAGAAACATCAAGCAAATGTATATCCAAACAAGCACTTATGATTGTAGAATCAATTCAAACTACTGTTAATGAAGTTGTGTCAAAAAAAAAACTACTATTGATGAAGTAAAAACTCAATTATTGCATAGCCATCAAAGAAACTAATGCAAGTCTTGGTTTTTCCATTCTACAGGGTAAAAGAAGCAAAGACTGTGCAGTTCTTGTACTCTCCACAAAACAACCTTTCCAAGTAAACTTCACGTAAACCATCATTTTCTCATCACGTTAATATTTTATTCACGCAATCAATCAAACACGGCAATAAATAGTACTTTTATCACATTATAAACACCCCGTAAAAGAAGCAAAGACTGTGCAGTTCTTGCACTCTCCACAAAAACAACCTTTCCAAATAAACTTCATGTAAACCATCATTTTCTCATCACTTTAATATTTTATTCACGCAATCAATCAAACACGGCAATAAATAGTACTTTTATCACATTATAAACACCCCTGTACCGCGTTCTATTCACACACTCCCTCACCAACCATAAACTTTGTTTCTCACATATACAACAAAAATCTCGCCCCTGTCATTCACCTTGCCAATCACATTCACATGACCAACGTTCACTCCCCTCACAAAACATCACATATAATCACATCCACAATGTTTTAAACTGCAATCGGCAACCACAATTGTATATAATCACATCATTGATTGATTTTTATATAGTCTAACAACTATAGTTGTATCAACTACATTTGTCTGATTTTCAATGCTGAGTTCCAAGGTGGTGATGGTAGTTCGGGAACTAGGTGTAGTACAGTGCGATGTGGGGCTTGCAAGTTCTTGAAGAGGAAGTGTACTAATGAATGCATCTTTGCACCCTACTTTGGTACAGACCAAGGGGAAGCTAGCTTTGCAGTTGTGCACATGGTGTTTGGTGCTAGCAATGCGTCGAAGCTCTTGTCCAATGTTTCAACAAACCACCGCCACGAAGCAGTGGCGACTATATCCTATGAGGCTCAGGCTAGGCTATCTGATCCGGATTATGGTTGTGTGTCCACCATTCTGATTTCCGGATCAGATAGCCTAGCCTGAGCCTCATAGGATATAGTCGCCACTGCTTCGTGGAGGTGGTAAGTTGAAATATTGGACAAGAGCTTTGACACATTGCTAGCACCAAACACCTTGTGCACAGCCGCAAAGCTGCATACACCTTGGTTTGTACCAAAATAGAGTGCAAAGATGCTTTCACTGGTACACTTCCTCTTCAAGAACTTGCATCCCCACATGGCATTGTAATCAATATCTCTTGTGTTGCTCTCGCCATGGCTCGCTTTGCACCATTGGCGCATATACGACGCCTAGTTCCCGAACTACGATCACCACCTCGTGACTCAGCCATAGAAAATCACAGACAAATGCAACTCATACAAAGTTTTAAGACTACATAAAACATTACTCAATGATGCGACTATGTAGAGTTTTTAGAACTGCAAAAGAATGTTATTAATGGGCACTTCAAAGTACAAGAGGTACTTTAGTTTACGGTTGCTATATTGAATATATAGACCCAAAGTTACATTATTCGTTAGCTTTATCATTGACAAACACAAGAAAGTCTCATTCAATGTAACACCAAGAAGAGGTAAATGACTACAATGTTTGGTTTAAATATCTTATTTTAAAATAAATATATTCGGGTTGATGAAAGAGATTAAGCTTCCTTAATAGATTTTGGTTAAAGTGAATTAAAAGTAAATTGATTTTTGTTTTAATACATTTATATAAATAAAAATGAATTGAACAATAGATTTCAGACTAAATATCGGACTATGGAGGCAAAAAGTCCAAATTTCAGCTTGAAGTTAGAATCATTTCTGGAAGGAAAATCAATTCTACTTGAAAACACTAAGGGCCCGTTTGTTGCAGCTTTATTTTAAAATGATTTTTACAGCGTCTCCTATTTGTCATAATATTCGTTAAAAAAAGCTTTCAAATGAGAAATTGGTTTAAATAGCTTCGCATACACGAATCTAATATACACCCTCTCACAAAACTTCACATAAAAACAACCGCCCGACAATGTTTTAAATTGTAACATGCAACTACAACTATACATAGTCACATCATTGATTAATGTTTTAAGTAGTCTTACAACTTTGTATCAGCTGCATTTGTCTGTGATCTTCTATGGCTGAGTCACAAGATCGTGATAGTAGACCAGGAACTAGACGTCGTATAGGCGCCAATGCTGCAAATCGAGCCATGGCGGGAGCAACACAAGAGGCATCGGTTACAGTGCCATGTGGGGCTTGCAAGTTATATTGAAGAGGAAGTGTACTAGTGAATGCATATTTGCACCCTACTTTGGTACAGACCAAGGTGCAGCAAGCTTTGCTGTTGCACACAAGGTGTTTGGTGCGGGCAATGTGTCAAAGCTCTTGTCCAATGTTTCAACAAACCACCGCCGCGAAGCAGCGGCGATTATATCCTATGAGGCTCATGCTAGGCTATTTGATCCGGTTTATAGTTGTGTGTACACCATTCTTGCTTTGCAGCAACAGGTTGAGTAGAATATTTATCCATCTCTAGCTTTTGCAGCTTCTATTTACCTTTAATAAACCATTTACATAATACATATATATTTTCTGCTCAAAATGTTAACAATACATTTCAAACAAAGTACATATATATTTTCATAATTATAAGTAAACTGCGATGAAACACCAATGCAAACATAGACACCAAACGGGACACTGATTTTGACACATCAGCACGAAAAATAATAATGTGAAAAAATTGATTAATTAGATGTAATCACTTGTATCAGTAGTGTGGGTGCAATGAAAGAAAACAATGCACTTTTGAAAATAAAATAACTAATAAGACATTTTAACATTTGTAAGAACATAAATGATATTGCATCTACATACCAAAAAAGTCATAAATGTCTTGAAATAACACCTACTAATTTTCTCGCCAACAATGGAAATGAATTAAATAATTAAATAATACTCTTTAAAGCGAATATTCACTTTAGATGAAACAAATAAAAAAAATTGAATGCCTAGATTAAATTAACCTCCATTGAATTTCTTTTCAACAAAAAAACAGAATATCAAGGTAAAAAGTAAATAGTATAAACAAAAGGAAGAACAAAACGTTTTATTCATGTATGAATATTGAAGAACTAACCTTATGGCCAATCCAGGTGGCAACAATGCAAGCAGAGATCTCAATGATGCAAACTGAGCTGATGAACAGAGGATTTACATGTGCAAATGCTCTTCAAAACAACACCCCAGCATCAGATGCTACAGCAAACAAACTTCAACGTAGCAGTGCAGCCAGTATATTCCAACAATTCATATGCTCTCACCAACAACAACCCCATGAACATGAACAACTTCAACCCTAGTTTTGACCCCACAATGGAGATGACACCCTCATCACACAGCTTAGAGCCTTTTCAAAACTCATGGTTCTCTCATTATGAGGAAGAGAACTAAGAAAGCATGATTCAGCAAGTCTTCAACAATATTACTTCACCATCATCATCATCAATGAGTTTCCATTTTTGTTTCTTTTATTGCATCATCTATCCCCCATAACATTATTCTCAAGGATAATGCTCATATATAAATCCAGCAAACATTTTAAAATCGTTTCTGGTTTATTATAATTTCCATTCCAACATCCTAGCATCAAACTGTTAAATCAACTTAAATAATTCTTATGAGTAAACATAAAATTGTGAGTAAATTTCATCAGTAATGAAAAATGCCTTGATTGGAATTACTATCAGAGGATAATCATATTTCATGTAACCAAAACACAACAAAAAGAATTAAATAATACTCTAACAACTGTTATGAGAATATTAAGGAGATTGCTGCTCTATGAATTACAGACACTGAACACAATAATAATTAAAGAAAACAAAGTGATTGAATGTGAACACAAGTTTTAGTATTGAGTCAGTGCGGAAACCGACCCATGTGTAGGACACAGAACACACCTACAATCTGATGCTACATAGCTGCATAGCTGCTACATAGTATTGAGTCGGTGCTACATAGCTGCTACTACAATGCATGCTATGAACTATTGTCAAATTCGTGAAAACTTACTTTTCCTAATACACACAACATCAACCCCCAAAATTAGGCCCCGCCCCATGTCATTATAACTTATTTCCAAAATAAAAATTCCTACATGTTTCAACTTTAAGTGTCTTCGGAGGGCAATGTTCCAAAGCAAGAAGGGCAGTTGCAGTAGCATGGCAACCCGTTGGACCTTTTCCTGATTTCTCCGTAGCTGAAAGTAAGCTCTTCGTCTTTTTGGATATCTTTCAAAGCAAAGAAGCAAAGGCGGGGGAACAAAGCTCCTGAACTTCTAATTAGCTTTGTGCTTAAATTACCACCATCACACGAATGATTTACAAACCGTGCAACGTTTCCTATTTTTGTTGCATCTATGTTCAATCGCAAACATGCCTTTCCAGATGGAAGATGTTCTCTTACAACTAAAAGAGCGGAAGAGAAACGACCGCGTGATGACAGTTCATCATAATATTGTTGTCTCCTCTGTGCTTCCTTGGTTGTCAATAGTTCACCTTTTTCACACAGGAAACAACAAATTAATATTACAAGCATTCATGTCGGGATTAAAAGAATAAGTCATGCATGAAAACACAACTATACGAATCAAAAAACTCTCAGAGACAATCACCTTAGCATTTAGCAAACA
Source organism: Trifolium subterraneum (assembly GCA_951799995.1). NCBI lineage: Eukaryota > Viridiplantae > Streptophyta > Magnoliopsida > Fabales > Fabaceae > Trifolium > Trifolium subterraneum. The sequence goes on along the minus strand of OX637466.1, from coordinate 10,848,295 downwards.
CTAGAAGTTAGTTTCTTCCAATGTTCAGACAAATATTTAGTCGACAATCACATATACTTAATAACCTCAGCATCTTAGGGTTACCATCATCAAAATATAGTGCCTTTCAATTCCCTGTCTTAGTCAAAATATCGAAGGTAACCTACCTTAACTACTAATTTAAATTCAAATTGTTTTGCATTACTCTCCTTCATAAGAGGAGACGTTGTCAAATTATCAGTTTGTTCCACAGAACCAGTCAACAAGCAGTTTATATGTATGGATTTGAAATATTCCTACTCAAGCATATGAAATATTGATTTTGCCGTCCAAGTGGGTTGCCAAAAGGCCAAAACCAAAGAACCCACATTGCTACTGTAGTAAAATCTCTTGATTGCTTCGAGCACGTAGAAAGATATTCTTTACATAGAAATGTCAGATCCAAGACTTCAGCAATTGGTATAGAATACAGCTCAGTTTGAAGTGAGAACTCTAACCTATCATTCAAGGGAAGGTTGTCTAATGTAAAGTGATTTTATTCTAGTTGACAATATGGATAGATGGCATTATAGCATGCGTAAGAAGTAAAATTGATGAATCATACCAACAAGGTTCAAACCCGTTGAAAAACCAGAAAATATACTTTGACCTAGTCAAATAACCGATTATCCCAAAAGCTTAAGCTGTTAGGATAGAGCTACATCAATGGTTTTATATTATTTCTAACACGCCCCCTCACGCAAGAGCCCATAGAGGCTCTGATACCATGTCAAATAACCGATTATCCCAAAAGCTTAAGCTGTTAGGATAGAGCTACATCAATGGTTTTATATTATTTCTAACGGACCTTATTTGACCGGACAATGCTAGACTTAGCATAAGAATTCAAAATTGAAAGATCACAAATCACAAGATAAGTTCCAAACTCAACAATAAGAATCAACTTTATTCTAGAATCAATTCTAACTTCTATCATGGATGCAAAAACACCAAATTCTAGCTTCAAATTAGAATCAATTATAATGAAAAAAAATCAATTCCACTCAAAACACCAAATTCTAACTCTCTGATTCTAGAATCAATTCTAACTTCTATCATGTTGCAAAAACAACAAATTCCAGCTTCAAATAATTAATCATAATGTAAAAATCAATTCTACTCAAAAACACCAATTCTAAATTCTATTATAGAGACAAAAAACTCCAAATTTCAGCTTCAAATTAGAACCAATTCTACTCGAAAACACTAAAAACACATATAAGAATCAACTTCATCATTCTAGAATCAAGCAAACATGTACTTAAGAATAATGAAATTCCAAAATGACCTAAGTGTGTGTTTCATACAAATCATTACAGTCGTGTGTAGTGTCTATATCCGTGTTTCATAGACTAAAACATACATATAACATGCACTTAAATAATAATGAAATTCCAAAATTACCAACCTGCATATTGAAACAAAAACTCTCCTTTAGCAATTACTTGATCTGCAAACAAACCCCACCCTTTCCCATCACACCTAACAATCTTAACCCTAACCCTAACCCCATTTTGACTCACTCTATTCCCACACTCCCTCCCACAAGAACAACCCACCCCACACTCTCTTCCAATTCCAACATCACCATCCCCACCATCAAAACACAAACACCCATCATCATCACAAACCTCACCACACTCACAACCAACCACATCAACAAAACTCACTGATTCCGATTCATCAACTGTTTTAACCGCAATTGGTGAAATTACAGAACTACCCATCCATCCCCATGGTTGATAACGAGGGAGATTGTTGGATAGAATGAGTGAAGGTGTGTAGAGAAAGTAGGAATAAGGATGATTGTTGAGATTGTGATTGTTGTTGATACAATTGTTGTGGAATGGGATTGGGAAATTCTCGAAGGTTCTAGAAGCATCGGAGATACGAATTAGGGTTATGATTTTGGTGAGATTGTGGAGAGATTTGCAGGTTAAAGAGAGATTGGCGAGTTGTTGATGGGTTAGCCATGGTAGGATTAGGTCGGAGTTTTGAACGAGAAATGATGAAGAGTTTGGATTATTACTGCTGCTGATATCATCCATCGTCGTTGTCTTCGGAATCTTCATTTGTGTTTCTGTCTTCATTGTCGTCTATTTCACAGTCGCGAAGACAAAGGAGATGGTAACTGGTAAGTCAAGTTAGTGTTTTGAATGAAGTAAAGAGTGGGTGTGAATATTGGGAAAATGAAAGTTGTGTTATTACCTATCTTTTTAAAATCGGACCGGCCGATTGAACCGTTAACCTAACTCTAGTTCGGTTCGGTTCGGTCTCCAGTTCGGTTCGGTTTGATTATTAAAATTGTTGGTCTTAAAAATTAATAAAAGGGTCATTTGAACCGGTAAAAATCAGACGGAACTACTCTAACCGAAGAATTGGGATTGGTTTCTCAAATTCGTTCGGTCCAAAAAATGAAGTGCATACTATTTTGTTTAGATTTTTTCAATTTTCATTTAGATCTGAGTATTCTAGTCGTCTGTTGGCCATCTTCGAACATTTAAACTCTATGAATGTTTTAGATCTATGAGCATGAAGAAGAAGAAGAAGAAGAAGAAGAAGAAGAAATGAGAAAGAAATTGTAAAAAAGGAAAGCAAAGTATGAGAAGCGGAGAAATGATGTAGAGAAGAAAAGACATGGCAGCGGCACATATTGGAAAGTGAAAACAAGCAAGAGGCAATATTAGTTTGTCATTTATTTAGGGTTATGTATGTGGGTTAGAGATAATTATTTTGGATTATGTATTTGGGCTCTATATTCATTACTTGGAAAACTTCTATTGTCACCCTTGGCTTTTCTCGTGCACCCTTCTAATTTTCCAAAATACCATAGTCGCTACCTATGCAACGAACGGAATTCGTCATTTAGGTAATGGATGGGAAAATTCAATTTTACCAATGTTTTAAGATTTCAAGCCCCCGAGAGACCCTGTGGAAAAAGGTTGGATTTTTTTGCCATCCGTTGGTTAAATGTTGAACCGGTGGTGGATAGCCTTAAGATTTTGTCCAACGAAAAAAAAATTAAAGCTATAGACTATTGTGATTTGTGACGGCAAATATCCGTAGGTATAGCGAATTAAATTCCACGAAACCAAACGTTCATCAGTATAAGTTTTAGACTCTATACCCACGGATTTTAGACTTTTACCTACGGATTTTAGACCTTTACCTACGGATTCTTCCTTCAATATATTTCAAATTTCTTGTAGTGTATATACATAAGTGATAAGTGCAAAAAAATAGTAAAATTACATATTCAATCAAGACACTTATTAACTTATTTTGCAAGTTATTCATAAAATTCTCTAATGCTAAGTTTTGCTTATTATACCTAATCCCAACCACTTTTGAAGGTTTATAAGTCAAGATATGGATCTGACCAAGAATTCAAGTTTTGAAGTATAAATTAGCTCGCTAAGAGAGCTGAAAGCCAAGATAAAGCGAGCCAAGTCAGAAAGAAGAATTTCCAACATTAATTAGCTCGCTAAGCAAGCTCAAAGCGAGGAGAAAGCGAGTCAAGTCAGTAAGTCCAAGATCCCTCAAAAGCAGCAATTCGCTTAGCCAGATGCAGCGAGGTCAAACCGAAAGATCTCGCTAAACGTGAAATATTCCCGCTAAGCGAGAATGGGCGGTTAAAAGTTGAAGTGCTAGAAAACCTATTGTTAATGAAAGGTAGCTCGCTAAGCGAGCTTATATTTTCAAATCAACTATAAATAGTCCATCAGTTGTAGAAATTTGGGGCTATTCATTGATACACGCCTAGAACAGAGAGAAAACACAAAAGACACTAGTTTCCAGGGGGAATTCAAGGTGGTTGTGTACTATCATTGAGGAATCAAGTGGATTAATGCTTGTTTATCTCTTTTCTCTTCATCTTTGTATGGTTACCATGACTATGGGTAACTAAATTCTCTTTTGTTGGGATTAGATGTAAATTACTCTATTAGTACGTATTTCTTTTTATTATGGCGTTATATATAGTTTTAGATATTCATTAATATTGATATTATCATTGTTTCTATTGTTTTATTCTATGAATTTGAAATGATATAGGAATATACTTTTTGAATCTTGAACTAAGATAATATCTATTAAATGTTGAGTTATAGGAATAGGTGTAGGTTTAATATTCACTTAAAGTATTGGATCCTAATGTTATTGTATTGATTAATCACCCAAGGGATTAGGGTTTGATAGGTACAATATATTTATCGTCATTATCTGTGAACGGAAACGTACAATGAGCAATACGTGATAATATTGATAAATAGCTAGAATGTATGTAACTGATCAAAGAAATATGTATGAACGTGTAAGTCTAATCACAGCAATTTAATCTCTTTGTTATCCTAATCAATTTTTACCATTGTTATATTTTCGCAAGTTTTAGTAAACAACATCTTCAAAACCCATAACTTAAAATCATACTAATTGTTGAACGGCATTGATATCACAGTAGTTTCTGTGGAGACGATAACAAAAATACTTACTTTTGCTACTACATCAGTAAGACCCATAATTCGAACACGGACATTTCCCTTATCCATTTTAAAGGTGATTTTTTTTTTATAATGATGAGGGCCTAAGCCCCAAAAAAAAAAGAGATTACATCGATATTAATCTAGGGGATAACAACCACATTTGATCAGCAGAAAGTAGATGACTAATTTGGCTAGGGCACTCTTCAAAGAAGGTTATATCAGTCCCTAATGTGCAACCGATATTTGTCAATGCATTTGCACAAGTATTCGCCGATCGATACGAATGAGTAAGCGTCACTTCCCAATCGAACTCCAATAGTCTTCCAATACTATCCACCAAGGCTACTCCCATAACACTAGTTGTTACTCTAGAACGAATAACTTTGACAACCGATGTAGAATCAACTTCCAATTCCACCGCTCTATAATCTCCAAGCAAAACGCAATCCTTCCAACATACCCCACAACTCCGCTATGAAGGCACTACAAATACCGATTTGTTTAGCGAATCCACAAGCCATTCTCTGCCGCTATTACGTAAAATACCGCCACAACCAGCTGAGTGTGTTCCCTTACAAGCTCATTTGTGTTCATTTTAATCCACCCTACCCTCGGCGGCTTCCAACCAACCCACACAGTATGTAGGGGCTTCACAATAGTAATTATCCACGTATGGGCTGCTTTAATATACTATCTGCATCTCTGCATTACCACTGAGACAGGTTGAAGAGGTCGCAGAAAATTCACATCATATTTTTCCTTGTTGCGCCATGTCCACAGGTTGTAACAAACATTAGCCCAAAATTCAAGCCAATTAATCTCATCACTTTTCTTCAAATCACCCTGCAAATTGTACTGAAACCAATGAAATAAGTCTCCACCAAAGAAACTCGCACGAGCTTGATACGGAATAATTGACATCCAAAAGATTTCGCTAGCTCATAATCACGCAGTGCATGAAAGCATGTATCCTCAACCTCCCGACAATAATCACACATTCCATGATTCAACCTCATTTGACCCTTGGTTGAATTAGTTAATAGCCTATTATGTAAAGCTAGCCACATGAAAAATTTGTTCCTCTCTGTCACATGTAAAGACCAAATCTTTTCCATGTCCACTTCATTTCATCTTCTTCAAAGTTACACAATAATTTATACATTGTAACAACTGAAAAAACATCAGTTCCAGCTCCTGCAATGACAGGTTTGTCCTTTCCATTTGGTGCAACAGGTGGAAGAATAGATGTTAATCTATTAAGTAAATAAGGTGGCATCCATTCTTGTAACATAATCCAATTCCACTTACCATTCTCATCAACAAGGTCACTCACCTTAAAATTTAGCAACTCATCTGGTGTGGACTCAACCTTCTCAACTACACACAGTCCTTCCTTAATCCATGCATATGCTACCAAGCTTCAACATCAGTCTCATCTCTTACAACCCAAAAACTGAGATTATCAAGCTCAATACTCAAAATACAAGATGACAACATACATTGATCACATTCCCTGAGCTGAGCAGTGCAGAGATTGATAATCTTGGTGGAGAGATTAATCATGATGAAGTGAAAGAAGCGGTATTTGAGATGAGCCCTTGGAAGTCGTCGGGTCCAAATGGTTTTTCAGCCGGATTCTATTAACATTCTTGGGATACGGTTGGGCCCTTAGTTTGTGATTTTGTGAAGGAAGTGTGGAAGAGGCCGAGTACTGTAGCTACGGTGAATCAGACAGACATTTGTCTTATTCCAAAGGTGGATAATCCAAAGGTTTTCCGTAGACAAAATATTAAATGTCACACAAAATTCAAACACACATAAATAAACGATCTCAAATTAATTTCAAGAGTTTAGTCTAGTGGTAAAAAAAAGTCTTGGATGTAGAAGGTTCTAGATTCGAGCTCCACTAATGCTCTTTTTGTAAGTGCTCTAAAAGCCATGAGATCTTCCCTGCTTTGGACTAAAACACCATCCTAATGAGTCTTTTGCAAGTGTACAATATCGTTCAAGTAATAAAGTAAGTAAGATCGTCTCCATAAGGATTGTGTGTGCAACAATTCAATTTTCACTAAATTAGGATCAAATCAATAGATTTGGGGGTTTTCATATTTATTGGAATTAAAAAGCATAAAAGAAGCAATTAAAGATATAGTTTGTTTGAAATCAAGATGAGCAGGATAGTTAAGTTGTTTTGAATCCCTTCCCTTTCCCTACTTGGTAACCTGTTATTATATTTCACAATTCAAATTAAGGTTGGTTCATCACGATGTATTAGCCCTTAAATAGTAATAATCACTTCCATGTCTTATTACTCTATTCACTAATAGCACACTCCATAATCCCTTAGGTGAGTTGAGAAATTATGGAAACATTAAAGATGCGCGTTAATTCAAAAGTCACAACCGCAAGTTACATATCCCTACAATAACCGCAAGTTATGTATCCCTGCAATAACCCTGTTGAATAATTATCATCAATTGGAATACCAAAATAAACTCCCGTAAATAATCGATATTTAGATCAATTTCACTGATACGTATACTAATAAAAAAACATTAAATATTGATGATAATTAAATGATTAATAAAGACGGAATTACAATAATATAATAACTAATTACATGGATAAGTAGTTCTAGGGAAGTTCACCCACTCAACCAAACCTAAGGAAATTAGTTACTCGTAAGCATAATTATCACAAAAGTTAGAAAATTACACATACGAAATAAACTCGTTAAAGCACGGGAAAAACTACTCCCGATGGTGGGAGATCAGTTGGATGGTCTCCTGTACACAAGTCACAGTACATAACTTGCTTGCCTTTCCTCGATCCTTCCTGAAGGCTTATTAATTTAGACATTTGTTTTGAAAGCTCCTCTATATTATTTGTAAGAAGCTTGTTCTGAGCCAACACTGCATCTGATGTATCAAGTTCAAGAATTCATGGCTTCTTTTGTGCTGGATTCTTGTTGCGCTCACTTTGATGATCACTGAGTGTCATTTTCTCGATTATTCTTGTAGCATTCAATTTCAGGATCGAAAAGCAATTTGCCGTTTGAAACCTGTCTTCGCATACACAATTCAACAACCTAACCACACAAATTAGCGTGCACGATGGATAATAAATAATAAAACAGAAATTAAAAGTGCAAAATTGCTTAAAACGATGAAAATTGTTGCAGTGCTTCTAATATCAAACGTCAGTCCCCGACAGCGGCGCCATTTTGATGTAGTATTAAACGAAGTATTTTTTATGTATATCGTTTCCACATGGACTAGTGTGATATTAAATGCCGTTCAACAATAACCGTGATTCTAAGTGAGTGTTTTTTTAAAAGTATTTTGTGAATAAAACTTGTGCTTGCAAATTAGTAAAAACGGTAAAAAAATGATTTCCTTGACAGAGAGAATAAATTGTTGGGGTTAGACTCAATTGACTCATTCATACGCATTTCCTTAATCAGTTATACACATTCAAGTTACTCATCAATATTATCACGTATTTATTAGTCAAACATTTTTCGTTCCCGGATAATGTCGAGAAATCTATTATAACTATTAAACACCGATCCCTCGAGTGATTAATCGATATAATAACATCAAGTTCCAATACTATTGAGTGAATATTAAATCTAAGTCTATTCCTAGATCTTAGATTTTAATAGATTTTATCCTAAATCAAGATTTAAAACATATATCTCTATACTATTTCAAATCTAACACTAAAACAATAACAACAATATTGATTTGTAACTTGAATATATATAACACCATGATCAAATGAAATACATACTAGTTGAGTAAATTTTACATCTAACCCCAACAAAATGCGAAATAAGTTATCCATGATCAAGGTACTTTCACAAAGATATGAGAAGAGAAGATAGATGAACATCATAATGAAGATTCCTAAAACAAAATGATAAAATCCACCTTCAAAACTACTTAAAATCAGTCTCCTAGGGTTTTCTATCTGTTCTGGATGTGACTTTGCTGACACGTATCTTCGGTGATTTTGATCAGCCTCTCTCTGCTTATTCGCTCAGCGCGCCCGTGGCGAGAGCTTTCTGGCACTTTCTCGTTGCAGCGTGCTGGCGGCGAGAAAACTGAACTCTCTGACTTGTTCTCCCTGCTGTCTGGCTCAGTGAGATCAAGAAAATATCAAAAAATTTACTTCTTGGTCAGAAATCATCTCATTACTCAAAACCTACAAAATTACATGAGATTAGACAGAACAATAAAAAATTGATCATTTTGGTGATAGAACAACTATTTATATAGAAATGGGGAATTTAACATGAATTACTTGCAAAATAAGTTAATAAATGCCTTGATTAACTATGAAATTTAACTACTTTTTGACACTTATCAATTGCCTTCCTAGAGAGCTCTTGACTCTTCTTCCTTCTCCTACTTGCTCTTATCTTGAAGTGATTTGCCTTTTATAGATGTTGTGAATTGTGAAGAATGAAGCTCTATTTATAGTTTTTCTTGTTGGATTGAGCTTTCCATCGTGGCACAATATATTGATCGTAGCACGATCTCTCACATGAAATCATCGTCCCACGATGGCTTCCATCGTTGTAACAACCAATAAGTCACCATGATTTTATTTGTAAAAATTGAATGATTTATTTACTAAAAGGGTATTACTCTACTTCCAATTAAATACCAAATGACGTAAAAGTTGCAGCAGAAATTGAAAGTTAAATAAAAATATAGATTCCTAAAGTCTGAATTAAAATTATTAAAAACCAAACAACATGATGCAACAGTCTTAAAAGAAACAGCCAGAGTTTAAACAAGTGTGAGTTCCCCCACGGACTTCCTAGTTAGAGCGACTCAATTTTATTGAAAACGGAAAAAAGGAAGATAACTTCTAACGCCACCTTCGGACTGTCAGTTAAGCGTCACTATTTACCTGAAAACTTACGATTGCACATCGTAGGGTTAAACCAGAAGGCAAAACATAAAGGGTGAGTAACACAATCACAAAAAAATACTGAACTTAAAATAACACAAGTAATAGTCAAAAGATAAATCGTCTTTGGACGATCAAACACACATACAAGCATTAGCAGGAACTGCATTAATTAACAATTAAAACACAACAATAAATTATCACAATTATCACATGCATAATGGATGGATGTGCATCCCTAGACTCTCTATATAGTACCATAGCCTCAACATCAATTTTACTCGGCATCATTTTTTATCTCAGCATCATTTTTACCTCGACATCATTGTTACCACGGTATCATTAGACACATACACTCAACATAACATCAATTAAAATAAACTCAACATCTTTAGTTTAGGACAGGGCTCTCTTTAATTGTCCTTAACTCAGCTTCTCTCGTATGTACTTTCATAGGCCTCACACTCAAGCTTAATACATACACATAGATATTTTTCCTGTATCTTAATTATCACCATTATTTTGATAAAATACCTCAACTAAATGATCTCATTCCCTCATGTTATAGCAGACTAAATTCTGAAGGATCATGCATTTAAGCTATTACGCCCAATCGAAGAAAAAAGAAAAACATCCACATATAACTTAACTTAGCCATTCTTAATATATTTAAAATAGTAGTAGGCGACAAGACAAACATAAATTGGGTTCTTTTGCTAACAACACAATCTTCCAATTTAAACTAAGACACGAAATAACCATATCAAGTAAAATAATGATGCTATTATCAAACAGAGGAAAAAAACAAACGATTATCAAGTAACAAAAGCAAGCAAATAAACGACCAACTTATACTACCAAAAGTTCAGAAGCTTAAATGAAAGGTTAAACCCCTTACCTCTTGCTTTACTCTCTTCTCTTGTTCTTCTTTATGAAATTGTGGCAAATCCTATTTTTTGTCTTATGTTGGCCTATTTATAGAAAAAGGTCTAGGTTTCTTGTTCCTAAAGAAAAGGAAAAATCTAATGGGGTTTGTTTCAATTTAAAATTTTGAAGGTATCTCTCAATAATTTGTTTCCACTATATTTAATTAATTACTTCCCAAACCTATTAAATTCTTCTAATCAATATTTGGGCACACAAAATTAATTAATTAAAATTAGAAAATATTAAACTTAATTCTACTAAATATAGTATTTTCTAAAAATCGGGGTGTTACAGTCGTGGCACGATGGGTGTTGATTTTTTTTTCCAAAGTTTCCCAGGTTTTTTTCAAATAAATAATTCCTCATCGTGGCACGATATAGTCTCATTGTGACAAGATGCAAATGGGCTTTTTCTCCTTTTTTGCTCATTCTAGTGTAATTTCTTCAACTCTTGTTTATTGGTCAAGTAACTTCATTCCTTAGGTATTTGTCATGCTTTGGTTATCAAAAACCTACTAAAATAACTAAGGGTAAATATGGTTTTACCCCCTGCAAAATACACGATTTTTGGTTTACCCCCCTGTAAATTTTTTTTTTTTGGATTCCACCCCTGCAATGTGAAGATTCTTTGCCTTTAGCCCCTGGTTGCACAACAAGCAGGCAGGTGATATGGACAAAATCTTGACGTGGCGCGTACATGTGGTATTTACCTAATTTTTATTTATTTTTAATTGCCACGTCAAATGTACACATGGAATTTATCTATTTTTAATTTAATTTCTAATGCCACATAATATAATTATTAATTTTTTAAAATAAAAAGAAATAAAAAAATTGTTAATATAATTATATAATATGATCCAATTTTTTTTAACGGGATAATCCGATAAGTAAACACTAATCAGTAATTAATATTATAAAACATAATCAAAAAATAAATGGATAAATTGTAGCAATAATCTACAATCCAAAATCCAATAACAGCAAATAAGAAATTAAGAAAATCAAAGGTCACCTAAAACTGCTTCTTCTTCCCAAAAAAAAAAAAAACTAGAACCTGCTTTTCTCAAACTACTTCTTCTTATTCCCAACAACCCATAACCTGCTTCTAATGGAAAAGAATAACACACGGTCCAACAACAACAACCACACCGCCCGTCTCATCTCGCGTTCACTACCATTTAGGATTTGATTTTGAAATTAAGGTTTTTGATTTGGGTTTATTTGATTAGGGATTACATCCTATTTGTTTTAGATGTTAGAGTTGTTGTTAAAGGAAGATTTTAGATTCTTGGGTTGGGTTGTGTTGTTGATTTGGGTTTGAATTTAAGTTCTTAGATTTCTGCGAGTATGTGTTGCTGTTGTTTCCAGATTCAGACGATTTCTGCGAGTATGTTGTTGAACGATTATGACTTTTTTACCAGATATGGATTTTTTGGGGTTTATTGATTTGGGATTTGCTTGTTATCTTCATTGTTATTGTTATGATTTTGAGTTTTGTTACTACATCTTGGAAATTTTTTAGTTTTGTTATGATTTTGAGTTGTTAGTTTCATGGGTTAGTAGAAGTTGTTGTTGTTGTTGGGAAAGGGATGATCGTGGTGATGGGTTGCTATTGTTGATTTTGTTTTTCGGGATTTTGTTAATGACGTTGTTGTAAAATCATAGTGGTAGGGATGAAGAGAAAAAAAAAATGGAAAAATACAATACAAAAAAAAAAGGAAAAAAAAAATAGAAAAGAATTGTTTTTAAAAAATTCAAAAATAATTAAAGGCCACGTAAGCATGTCATGTAATCAGTTGTGTTTAGTCACGTGCCACTTAGCCTTGCCATGTCAGTAAAAATTGAGGATTACATATCCAAGTGACATTAAAGGGGTAAACGACGGAATCTTGACATTACGAGGGTGAAATCCAAAATTTTATTTTTATAGGGGGTAAACCAAAAATCGTGTATTTTGCTGGGGTAAAACCGTATTTACCCAATAACTAAAAACTAACTTAGACTATCTAAAAACATCATAGAAATTCCTGCCATCATATCCCCTCACCCTAATTAGTTTATCTAAAATAATTAATGATCTCAAATTCGAACTTAAAACGCCACAAAGATTTAATCTAACAATTTTAATATTTAATATCATTTAAGTTAGGATTTATGGATATACAGAATCTTACTTTATGGTCAAAATTACTAAATTAGCCATTAAATACTTGGACGACAATTTTTTTAAGGCAAAAGGTGTGCAAATGGTAAACCATTGCAACACCTTATATAGATTAAAATAAAATAAATACAAAATACTGGGGTATAAATGGGAATATAGATCGTGCAAATACAACAAAAGTGGTCAAAAAAACTGAAGCAAATGCGCACACACCACATGCACTATCCAACAAATCAGTGTACGAGCGTGAAACCAGATAGCAAAAGAAAGTGTTGTGTATGCTTCACCAATTGAAACGTCGAATGAATCGATCGCCAACACAAATCAATTCACGTACCAGCAACCCCTGGAAAAAACGCCATAGTAGGTATATATCAAGACTTTTTCGAGCCACAAAGTCAAAGTCTAAATTCAATCACGAAGGATCAAAACAGATTTAAAACCATCCGCAAATCCTCTGGCGCGACAGATACAATCCTGGAAGCAACGAGACCTATAGATCTCGGCTGATATGAAAAAGAGCCAGAAAACATATCTAGATAAACCAAACACCAAACCAACCAACCCGACACTACCAGCGATGAAACATCGGCGGAGACGAAGAGAACACCAAAGAGGTATGAGGAAAACAATTAAGAACCAAACACCCTGGACGACAAAAATTAATAACCACCTCGGGACTAATAAAAACTTTTATATATTTTTTTATAAGCAATAAATATTGCTAAGTATTATTGATGCAATTACGAGCTCATTTGATTTAATTGTTTTTAAATGATTTTATAGTATTGGTTTTTTCTAAAAAAAAAAAAACCAAGATTTTTTTTTATAAAAATTTTAAATGAAAAATTGGTTTAAATAGCTTATCTTAAATTGTCATTTTAAGTATTTCATCATTTTGTTACAAATTTTTAGATCATAAAATTTTAAAAAAACCTATAAAAAAGAAGCTATTTTAAATATATTTTCATAAAAATCATTTTTTACATATAATAAGTGATTGAACGTTAAAATTTCTCTTTTAATTTATAAAAAAATAATTTTAAAATGACTTTCATTATTTTTAATTAAATTATCCTAAAAATCATTTTTAAAAATATAAAGGAAAAAAAATTAAAAATATTTTTTTGAAACTAAGGTAAACGGACCCTACATTCTAACATATTTTCCACCACAAACTAACTACAGTATTATTATTTATTTGTTGGGGCCACTAGTCCATTTATTACATTTTCAATCAAGCATTTTCACCCACGATCGGAAGCTTCCGTTTTTGGCCCAGCTTATTTTCTACTTTTCTATTTCACTTTAAATGAAGTAGATCAGTAAAAAATTATGTTTGACCTTATTTCTCTTTGCTTTTGACTTCTTTACTTTATTTCTCTATTTATTTTACGTAGAAATAGGGTCAAAAACAATTTTTTACTTCCTTGATTTTTTTAAAAAGAAGTAGAAAATTAGAAAATAAGCCGGGCCAAACGGATTGAATTATGGTAGCAAGTAGCAACGCATTTTATCTAATCAGTTGAATTTCAAATGGGTCCCACCAAATTTATGTGGGGCCTACATGATTTAGTGGGATCCATTTGAATTTCAACCAATTAGATAGAATGTATTGGGAAAAGTTTGTTAGAAGGTGTGTTGTTAGCACTCCTCTTATTTTTTTGATATATTAAAAAAACTAAAACTTTATTACTATAGAATTTTTTTTTTTATAAGCAAAATTTTATTGTAAAGGAGTACATGGGGTACTCAAGCCCTTACAACAAAGAGCACTAAATTAAGTGCTTAGAATACAAGACATATAATTTAAACACCAAAAAGGAAAAGGAGTACAAGTCTTACGCGCATACCGACTAGTAAACCATAACCAAGAATGAAATTTGAGTGTCTCCAATAACGATGAATCATCCGATATATTCCAAGTGGTTGCCAACCATACCAAGTACCGGACACGACCTTTGTCTTTCATTTTGAACAAATCACCAAGTAAAAGGAAATGAGGAATGTGCACTAGGCGTAATATCAAGACCACCAAGCAATAGAGAAGGTAGGTGACCATAACGGTAACGAAGCAAGTCAGCCCAAATTGCATTATCGTGATTCAAAAAACGCCACTTTCACTTGCTAAGCAAAACCAAATTAAAGAGTTCGAGATTTTTTACCCCTAAACCACCTTTCTCATTAGGTAAACAAATCTGATCCCATTTAACCTAGCATACCTTTCTCTCCTCTACACCACCACCCCACAAAAAGTTCCGCTGAATTTTCTCGATACTTTTTAGCACACAACAAGGAATCCTGAAAAAAGAGAAAAAATAAAGAGGTATACTAGCCAAGACAGAACTGATGAGAGAGATGCGACCACCAAAATACAATTGACGGCTATGTCAATAATTCAAACGTTTAGTCATAGCCTCCACAGTAGGTTTCCAAGTCTCTCTCCTTCATGGATTAGCTTCTACCGGTATTCCCAAAAATTTAAAGGGAACTGTCGCGGTATTACAAGCTAAAAAAGTGGCCCCAGCTTCAAGAAGTCTTGCACCCACATTGATGTCGTTTACTCTTCACAAAATTAATTTTAAAACCGAACACCAGTTCAAAACCTCTAAGCCCAACTGCCTTCTCCCATAATAATGGTATCATCCGTAAATTGTAGCAAATGGAAGTGAAGATTGACATTTATCTTAAAGCCCCTGAACCTGCCTACATTCGTATATTCTTATGTTGTGATTGTGTTCTTTTATTTTCTCTATGTCTGTTTTTTTCAACACAAACACACACGCACACACACACAAAGTGGAGTGACCAGGTCATGGCGTCTGACACTAGCAATTTCGGTATTTCTACCATTTGAGCTAGGATTTGTGGACTATATATATATATATATATATATATATATATATATATATATCACGTGCAAATTTACACATGTTAACAAGTTCAAAATAGAAAGTTTGTATTGGAACTTGTGTATTTTATATATATGTATAATTTTTAATAAATGATTATTATTTTTCATTAAATTGTTACTAATTTTGGTACTTATGTACAATATTACACACGTTATACAAACCCTTTAGATGTTTTTTCTTGCAACCGGAGATGTTCTACTTCAGTTATGGCTGAACCACGGAGTCTTGTTTCTAGTTTGAGAATAAGGAGTAGATTAAATTTCTCTCTCATCATTGTTGAGATATTTACAAATTATTACAAAAATAAATAGGAGAATGTTAACATGTACATCAAGGGCATATGTTAAGGAAGTAAATTTAGAAAGTATTTATTAAAATTAGTTGTGCATCTTATCTCTCCAGCATTAAATTTCTTGCATCATTAAATGCACAATTTCTATTTTAAGGTATCTTAACATGTGCCCTTAGGGCACATGTTAACATGACCCAAATAAATAAGCCTAGAATCATATCATACAGAAATCTATGTGAGAGAATTTCCAAAATATACTTGAAAGGATGCAATGATTAGTTTGAAATAATATGTGTATTGGTTTAGTATTGGAACCTTTTGAGAACAAGAGTGAATTATAGCATTGTTTCATATAACATTGCATGATATCTTTCAAGGTTTGCTTCCCTTCATAAAAAGATATGAGTTACTCTATATCATGTTCACATGAGTCAGAAAAAGACATCAAAACACATCCAAGTATCATGTTCACATGAGTCAAATTCTGTCTAATGTATTCTAAGTCATTTCTTCTTTTCTCTAGTGCACGAGAGTAATAGGAGAAACTTTATTCTGTAAACTACCATTGTCAATACGTTTGGTGTGAATGTGCAAGTCACGTCAAGGATTCCAAAGTATCCTGAAGGGGATTCGCCGGTTATAATTCATTTGCATCCGGTTTACATAAACTAGTGGGGGCGAATCGAACCTAAAGCTTAGTGTGTCCACACACGCTTTGGAATTTATGTGCAACAATTATCATGTTCTTCTTCATCTTCTTTTTGTTTATGTATTTGCAGCAGACCCCCAACAAAAGTTCTCACAATCTTCTCCATGTAGAGTATGTAATACACTCAACAAGCATGTGTGTTCTTACAATTTTTAATTTTCAAAATCGTTGTTGATCAAAGATTTTGTTGTTTTGTTTGGATTTTAGGATTTTGGAAAGGATGAGTTTGGTTTTTTTCAAGTACTATTTTAGGTTCAGAGATTATATAAGTAAAAGGAATTTGTTCAAGTAATGCATGTTTAAATTTTTAAGTTTAAAGGACACGTACCGTTAGTGTAAATTAATTTTACACTGATAATTATTAAGAATATTTTAACCTTCCATATTATATAAAGAAAGTGAATTTAAGTGGTGTGACATGATAAAAAATATGGTTGTGATATTGATTGACAGTTTAAAATAATTTTATACTATCAGTGTATATTCTTTTTTCTCTAATTTTTTTTAGAAAAATCTTATATTATTGTTGTTGGAACAAGAATGATTCTTAAAACAAATCCCAAGAGTTTTATAAAGTTTTGATGATAACAAAGTATTAATGCACAATTGAAATACTAAAAATTTATGTAAAAGCATGAAGATAGGATCTGATTGGAGTCAGAAGCGTAAGAACTCTCAGAGGCCCAAAACTGCGTTATCAGAGGCACCTAGAGTGGGTACTCAGAAGTGCTGCAAGAAGTTAAATACATTCTCTCATAATCTACTTTTGTCATGAAGTGCACATTTAAATTTAAATGTGACAAAGCTTCAAGTTAATGCATCGGAAGAACGAGCGGCTAGACAAGTGTGAAGGTTTACTTCTTTTATACAAACATTGTGGTCTCCAAGAAGTTAGTAGTGGTAGCTTTTTACCTCTTTTGGAATAAGGTTAAAAGCCCACTACCATATCAGCAAAGATTGCGCTGACATCTCTATCTTCTACAATGGTCATTCTCAACGTCTACAATTCACTTGCCTATAAATACAAGACATATTTTGACCGGAAATACTACTGAACTTAATTACAACGAACACACAACCGCATATAAAAATATTCAAAGCTATCAACGAAAAACACACGCACAAGACTCCTACTCAGAAAGCCTTACTTTTGAGAAATTCTAATACTCTGTATTTGTTTAAGTCTGAAAGAATTCTAGTCTTAGTGCAAATTGTTTTCACTCTATCTTATTTTATATAAGATTTGAAATCTCTTGCTTGTGTACTTGAGTAGTGTTGAAGTCTCTTGCTTGTATGTTTGAGCATTTGTATAATCTTGTGGGATTATACTGAAATCTCTTAGAAGTACAAGATGACTGGACTACTCTCGTTTGCGGGAGGAACCATTATAAAATTGTTTGTGTCTCTCTATCTCTGACTGTTTCGTTTGATTGTGTTTTATCTTGTTTTTATTCCGCTGCAAACTAGTTTTTAAGAAAAAGTTTTTAACTTATCAAAACATAATTCAACCCCCCTCATTACTAGACCAAATCAAATGACTTAAAACATTTCATTATTATTTTTAGAGATTAAAATTAAAATTCTCATTTAATCCTAATTTTAAATTATACTACATATTATTGATGATTGGATGCCGCCGGCACTATCTATCCAGGTGGGGTAATGTAATCAGCAATCACTGTTCTCCAATTTTTTATTTTCAAAAATCACTGTTGATGAAAGGTGCTTCTGAATCAATTAGGAACACGAGTAAACAAGAATTTTTTAGACTGAGAAAGATTTCACTAATTCATAACTTTATGAGGAGGTACTTGTTGAAGAGCTTGTTTGCTATTCTGATCTGACTCCTTAGTCCTTACTCTTCATCAACCTCATTAAATGTTTCATCACTAAGAAACACGTCTATGTGGTGTTATTTAAAGACATAAAAAGGTAATTTTTCAAAGCAATGTTACCTAGGGATGTCAAAGGATATCCATGGGGCGGATAGTATGATATATGTGTCCACCCCCGTTTGATAAATTAAATATGATATTTGTGTCCGCTCCACATTCATCTAGATATTCGCTAAGCGGGTAATCCACAAATTTTGATATATCCGTGTATATTTACATATATCCATAGATGACGTTTTTATTTTATAAAATTGATTATTGAAAAAAAAAATGTGTTTAGTTTATTTTAAACATTTTAAAGACAAAAATATTAATACACAGTATTCTTACATATTTTTTAAATGAAATTTTTACCAAATATGAAAATTTGCTTTAAAAGAAGAATATAAAAAGTTTTATCTCAAAAGATTAAAAAAGAATATGAAAAATGTTCTTTAATGAATATGTGAAAACAAAATGCAAGAATATGAAAAAACTATTTCTTTTACAACATAAAAATAGTAGCGTTTTTTTTTGTTACATAAAAATACTAGAGTTTATATTTAAGTAGAGATGTTTAAGTAACTTACCAATTTATTAACGGGTACAAATATCCATGGGTATGGATAGTATTAAACTCGCATCCGTATATATTAATTGCGGGTAATTGAAATATTCATTTATTTTATCCACATATATCCATTAAACTATCCGCCATAGGTAGGAGGCGGATTTTATCTGCGGATATTTGTGGGTATGGATTCTTTTGTTATCACTAATGTCACCTTTTGTCACACTTTCAAAGAGGAAAACCAATGTGTTGATTTCTTAGCCAAACTTGGAGCTTCATCGTAGGATAATCTCTCAATTCACGCCACACCGTCGGAAGCGATATTTGACCTCATCAAGAACGACTCGTCTGAAATTTTCTTCCTTAAAGAATAATTTATTTTCTTGTTGACTTTCTTCTTCTTTTTTTCCTATTTAAATTAGCCTGTAACAAAAAAAAATACTCACTCTAGTTATTTTTATAAGAGGCAATTGACTTTTTAGATTTATTCAAAATTAATGTATTTTAGCTATACTATAGACCAAATACATCAATTTTACAATAAATCTAAAAAGTGAATTGTCTCTTATAAAAAATATCGGAGAGTATTTTATTGCCTTTGGATTTGTCTAAGTTTCTTTCGGCTATATAGCCTGCCTATTCTACCGGCCTTTATTCTGCAACGAGAATGAATGTAGGCAAATGTCCTTTCAAAGAGCTCCTTCTCTGTGCACATTCTATTCCTATTTGATTTTTTTTTTTCTTCTAATGGTTGTTGGACAGTTACATTGCAAAATCAATTTTGTGACCATATTTTCCACATGAAAGTGAAACATAAATTATGTGTAAGTCCCCATATTCTGTTGGGAGTTTGAAAATTCTAATGAATATGTGGGGCACAAGAGGTTACCGAGTTTAAACTCTGACTCCTTGTATAAATAATATGCAATGTCCCTACGAGCTGAGTTTATGGAACAAAATTTATTGCTTAATTTATTCTTTACATGATCCTCTTATAATTTAAATTGATTAACAAAAAACACATTTAAATATGAAAATTGTATTGTCCCCATAAATATAGGGTAGTGGTACATATCCAAATAGTTCGTGTTTTCGGAATATTCACCCTTTAATTATCAGCTTAATATTAAATGTCAAAATAAATACAAACACAAACAATATAAGAAAAACACTATAAAGAGTGAAGAAATCAAAAGGGAAATATCATCAGAAATAGACAAAAGGACATAATGAAAGCACGTTTATAGGAAAAAAGAAACAAACACAGTTTCTTTGTTTCTTTCCTTTCACAGCTTCAAATTCACAAATAAATCCACACATGTCACTATAATAAATAAAAAACTTGAAAGGGAATAATCATTCCCTCTTTTTTACTCCATTTTGAATGATTGATTTGTTTATCTAATTATTCACTTCACTCTCAAGTTTGAAACTATTTCTTGCACATAAATTGTTTGATATATTGCTTGTTCAGTAAGAAAAGGAAAAAAAAAAAAGAGGGAATTTTTTTGATGGGTTTTGTTGGTGTTGATTCACAAGAGGGTAGTGGTAGTAATTATGGAGGACAAGGTTCTTCATCTTGTTCATGGAAGTTTTTAACTAGAAGGAAGAAAGTTGATTCTAATGTTACCAACAATAACAACAATGATAATTCTCATCATGGTGAACAACTTGCCAAGGAGTTAACTGTTCCTCATCTCATGGCTATTGGTAATACAATTTTTTCTTTTTCTTTTTTCTATCTCTTGAAATTGTGTGGTTTTGATTCCTTTCAATCATGTTTTTCATCTGGAAAAAGGGTATTGGATGGATCTGGTCATTTTCAGTTCTAACTTTTGTTTTCACTTTTCATAATTCAGACTGTGTTTTTGTTATTGGTTGTTTTTTTGGAGTACACTGAGTATCCTCTGTGTTCAACGGTAGAGACTAATTGCTCGATTTGTGTAGAACACAAGATATAGTAAATCACTACCTCAAGAGTTTTAACAATATTGATTTAGTCCAAGGACTGGATTAGAACCCAAATCTCTATTTAAACTGAAAGAGACCCAAACCATCTGTATATGTGCGTAGAGAAATGTTATTTTGACACACAAAAGACCGACACTATATCCGGCACCGTATAAAATACATCCCACATTAGTGTGTTTTTCATTTTAGGTGAGAGAAAATAATGATAAAAAAATTGAACAGTATGTTTATATGGGTGTCAGATATCAAAATCTGTGTAAAAAAATCTCCCTTTTTTTAATGATGCTGTTTAACTGGTTTAATTGGTTTAAAGTTCTTTTCTTGTTTGAATTTATGTTTTTCAGACCCCCAAGAAAAAAATGAAGTGACCCTTTGACTTGAAATTTCGGGGGTGTTTTTTTATTCAGGTGTCGGTGCAACAATTGGTGCAGGTGTGTATGTTCTGGTAGGAACTGTGGCTAGGGAACATGCTGGACCTGCTTTACCACTTTCATTTCTGGTTGCTGGATTAGCAGCTACTCTTTCAGCTCTTTGTTATGCTGAGTTGGCTAGTCGATTTCCTTCTGCTGGAAGTGCTTATCACTATGCTTACATATGTCTTGGTGAAGGGTATTCATATATTCACCTTCTTTATAATATTCTTAATTTCTTACAATAGTTTTTATTTTATTTCTGGTAATCATGTTTTGATGCGAAGTATTCACCGACTTTGACAATGATTAATATTTAATGGGGAACCTGACTGACCACCTTATTGGGTCTCCCCTTCCAACCGTATTTTTTTAATCCACATGACTTGAACCCGTCATCTTACTTAAGGAATTTGAGTCTAGTTCCACTTGGACCAACGTAATGTTAATCATGGTTTAATGATTGTTTTCTCTTCCATTATGCTTGGTTTTGTTTTTTAATACATGGTTTGCTTGGAAATTTTGAACAAGGTTTTAAATTGCGATCGTAGATACATTAAAACCTTAATATTTAAGTTTGAAATTCTAATTATGATGTTGACTTTTCTTTTATTTATTATATTTTTTTAAAAGTTGTTGACTTTGCTTATTGAAAGATTTAAGTGTCTGTAGACTGCATAGCTTATTATATAGTATCAATTGAGAGTTGATATATTTTGTGTATTATGTTTGCAGTGTTGCTTGGTTGATTGGTTGGTCTTTAATATTGGAATATGGGATTGGTGGAGCTGCTGTTGCCCGTGGCATAACCCCTAATTTGGTATAATGTTAACTCTTTTATTTAGTTTTTGTTTGATTTAGAGCTATGAAGCACAAACTCAAACAAATTGACCCACAACACTTGATACGACACTGACGTTGGCGTGTAGGAATTTGGCATGTCACTCATTCCAAATTCCTTTGGAAATTAGGTTTTCTTGGTGAAAGATAAGTTAAATCAATTGTTTTCTGTTTTCAATTTTCTTTTGTGAAACTCATAACTCTAGCAGATTGGCTTATTTGAATTGAAAGTAAAATAAATTATGTGATGCAAGTGTTGATATGAGATAAATATTTCTGTGATCAGGCTGCACTTATTGGAGGGATGGACAACTTGCCAGGATTTTTATCCTATCAAAATATTCCTGGAATTGATATTGTTGTCGACCCACTTGCAGCAATTATGGTATTCATTGTAACTTGGATCCTCTGTACTGGGATCAAAGAGGTAACTTTTTTTAATGTTCTTACATATGATTTTCTAAACTCTATGAGCTAGAGTTTCTTTTTATTCTGGTGTTTCTGATCTCAAATTCACTGCACTGCTATTTGGAGGTATTGTCTGTCTTGAGTCTTATGTATGCCCTTAAAATCTGTCCTTAGTTAAAAGGTGTCAAGACTCTTTTTGGTGTAAAGGGCAACAAGGTCTGGTCGTCTTCATGTGTAGCATAGTGCCTCCTTCTAGCGTCAATGCTCGACCTCATGTCAGTTACATCACTTTTCTTAAGTATTGTATGTATTGTGTCTTGTGTAAACCCTCACGATTTTGTCCTTAGTTAAAAGGTGCGTAAGTTTGTTGAGGAGAGTCGGTGTTTATAAACTACTCCTACTCACGTTTTCCAAACAATATGAGACTTTTTGGTGTACGGAACATTATTATTATGTATTCTTTTTATATTTTCTTAGTTCATTTTGATTTGAATATTGTTATGACATGTATGCAGAGTACAATGGTACAAAGTATAGTCACATCAGTGAATATATGTGCTTTGATGTTTATCATAGTAGCTGGTGGTTACTTAGGATTCAAATCTGGATGGGCTGGATATAAACTCTCAACAGGGTAATTTACATCTTTCTTCTACACTACCCTTAATCCATCTATGTTTGGTCTCTTCAAGTTACCGAATAATATTTTTTCTTCTTTTCTTAGGTATTTTCCATTTGGGGTAGATGGTATGGTTGCTGGTTCTGCAACAGTTTTTTTTGCATACATAGGTTTTGATGCAGTTGCCAGCACTGCTGAAGAGGTATAGATAATGATAATATATCGTGCTTCATGTAACTTACCCTTTTAGGTCAAATTGCAATCAAATACGGCTGATGAGATAATTTGCAATCATTTCAAATTGCCGTCACCACTTTGCGAGTTAAATCGTTGGTAGAATCCTTTTTGGGTAAAATCATAGTCTGGAACGA
Organism: Trifolium subterraneum; assembly: GCA_951799995.1. Taxonomy (NCBI): domain Eukaryota; kingdom Viridiplantae; phylum Streptophyta; class Magnoliopsida; order Fabales; family Fabaceae; genus Trifolium; species Trifolium subterraneum. Next base: position 10,824,803 of record OX637466.1, on the reverse strand, counting down.
TTTTAGATGATTTAAATCGCTCTAAAATCACTGAAATCGTAGGTTTTAATTCTTTGAGATGATTTTACCTTTTGTTTTTGGATAATTTTTTGGATGATACTTGATGATTTGGTGGGTAATTTCTGTAGGTTGATCCAAGTTTACGAATATTATATTTTATTATGATGATTTAGTATATTTTAGCTTTTAAATTAAATTGAAACTTTAAATTATTTATGAATTTATAATATTATATAAGTATATATATGTCTTAAATATAAATATAATATTATTTTAATATGAGGTAAAATCGACGATTTTACGATTCGATTTTACGTTTCGATTTTACCTAGAGAAAACGAGTTAAGGTAAAAACTCGATTCTGACAACCTTGGTCGCAAACACATCAAAAATGTTGACGTTGCAGTCGTAATTGCGGTTGCAGACCCTTTTTTTCAAACGTTGAGAGTAGGTTCAAACTTTCTAATAGTGTTTTACTTTGATAAACAGGTGAAAAATCCTCAAAGAGATTTGCCATTAGGAATTGCTGGTTCATTGTCTCTATGTTGTGGATTGTATATGATAGTCTCCATTGTTGTTGTTGGTTTAGTACCTTACTATGATATCAATCCAGACACCCCTATATCCTCTGCATTTGCTGACAATGGAATGCAATGGGCAGCGTAAGCTTAGACACGTTGTTGTGAATTTCTATATCATGATATGATTAGAAAATACTGCACAGTAAATTTAATCTGTCCATTTTGTGTATATATGTGTTGAGTATCGCTTGAGCAAAGCGATACTTTGGACCGTAATGTTTAAATACAAGTTGTACATTGTACACACTAAGATTTGATCAAGTTGATCAAGTAGTTTTCAATGTCATTTTTCTTGCTTTTGATTTCAGATACATTATAAATACCGGTGCTATTACAGCACTATGCTCGTCATTGCTTGGTGGAATGTTGCCTCAGGTAAAACTAATCAGATAAACTCAATAACATAATTTATTTATTATTTTTACTTTTTTTAATGCTATATTATAAAAAGAAAGTGGATACTATAAAAATATAATCAGTCTAATTAAAATTATCTCCAAGCAAACCAAATATTCATTCATTAAAAGAAACTTAAAGCTGAAATAACATTCTTCTTTCTCTTTGAAGTCTTTATATTTTCAACGTAAAATTGTTGATGTGATTTCTGTTTAATGCCTATCTCTCAGCCAAGAATTTTGATGGCCATGGCAAGGGATGGACTTCTGCCGCCATTTTTCTCGGACATAAATAAGCACAGCCATGTTCCTGTAAAGAGTACATTAGTTACTGGCATTGTTGCTGCAGCCTTGGCATTTTTCATGGATGTCTCTCAACTGGCTGGGATGGTAAGTCTAAATCTATATTTCCAATTGTTAGGACTCAACTGCGGTTTAATTGCGGTTCAACTGGTAGAACTAATTGCAGTTGGAATGCGGTTTACAATTCAACCAGACTTAGTATAATCGAAATCAAACCAATTAGTGAAACTGGCCCGTTCCTAGTTCAACCGGTTGAATCGGCTGGTTCGGTCCGATTTTTAAAACATTGATTTTAGTACTAATGTTTATTTTGCTTTTCTTCAACAGGTTAGTGTAGGAACTCTTCTGGCATTTACCATAGCAGCAATATCTGTGTTGATAGTAAGATATATCCCACCAATTGAGGTTCCATTACCCCCTTCTCTAAAAGAACCAATTGATTCAGAGTCAATGGAGTATGGTTGGAACAATTTAGAAACAAATGAAAAAGATGCAATGCAAAAACCCTTAGTTGTTAAAAATCTTGCAATAGACAAATGTGAGTTATGATTTTCCTTTTCTTCTATTTAGTTTCTCTATCATGCAAAACATATGTAACCGATACTTCAGATTGAAAGCGTGTCTGGTGCCAGACATAATTTTCTCATATTATTATCGGTATCACAGTGTCACCATATGAGTGTCGTGTTTGTGCTTCATAGTACAAAATGTACAGTTCATTGCTCTAGATATGCAATCAATGTTTTAAGTAAATCCAATTTACAGCTACTATTGTTAGAAATAATATAAAACCATTGATGTAGCCTTTCCTAACAGCTTAAGCTTTTAGTCTTTCCTAACAGCTTAAGCTTTTAGGATAATCGGTTATTTGACATGGTATCAGAGCATCTATGACTAAGTGGTCTAAAGTTCTATCCCCGCTCCCCTCACTTTCTAATTAAAAAAAAGTGGAATTTAAGCATATGGTAGGTGAGCCTATACTATATAGTTTCTTTTTCGGCCTTCTCTTCTACGATTTGACATATGTTGCTTTTCTAACGACTCCTGTTTTTCTTTTGGCTGCGTGCAGATGTACATAATGGTAATAGGAAAAAAGTTGTTGGCTGTGTAATAGCATTCATATGCTTAGGTGTATTTATTCTTACATTTGCAGCATCTTCTACACATATTCACAGGTTGGTTTAGTAGCAGATATTTCATTTTTCAAGTTACATAAACATTGATAATCTTAGGATATATATGATCAAATGCCTAGATCAGCTACACAAAATTTATATACTTAATTAATGTTGCATGCCATTTGAGTATATTTTTTAAGTTCTAATTTTTTTCATTCTCATTTTATATTTGTTATTTTCAGTTCTGTTAGATTTATATTATGTGGAGTTGGTGGCATTATTCTTTTGTCTGGCTTTGTCTTTCTAACATGTATAGATCAAGATGTGGCAAGACATAACTTTGGAAACTCTGAAGGTATGGTTTAACAATTATTTATGGTAAATAAATTTATACAACAAATGTGAGTGAATGTCATGTTTCAATGAAACTAATGTAAAAGGAAAGAGCTTTTTGTTGTCTTTAACTCTCCGGTTCCTAGGGAAAAAGATCCTGGTAATTCAGAGTCCGGTCTAGAGTTAAGTAAAATATGGTCAAAGAGATTGTTTCAACCAGGGTTCGAACTTAGTTGCTCCCAATCGATTTGACCTTCACTTATGCTTATTAGCCACTATAGCCCAACCACTTTGTTTAAATAGATTTACTTTTGCCACCCTACTCATTCTCTCGCGCGTCCTACGAATTTACCAAAATACCGTGTCCGCTATTAAGTAGCGGACACCCCCCAAAAACACCATACCTTTATAACGTCCGCTACTTCGCTACTTAAGTAGCGGAAGAGTAAAACGGGAAAGGCGTAGGGCGCACGAGAAACTGGTAGGGTGGCAGAAGTAGGAGTCTTGTTTAAAATGAATGAACATGTGTTCTATACATTAATTATCAAAATAGGTTGGACACAAATATTGCATGGCAATAAGAGGATTGAAGGAAGCTTTAAACCGAAATTTATATGGGCAAAGATTTTTCCAATCATCTTATTTGTTTTCTCTTTTATTTTTTAGGGACTATCTTAATTGGGATTTATAATATTATTGAAATAAGTAAAATTTGTAGGATTGGAATTGCCACACAAACACACAAAAATCATTAATCCATCTTCAATGTAAAATAAGTTTTGAAATAAAAATAATTCTTATAAATTTGTTTGCAGGTTTCACATGTCCATTGGTGCCACTGCTTCCTATAACTTGCATTCTTATCAATTCCTATTTACTTATTAGTCTTGGGTAAGTATCTATATTCATTTATGAAAGTATACATGACTCTCTTTTCAAAAGAAAAAAAAACAATAGAAAACCATTATTTTATTCTCTAATATCTAATTATTTTTTTATAAGCATCTAATATCTAATTATACCATTTATATATATTTTTGAAGGGGTGCTACTTGGGTAAGAGTTTCTGTATGGCTAGCATTAGGAGCTATTGTTTATGCATTCTATGGTCGAACCCATAGCTCTCTAAAAGATGCAGTTTATTTGAAGGCTATTCAAGTTGATGATACTATTTACACCCCCACAAGCTTTCTTGCTTAATTATATACAAGCTTATTTGTATCCCAAGTGAAAGAAAATATTGCCACTTCATTAGTGGTATAGGTAATCATTGTACAGGAAATGCAAAATATTTATGGTTTATAGATTATAGTCATAGCTTCTTCATTTTTTTGTGAAGAAGAATTTGATCATGTGAATTATTGTATTTTATTTGTTGATTTTTCAATCAACAATTTTTTCGTTTTGACAAATTTTCAATCAACAATTTAAAATTGTTAATATATATTTATATGTATAATTAACAATGAAGATTTAAAAATTTGCTATAATGAATTTGTTTTATGAAATGTTGTATAGAATGCATTTTTTTATTTTAAAGAGAGAACACATTCATAAAAGAATTAATTTAATTGGTGGAGTAAACCATAGTGGTCGTCAGGGGCCCTAATTGTGCTCATAACATTGCTTGCAAGAAAAACAAAATCAACATATTGAAGTGTTGATATCTAAGCAATCTGATGTTGCTCCTAACTTGTACTGAATTCGGTTGACAACCTCACTTGATTGTCTTCGCTTTCTAATTTTGCAAGGATTGCCTGTCCGTGGTCACGATGAATCAATAGAATCTGATAATCAAGACAACTTCCTTCAAATTTTTCGATGGTATCACTACAAGAAACTTGACTTTTAGTGACAGCAAAACCGCGTAGGTAAAAGTCATTTAGCTGTAGGTATAGGGCCAAATACCTACACCGACGGCACTTTATTTCGTAGTGGATAATCGGCTACGCCTACAGATATTTTCCGTCACTATAGGCTACAGTGACAACTTTTAAGCCGTTGGCCAAAACTTTACCTACCGATTTGACCGACGGTATAGAGAGCATAATGTGGACTTTTTAAAAACATTTACCTACGACCCTTTCGTTGGTATATAGTAACAGTGAATAGCAATTTTTTCTAGCAATTTTGTCTTTATTGATATTATACACTTCAATGTTAATTTTTACAAAAATATACAGACTCCTACTGCTATAATTAAGAAATAAATGTAACCAAATTTCAATATCATATATATTGAAAATTAACATAATAAAGTCTTACAATCATATAATTAAAATTAGCAAATAGCTAAAATATGCAAATCTTAGAGCACTTAAGAACATTAGACTTGTAAACAAAAAAAACAGTCTTCTGATCATAACAGATTGTGTCACTAGCTAGCCTATAGTTTGCATCTTCAAGTCCTCATAGAAGTAGTATGTTGGTAACTGCCAATTAGATTTGTGGGTTACCTATAATGAAATTAGAAGAATTAGATTTGAATACTATAATGAAATGAAAACATTGAAGTAACATGTTGTTAACTGCTAATTTACAACTGGGAAAATATCCATACCACCCATTAAGATTGCATAACTCATGCTCTGCATCTGATCTGTCATAGCAAGCTGAAAACTTTACTTTAAATCCATTCCACTGATTTACACCTACACCAACAAAACTAGGAATATAAGACCAGATCTAAATGCTAAATCTAGAAAGAAATATTCTAGAACTGTTTTTGCAACTCAAGTTAAATTCAACTTTCATACATATCAACTTAAATGAGTTTTTGCAGTCAACTACAACCTATTAGTTTAAACAAAAGAAGAAAAGTTGTTGCATAAGCATGCCTATAATACACCACAAACCAAACAAAGATAAAAATAAGAATAATTAGAAAGTTTTCATAGGACCACTATACCTTTACCACTGTGATCTTGAATCATATTAATCCCACCACCTTCATCAAAATCTAACACACAGTTCAATATTGTAGGGCAAAAAGTGGTAAAAAGGACAATTACTAATTTAGAAAATTCACCTTTCATTTCAATATGATTAGATCCGATTGGACATTTTGTAGTATCCCTAACAAAATGGCTATAAATAAATCTCAATGTACACCAGACAAAGAGTATTAAGAGGTTCAGAACCTGAATAAATTATAAATTATAGAATTTAAATTTTACACAACAATGCCAAAACTTTGAAGTATAACAATGTTGAGATATTGTATAACAAACAACAAAGTTTCGAGTAATACCTGTTTGCATTATAGTCTCCTTGTGCTGCCTAAGACGCATGACAAGGGCCTTGGTAATCCTCTGAAAGTATTCATCAGTTACAGTAGATTTCTTTCTTTGGGGGATGGATCCATCCGCTGGTTTTTCTGCAAGTAATTAAACCTATGAATATCTAAATTTTACCACAGATGATTGCAAGGTAAAATAGGTAGGAGACACCTCACCGTTAGTTCGAACAACTTGCTGAGCGGTAGATCTTTCCACTTGACCATCATCAACATCTTTATTATCATTTCCATCACCACTACCCGGTTCTTCATCCCTATCTTGATCTTTAAACTTGGATAGATCAATATCACTGTGGACTCTACTCTGTGAGGGGGAAAAGGTAAAATGAGCAGTTATAGACAAGATCTAGTTCCCAGAATATAAATTTATAACAAGCAAGAAATATGCCCTACCTTGTTATAGATGTTTGCATAAGTTTTACTACTAAACGAACATGACGGGTTTGTACTTGTTATAAAATCAGAAAAACTTCTTTAGACCAGGAAAGGAAAACATACAAAAGCATAATGACCAGTCCCTTAAAACTTTAAAGACTTGATTAGACACCGTGCAATGGCCTCTGACAACCTGATTAAAGCATCCAACTACCTAACTGTCATACGATATGCAACCCTACTGCTAGTATTTGTATCAGCCCTACGGAGAGAAACATAAGAGTCTACTAGTAGTTTTTTTGCATCTGAAACAAGAAAAGCGCACAATCTAAAAGGGCAAAATCTAAATTAGGCCAAGTTGTACTCTATAAAGCAATTAATAGCCAGTTTAGCAGAACATATTACCTTCAGTGGTTTAGACCTATCGTACCGTCCTCCATAGCAGTGTTGGAAGCAGTAACAATGGAAGTACGAGCATTGAGTGTAGCTTGTATTCTTGCTTTTGCGATACGTTTGTTGTTCCATAGCCTCATGATGTGCTAAGGTATCAAATAACAAGAATTATGCACTGATTACCATTTAACATTAGAATAGAATAGATTCATTCATAACCAATAGTTCATATCTCAAATAAAAAAATAGTAGTTTTCTGATGTCAGTTCAATCAAAATATGTGAGCAAAAGAATTATAATAAAGGTTAAAAACTAGTACTTTGAGCCAAAATACTAACAGTCCGAAGTAACGAATCAGGAGGAATGAGAGAAACACTTGATAACTAACAAACTAGTAATCCCACAAATCTGCAACTGTCGTACCCCAAAACCAGAAAACTCTGCTACAAAACAACAACCCACAAACCTACACCAGTTCAACAAGATTGAACTACAAACACTAGATAAACCCAAAAAAGGTCTAAGCAAACCTTAAAACACAGTAAATCACCGAAAAATCCAGTTCCAATTCAGCAGAACATTACCTTATCAACAACTTAAAGGATATAACTATTCTTACTAGTTAAAACCTCATTCATTTGTTGCCCCCTTTACCTGTTCAGTAGCTGCAAAGCAACAAAGTATGAGTTAGGAACATAATTAACTAATGAGAGAACAAAAGTATCAATACTATAGTCACAATAATCAAATTCTAGGAAGAGAAAGAAATTATTTGATAAAAATAGGAATTCAAATTCAAATTGTATCACAAAAGGAACAATACAAATGGATCTATTTCCTCTTACAGATTAACACATCAAAAACAACCTAATGACAGGGGAGGAACAAGTTCTTCCTCTTGCCTTGCTTTCTCAAGAAGAGTATCAAGAACAGGAACAAACTCTCAATTCAAAACCGAGTAGGAACAACCGAGGTTTGATATTAGAAGAGAATCGATCGTTATCGTCGAGTAATCGAAGACTCTATGAAAGGAATAATCGTTGGTGTGAAATCGGTATACCGTGAAATTGTTCGATTTAGAGTTTGAGATTATGGAGAGTGGTGGTGTTAGGGTTTATGTCAAGGGATAGTATTTTTCCGGTGGGTGGAACGATGAACACCATGGTTTTTGATTACTGTGAATTGAGAAATCTAGGTTTTGTTTCTATCAAAAAGAAGAAGAAGAAGAAGACGACACAACAGTTTTGTTTTGCAGGAGTGATTTGGGAATTTAGGGATTAGGGTGTTCTCTCAATCTTAGAAAATTAGGAATTTGTGGGGAATTCGGTGTTCTCTGAATCTTTTCAACTATATGGGGAATGGAAAAGGAAAATTGAGAAGCGGGAATTTTTTTTTGTTCGGATGTAAAATTAAATAGTGCTTCGAATGTTATACCGACGGTCAAATATACTACTCCGTATGTATAAGCTAGTTATACCTACTGTATTACTGTCTGTCACTATAACCTTCCGTTGGTATTTGTAAAATTTCTTGTAGTGTATGCTGCTAGAAAAAAGAAAGTGAAGTGAGCTATATTGGAAAGTGCTCCTAAAAATTCAAAAATGATTTGTCCTGCACTTCAAAAGGATATTGTTAAAGCTGCCGCTTTGGAAACCAGCAAAGCTATTATTAATGATCTTGGAGATGAATTGTTTGTTATTCTTGTTGATGAATCCAGAGACGTTTCAAATAAAGAGCAAATGACTGTTGTTTTACGTTATGTTAACAAATTTGGAAGAATTGTTGAGCGATTTTTGGGTATTGTTCATGTTACATCTACATCCTCCTTATCACTGCAAATGGCCATAGATGATCTACTTCTTAAACATGGACTTACTACTTCAAGAATTCGTGGACAAGGTTATGATGGTGCTAGCAACATGCAAGGAAATAATTCTAGTCTCAAAAGTTTGATCTTAAGGGAAAGTCGATCTGCATTTTATGTACATTGTTTTGCTCATCAGTTACAACTTACATTAGTTGCTATTGCCAAAGGCCACCTTCAAGTTTGCTCTCTTTTTGGCATGATATCAAATTTAATAAATGTTGTTCGGGGCTCCTGCAAACGTAAGGACATGCTTCATGAAAGACAAACAACCAGGATTTGAGACGCATGGTTGAACAATTGTCTCGTGATTTATGTTGAAAGAGATGCGTTCAACAATGTTGATAATGAGTTGATTATTCAACGATATCAAAATATGAGTCCGCGTAGCGGACAATTGTAAAACATTATATATATGTTATTTTTTGAGTACAATGTAATTTTTGAATATATTATATATGAATTTGTATCTATGGATATTTATATTATTATTATTAAAATATCGATTAAAATTGCACCCCCTAACCCAGGGTCCGAGCACCGCCACTGGTTGTTGTCGATAGCGCTATAGCGGTGGAGTGGAGCAACAATGTGCCACAATGAGAAGGTCGGCAGCGGAGTGGTTAGCAATATCGACTACTCCAACCGGGATAGAAGAGGAGCAGAGCGGATCACGATTACTCTAGTCAAAATAGTTTGCTTTTGTGTTTTTATGGAGCTGGAAACACTTTTTAGGTTGAAATCGCAGGATCAGTGTTGTGACATGGTCTCCTGTTGTCTTGCATTTGAGTTGGATCACTTAAAAAGGTATAAAGTGCATTATTCCATAAAAGTTACCATTTGACATGCTCTTATGTGATTTGCCAAGTCCATAAGAAACATTTGTGTTGTTTGGACAAAAGATTTCTGACACCATTTCTTGCCATCTATGAAGTAGCAAAGTATTAAGATAGACACAATTTTTTTTTTGAGATGTTGAAACCAATAATGATTTGGAAAAATATAATTAATTTGGTGTAACTACATATATGTCGTCTCGTATCAGATACTAGACACTCTTTAAATATAAAGTGGTAGCGGTAGATTTTATGTTATCATCGTACATCGATGAAGAAGAAACTTTCAACAATCACATATGTAAATGTTTATCAATTATATATGAGAACGTTAAATGATATGTCTTACAAAATAATAAATTATGAAATTATAGGTAAGAAATCTATTAAACTCAAAGTAAATACTAATTAAACTCATAAATTACATCAAAAGTCTCAATAATCTTTCGTACAAAATAAAGAAACAAACATCTCAAATAAAACAGTCTTTTCCAAATGTTCTTTCTCATCTCACCACATAATTGATCTTCAAACATTGATCTGGACAATACCAACCAAGTGAGCACAATTCAGAATTAGTTGGATTTCCCTCAATTGGATAATCATCAATCAATTTTGCTTCCATTGAATATAAGCAACACCTAGGTGGTGAATCCTTTATAAAATAGACACAATTGCTTGGACACCCCCATTTACTTGGTGTCCTCATTGCAGACCCTAATTTCCCCCCTAAGAAAAGAGCTTGATCACCTAAGTCATTCATCTTAATCCATTCCATTGCATCAAAATCAATCTTGTAAATATTCAAATACTCCTCAACAATAAAATCAACCAAAAAAAGTTGATTATTTGCAACAACCAACTTAAGATTTTGAGAGTCCACTTTAGGTGTAGTTTTCAATACCAACCAATTAAATTTAAGGTTATCTTTTTCTATCCTTAATTCTCCAAGTTGAGCTTCACATGTAACAACATAAAACCGATTCTTAAAAACTGCTACATCAATCCAATCTTTGGTATCAGGTTGCGCCGATATCCATCCATTAAGTCCAGAATGAAAGATTTGATATTCACACTGCCCATCAACATCATTAGAGACAGCTAAGAGGATATTACTCTTACATGTTAAATCCGTTGCCATTATAATATGGTCATGGAGAGGACTACTATATTTTTTGAGCCATGATGATAATGTATAACTAAGTTGGTGTCCGGTTAATGGATTTACAAGAAAAACAGGACCCCTCTTTTTCTCGAAGACTATGTATCCTTCGGTGCATCCAACTAAGATGTTTCCATTCATGTTATTCAATGTAACCTTCATATTTTTTCCATTAGTCATGTCAAACAAATAACATGTCTTCATCATCTCATGCTTTGTTGTAAACATAGCTAATGGTGCTATGGATTGTTGGAAATCTTCTTTAATTCTTTTACAAATCTCATTTTTCCTTTTGGAAACAATGCCAAATGCACAAAAGCTTACCACATTTAAACGCTTAGCAATTAACTCAAGCATATTATCATCAAGTTTTGATGAAACTTCTTGATTATCACTATTTTTCGTGTTGCTCGAGCATTTTTGTTTTACACCTATGCACATAGAAAACAATGATTTTATGCATTCATACTTAATTGCAGAGATTAAAATCACACTTAAGCCTTAAGAGATAATTTAATTAGGAACCTTATTCAAAATCAAGATCTTTAATTACTATGTGACTAATCGGTTATATTGATAAATAGGTAGTTAATCAGTTAGGCTAGAGAACATAAGAGAAATACTTCTCTAGACACAAACTCAAATATGTGTTGTTACTCACACTCACAATATATAATAAAAAAATAAAGTAAATAGTAATATATTTGATGTGACAATTTTGTTTTTCTTTTAATTTTATTGATTTGTTGTATGTGTGCCTAAATCTTGTGCCCAAACTTGTGGCCATTAGAAGAGGAATGATCCTTCAAAGTTATGTTATTTATCTTGCTAATTGTTATTCCCTCAATATAATGGATAATTTTTTATGAAAGAGAGTGATTGTTGAGACTATGACCACTTTGTGTTTCATGTTCATGGATCAAGAGGAATTTAGTTTACATTTTGTTACATTTTTCAAATAAGTATCCTAATTTTACTACAATGGTAGATTGATTTAAGAGGGGTGGATTGAAAATTGTTATTAACTCAACCTAAATCACCTCTACTCTATAGAATGTATGTCTAGTTAGAAAATTGTTTGCGGGGGCATGCATTTATAAGAGACTTCAATATATTTTTAGGTCTTTTGTTTTATGATTATGTTTATCGGGTTATGTTGTATGAACATTTATCTTTTTTATTTTTATTTTTGTGATTTGTATAGATTTTTATCATGGCCGCATCAGATCCAGATGTCATAAACACTACATGAATGATATTTTCCAAGTCTTAGCATTGTAAATCTTTCATGTCAAAACCATTTGTATGAATGGAAAATTTTCGACATTTCTTTGTTATACGACAACAATTTTACAACATTAATTTTACTATTCATACGAGTAATTGATTCAATCACATTAATTCAAATTAAATAAAAATCAATTCCAAATAATTAGATTAGGAGAAAATCAGTTAATCAACAATATATCCCATAGCATGTTAAGACCAAAAGTATATGACGAAATTTTAAAGAGAAATTCTCAACATCCCGAACCAAAATTAATTATCGATGTAAATTAAAGTAACAATAAAACTCAACAAAAGGGCAAATAGAAACCATATATGTAATAATTAAAACAATTACGAAACAGATCTAATAAATATCAAGAAGAAATGTCGAATGTTGAAAAATCAGAGGATAATTCAAATGAAATTGAGAAGTTTAAAAGTTTACATGATGATTTTTGAGATGTGCAATCATGAGAAAAATGTGGACCACCTCCATATTTTTGTTTCCCCTTCATGTCGTCCACTTCACAGAGTTCCCCTCTCCGACGAACTTTGTACTCTATCTCTCTCGCTTTGCAAAACCAAACTAAATGAGGAAGTTATTAGATCTCGAGTATTTATCACCCGTGTTGGCCCAATCCAACGGCAGGCTACTAAAGCAAATGTTTTAATCCTCGCCTAAAAACAAACAAATTTTTCTCCTATACCCCCAAATTTCCCATTTTGCCCTTAAGATTATTTCGAAAAACGTCATATGTTGCATAAGTTATTTTGAAAAGGAAAATGCTATTTAGTAAGAAAATCTATGGAGAAGAATTGCGAAGAATAAATCTTCACCCTTGTTTATATCAACTACCCTCCATGATTTCCACTAAAAAGGGAGATTAAAATTACATCATCCTATAAAATAATGCCATGTGTTATTCTTGCATTTCTTCTCTAAAATAATTCTTACTAAATAGCAATGCTCTTTTGAAAAACGTTTTTTGAAAGGTAGCAAGTGAATAATATTTTATGAAAATTCTTGCGCTTCGGAAAATAGATTGAGAAGTGTATTTTAGGGATACAAACGTAAACCAACTTGGGTTGGTCTGGTGGTTTTGACTTACGACTTGAGAGTGTGCTCCTCCTTAAATCTCAGGTTCAAGTCCCTCTGGTGTCAATTTGGATGGACTAATTTAACTTATTCGTAAAAAAGGATAAAAACGTAAATTTGGGGGTCAAGGAGAAATATGGAGGGCGGTGAAATGAGAAATTTTCAAAACAAACAATAGGAAGATTAACTCAAAATGTCACTTTACTCTATAGATGCTAGAAAATTGTATTTCCTACACCCCAAGTTATACTCCTACCCTCCATAACTTCTTGTCCCTGGTAGTATATTATTTGAAGAAAAACTCTCCTACCCAAAAATACTGTCAAACTCAAATTCGGAATAAAAATGTTAAAATATGGAGGGAAAAATAGTTCGGTAAAAATTCAAATTTTGAGTTTTACTACAAAATAGGAATATTTAAGTTTGTCAAAAATAAACTGAAATACTCAAAAATTGAGTTTTTGAAAAAATAATCCTGAAATTGATGTGAGCATGTTAATAATTTTAAGGAAAAATAGTCATGAAACTTGTGTAACTGAATTTTTGGAAATATAAATAACACTATTTTCAATGTTAAAGTTACTTATTTCGGTATTCTTAACTAGTGTTCCGGGGTACTAGTTAGCATGACCATCATTTTAATACATTCAAACATTGGAGGTCTATGATATTAGTTATTGCCCTTACACATTCACATTCATATACCAAAATAACTATTCATGCTGCGGATATAATTTGATTTTAGGCAGACCACTATTTTAATCGTTGTAAGTGTAATTCGACGTCACATTGGTTTTAAACGTATCGAAAGTGCATACACATTCACAAATATCTCTTTTATCAGTCATTTTGTTTATCAAAAACTATCTTTAAAGATTCAATTTAGTCATCAAATGCGTTTTTTATCGGTAAATTTAGTCTATAAAATTACTAAAAAAACTATTGTTTTGAAGAATTAATATCTCACCCAAGAACCGACTAATCCGAAATATATTAATCACAGCTTATGTGGATGATTGTGATTAATTTATCCAATAGAATCATCCACCTCAACAAATGTGTCGACACGTATGTGTACTGAAGAATTTACCCGTGTACCGAAGAATTCACCCTAAAATATAGCTTACTTATAAATGAGTGATTTGTCCACGTGAGGCCTAGTTAAGTACTAAAAAATAATGATTATTGGTCCACAAATTTTAGCTCAAATGCTAGAAATACCGAAATTAATAGTGTCGAATGCCATGACCGGAGTTTGATCCATGGTCACTCCACTTTATTTGTGTGTGAGTTTTTTGATGGAATTTTACCAAATAGACTCTCGGTGTGAATTTTAGTATTTGTCATTTCAGCTGAATAAACGATTGTTTGCGGAATTGATTTCCCTCTTCTTCCAAATTACTAGCGTCACTTGCTCCTTAGCATTATCCTCCTCTCTCACAAAACTATAGACAAACAAACAAATTTCTTCTTCTTCTTCAGTTGCGATTATGTGAACTGAAACTACACTGAAATAAAACTCCAAAAACTAACTCTAACTAACTACATAACAAACTATGTCTAAAACAATACTTTCTCTTTCTTCTCCATTTTCCGTTTGTAACAGACTCAATCCTCTTCTATTCTACACGCGCCGTCGCACCATTTCTCTTTCCTCTTATTCTCGTCGTTTTCGCTTCAACCGCTTCACAACTACACCAATTCGTCTTCTCACAGGTTCTATTCACTTCTTCTCATTTCTAACTATTCAATTCAACTCTCGTTTTGTTCAATTTGTTGAAAATAATATGCTAAATATTCCTTAGAGATTTTAGATTTAAATAATATGCTTTTGGTTTTGAATTACTTAGAAATTGTTTGAGTAGCTTTTTGAATTTAGTTAATTTGTTGTTCAATTGTCACTATTTTAAGCACTTCATTGTTATATTTGTATAAAATAATTGAAGTGTATTGGTTTAATGCTGTTAGTTTTTGCTTTTTTCTTTCTTTTCTGTTTCTCGATGAAGTTAGGGATTGTTTGGATGAACATATTTGTTTTTACTTTGAGATTAATTTCTATGCACCCGGTGCAAAACAGTTTACTTTTTTTACATGTGTATACAATTAAAGTATGCCAAGTAGATATTAGTAGAGATATTTTAGGAACTAATCTCTAAATTAAAAAGTGATGTATTTCAACAAGATTAAGGCATTGTGTTTATAAATCCTCTCACTTATAAGTTGCTCAACTTTTTCAATCAATGTGGGACTTAACTCACTTGATATATTTCAACAAGATTAAATTCTTTTAGTTTCTAGTTTTCTTGCATAATTATAATAGGAGTTTAATTGTGATAAGCAAATCACAAGTAATCATAGTGTGACTTTAGAAAAAGTTAGGACTTGTTTGGATAGACGTTTTTAAATAGTGTTTCTAATTTTCTTTAATTGTGATACGCATGATACGACACTGACACTTACACATAGGCATTGGTAATAATTTAAGAAAATAGGAGTGATTGAACACAAATAAATGTGTCTGTGTTGCGTCGGTGTTGGACACTAGACACACCGTTAGTCTGAAGTGTTGGTGATACATATGTTTTTGGTTTGGAATTTCATGTATAAATGACGAGAATAATTTTTTTGGTGATGAAGTTATGAACACAACAATATTCCATTGGTTTTCTGTGGCTGGCGGGTTTTGTTTGTGATTGTTTTATGTTTTCAATGTTTCAGTCGCTGCTGCATCAGAGAATAATGGTGTCTTTACTTCTCCGGATATTGCCAAATCTTTTGACTTTGCTGCAGAAGAACGCATATATAATTGGTATATTTTTTATTTATTTTTTATTTAGTTGTATAGATAAGTGTTGTTGTTTGGCATGTCTCTTGTTTGTGTATTTTTTATTCAATGTGATATGTGCTCTGTGCAAATGGCTTCTTTTCTTAGTTTTTACAATAGAACTTCAGTATTGCATGATTAAATTAACTAAAGTAAATTGTTGAAGTCGGAAATTGGGGATTAATAGCTGAATGGCTGAAGGTTTTGTTGCAATTAATGATTGAGAGTTTCAACATTTAAAAATAAAGTATGTATCTGAGATGTGAAGAATCATTAAGAATAAAGAGTCAGATGTGTCGACAACGTGCGCAGGAGCCTGTGAATAGCGTCTCGAGAGAATATCTGAATTTATATTTTTATTTTTTTTTAAAGAAATGGTCTCTGATAGATGGTGTAAAGGTATATCGGTGCATCATAGGTTGCTCACAATAGGAAAATATTGTTATTTATAACAGTGTGCAATGCATCTAAATTAATAAATCCTTTTCTGTTTCATGTTGGTACAGCCCATTTGTGACTGTATTGATAAGTTGTTTTGGATCACAGATGAGCATTTGGACCATAAATATGTTAATTTTGTATATTATGTGTTGTTGTGTTCTTGTAAGTAATATTTTAATTTGATTATTGGATGCTAGGTGGGAGTCTCAAGGGTATTTTAAGCCGAACTTCGACCGGGGAGGTGATCCTTTTGTGATATCAATGCCACCTCCTAATGTTACTGGTTCTCTGCACATGGGGCATGCAATGTTTGTGACTCTTGAGGTATTTCAAGTTTTTAATAATTTTTCTATTTTCTATATATATATATATATACAGATGGCTGGATGTACCAATGTACAATCATGTGGTGTGTCAAATAACCGATTATCCCAACAACTTAAGGTATTAGGATAGAGCCATATCAATGGTTTTATATTATTTCTAACATGCCCCCTCACGCAAGAGCCCACTTGGGCTTGAAGCGTGGATAATGCATAGGTCCACCTACCATATGCTTAAATTCCACTTTTTAATTAGAAAGTGAGGGGAGCGGGGATCGAACTCTAGACCACTTAGTCATAGAGACTCTGATACCATGTCAATTAACCGATTATCCCAAAAGCTTAAGCTGTTAGGAAAGGCTACATCAATGGTTTTATATTATTTCTAACACGCCCCCTCACGCAAGAGTCCACTTGGGCTTGAAGCGTAGATAATGCATAGGCTCACCTACCATATGCTTAAATTCCACTTTTTTAATTAGAAAGTGAGGGGAGCGGGGATCGAACTCTAGACCACTTAGTCATAGAGGCTCTGATACCATGTCAAATAACCAATTATCCCAAAAGCTTAAGCTATTAGGATAGAGCCATATCAATGGTTTTATATTATTTCTAACATGGTGTAAATGTTTCTGAATGGAAGGGCAAGGTGTATATTGGTAGAGATATACCATTTGATGCATCTTGCATCTTTATATTTGTAATATTTTCTGTATTTCCATAGTTCTAAGTTTTCATTTTTTCCCCCTTCATATTATTTCCCGAGATAATTGTAACAATGTATTTTGTTTTGGTGCAACTTAAAACTGTTTGATGTGATTTTTCTAAAGTCATGAAATTTTGAGGTTAGTTGCATGTTATTTACGCGCATAGGATACTTGGTATTGCATTTGGCAAAATAAAAGAGATCTTCCTTTCTGTCTGTTTATCTGCATAGTGATGTCGCCTGTCTTGTGTGAAGTATCAACAATGTGATTTGTTAAGTGCTATTGAGATGTTAATGATTTTCTTGCACTTACATTAGATACACATTTTTATATACCATAATGCTTTTTCTTCCAGGATATTATGGTTAGATACAATCGCATGAAGGGAAGACCAACACTTTGGCTTCCTGGGACCGATCATGCTGGTATTGCAACTCAGGTTTGTCAATTTCAAACACTAGACTATATCAATTTTCACTACTTATTGAGAGCAATTAGAATTTTCAAGAGAAAAATAAGGTAGAATTTCCAAAAATGAAAATTACAATAACTTAACGTAACAATTTCAATTACCATCTATATATAGCTGACAGGCCTAGACTTAGTGGGTGGTCTTAATCTACATTAACCGTTCATCTGTATTTGAGTTAGTTACAGCTGTACAATCAGCAAATGTTACATATAGTCTATAGTCTATTTGAGAAGAATTCTCATACACCCTGCATAAGCTCAAAGAGGGTGAGAAACATTAGGGAGGTCATGCACATTGAGTTTGTACCTAAGCTGGAGAAATGTAGTAGGTGACAAAGGCCCGGTTAGAGAATAAGCCCGCTGATCCTGGGTCGGAACATGCTGTACAACCAGTGTGCATGAGCTCATGTTAAGGCGGTGGGTCGTGCGAGCATGTTGCACTGGATTCTGGGACACAGAAACAACACTTTGATTGTTATAATACAGAGGACACTGAAAGTTCTAAAAATAGGGTCTGAATCCATAGTAAATCAGCAGTGGCAGCTGCTAAACTCCTGTATTCAGTATTTGACCTAGCAACCAGAATTTATTTGGACCCCCATGAAGAAGATTGGGAGCAAGGTAGATAGATGACCGCACTAGAGGTAGACTTTCTATCATTTGGATCAGCAGCCCGCTTTTTGCACCACAAAGTGCACTTTGAGAGAAGGGCAAATTCTAGACAGCGGCTTGTGCATTATTAATGCTTCAAGTCTAAAAACTTCTGCATAGTTGGATATGTTAGAAATATAATATAAAAAACTATTCATGTGTATTTACCGAAGAGCTTAAGCTTTTGGGACAATTAAATCGTGGAAATGGCTTTCTAGTTCCTTATATGCGATTTCATTTTGTTACTAAGAATTGTATGCTTCGTTGCATTTTCTCTATATATATTTTCAGTTGAAGCTATTAGTTATCCACTCTCAGTTTTGTTCTCCTTCTACCAGTTGGTTGTTGAAAGAATGCTAGCTTCTGAAGGACTCAAAAGGGTTGAAATGAGTAGAGATGAGTTCACAAAAAAAGTTTGGGAGTGGAAAGAGAAGTATGTCTTCACACGCATCCTTGTTTATCTTCCTGCAATCTACATTTTTTTTTACATAGCCAATGGACGGCCCTTCGTAAAATGGGGAAAAAAAGAGAACTAGAGAAGGGACTGAAGCTCACTATTCCTATTTTTTATGTTAAAATTTAAAATTACAAGAGACTATAATTTGGAATAGAGGAAAAACTTAATCTTTAAATCTATAGAGAAGTTAAATGATAGAGGCTAAGAGAGGCCTCCATGAAAGTGATCGTTTGATTTTCATTTTGGCCCTAATGTCATAATGGTATAATCTTAGAAGAATGTGCCATGACCTAATGACAGAGGAATGTTGGGAATTTTGTTGAATTTTTTTTAGAGTTGTTTACTTTATTTCAGGTTAGATGAGTCATGAATCACGAGTGTTCTTCATCTTCAGCTCATAGATATTGCCTGTGATTGAATCCCGTGATTTTTTTTTTTTTACTTTATTCAGGTATGGTGGAACTATCACAAATCAGATCAAGAGACTTGGTGCTTCGTGTGATTGGTCTAGAGAGCACTTCACCCTTGATGAACAGCTAAGTCGTAAGATAGTTTTCTACTAATTGGTGCATTTTTTTAACTTCTTTATACGCTATTCTTATTATTTTTAAATATCTATTGCATTCATCTGAATTAGTCTTGTTATTTTAAATCCAGCGTGGTTGTGTTAGCATTTATTTACTTGTGTGTAACACATATACTGATGGTTTGTAATTTCTGCAGAAGCTGTAGCCGAGGCATTTGTTAGGCTTCATGAGAAAGGCTTGATTTATCAAGGTATACGCTGAGGTTACTTCCACAATGGTGTATATTTCATTTTGCATTACAGTACACTTTGTTATACACTGCCGTGTTGCTTTAAACTTTGAAATCTTGGAGAGTTTGATTGCTATGCTTAGTCAATTCATGTGGAAAGCTCTAGTTAATAAAGGAGTTTCTGTTGATATGATATAACTGATATTTGAACTGTAAAAGATATCAATGGCAAGCCATCAACTAATGCGTGGAAATGACTTTCCTATAACCATTAGTTAGAGCCTCATGAGTCATGACATAAGTCCACAACAAACTTAAGTTGCCATTAAGTTCAAGTAACTGAAAATTAATAAAAGCGACAACCATTAATTAAAAATATACTCTTGCTATCATTTGAGAGGAGTCAAAGAACTGGAGGAAAATCACTTCTTGAACTAAGAGAACAAAATATGGGAGAATTACATGCCATAGACAGACGATGATCATAAGAAAACAAGAGGGGGTAAGTGAAAATAAAACCGAGTAACCCAAAAAATGGAAGAGATAAATGTTGAATTTTGAACAGACACACATGTTATATGCATAATTTATATAAATTATAGTGGTGTATGCGTGTAACACTCCGGCTTCCTTGTGCTTCAGGTTCTTATATGGTAAACTGGTCACCAACTCTACAGACTGCTGTTTCTGACTTGGTAAGCTGTTTTTCGTTTTAATCGTACTCTTATTACTACTGAATTCATATATTCTGGGATGTTTTCATTGAACCTTTTCTTTTATGCTTAGGAAGTTGAGTATTCAGAAGAATCTGGATATCTGTATCATATTAGATATCGCGTTGCTGGAGGTTCGAGGTACATAGTGGATGTGTTCAAATTATTTAGTCTATTTTCTTTGTATGTCCTTCCTGTCACTATTCCACTGCCGTGTTCTCGAAAATTTGGGACTATTGAATCGCAGAAGAGTTCTACCTGTCTCATCCGGCCTTTGCCACTACTATAGGCCACCAACTTTCATCTTTGAAATTTTTTTCTGATGTGCTGTTAACTTAATCCTTCTACGAGAGTGCATGAATTAAAAATCTAAATCTCTCAATATAATATAGATGACATGACTAAACTGGTGTTATTATCTTTCGTTTTCGATTTGATTATTTCTGTAGATTTAGCCTTATTTTCATTCTTTAGAATGGGCTTTTGTTTCTTTGTATGCCTTGTGGTTTTCAATTAATATTAGCATTTAAGTTTCTTCGATTACTCATTTTATAGGAATGACTGGCTGACTGTAGCTACGACACGTCCAGAGACTCTATTTGGTGATGTGGCACTGGCAGTTAATCCACAGGTAGGATAAAATCCTTGTCTTTGTAATGTGTTGTGCCATTGGAAAGAATTGGATACACATGAAGTCGAAATTATATTGTGTTTCCATTGGTAATTGAAGTCGACTCACTTGGCCTGCTTCCACAGCACGTGGAACAGAATTAAACAATTTATGTTGCCTAGCTCTCTTGAAAATTAAGCATCAAAGGAATTATTTTTAACCATCTTTTTTCCTTGTTTGATATCAAGGAATCCAAGTTCCAATTACAGAATATAATAATATATTGATACAATATAAAATTTTGCAATTACCTTTTGCATGTGTTTGGTACACATTGAAGAACAAAACAACACTGGAAAAACTCTCTGCCATTTATAGACATACTTCTTTGATCACTCTATGCCAACAACACAGTAAACCACTTGTAGCTTAATAACGAAATATGTATGCTAACTATTTCAATGTGGTTGAGACGATGTTATTGAGTTCCTCGAGAACTCAGAAAAATTGTTGAAATAATGACTAATATTTTGTATTATTTGCTGAATTGTAGGATGATCGTTATTCCAAGTATATTGGTCAGATGGCAATTGTGCCTCTGACATTTGGCCGTCATGTTCCTATCATTTCTGACAAGGTATAAAAGTTCCAATTTATTCAACTGGTTTATATTTTAGTTATTAGTACAGTGCTTGAATACATATTATTTACATGAATTTCATGATCTCTTGGTAGTTTCATAATAAAATTGCGTACATCAAAATTTGAAGTGAATAATAAATTCATTTGCTTGAGTTGTTTTCTTTGTCTTGTTGTGATGTTTACCCCATGGGCATTTTTATGGAATCCTAGGTGTTTGAAGGATTTACTGTATCGTATTCCATTCCTTCATTTACTTTTGTGATATAATTTTTTAATATTTTGGGGGAGGATTACTTTCCTCCTATCCTTGTAATATTTCTTTCTTAACCAACATTTTTTCTACCAAGATAGTCAGTTAAATAGTACAAATGACATTTCTAGACCTGTGATGTGAATTAAGTCAAGTACAAATGTAAAACAAATATGAAGCTAGATATCACTGATATTTTCTCATGTACCCCTGTCTAACTTCTGCTTGCAGCAATAATAATTCCTTGTTACCAGTTTTCATATATTTTTAAAGTCTTATCTTTTTACTCTAATAATTTTGCCAAAATTATTTGACAATGGTAATGTCAGTTTCACGTCATTGGTTAATATTGATTGGTGTTGTGTGTCACAGCATGTTGATATAGAGTTTGGAACTGGAGTTTTAAAAATTAGTCCAGGACATGATCATAATGACTATCTACTTGCTCGAAAGCTTGGTCTTCCAATACTCAATGTGATGAATAAGGATGGCACACTAAATGAAGTTGCTGGCTTGTACAGGTATTTGAAGGAATTTTGTATTTATTTGTTAAAGATTTAACAGATATCGTTAGACTAATACATGATGCTAATCTCCAATATCAGTGGTCTTGATCGATTTGAAGCCAGAAAGAAACTGTGGGCAGAGCTTGAGGAGACAGGGTTAGCTGTGAAAAAGGAACCACACACTTTACGAGTTCCCAGATCTCAGCGTGGTGGCGAAGTGAGACAGCATTTTTCTTATATAATTTTTAAAATTATGAATTTGCATTGTGTACTCTGTCACTGATTTATTGCTATTTCAATCTCTGATGTTTTCTTCATTTTACAATTAGGTAATAGAGCCACTTGTTAGTAAACAGTGGTTTGTAACTATGGAGCCTCTTGCTGAGAAAGCTCTTCAAGCAGTTGAAAAAGGAGAATTGACAATAATTCCCGAAAGATTTGAGAAGGTTTGTCTTCTCTTCTATATGTTTCCCATTCCCACTTCTCTCTAGCTTTCCCTACCAAGTTTTCATTGTGATCCGACAAATCTAAAATTAGAAATGGAATAATTGGTTATGGATTTGATACAAACCATCTAACCATGTCTGTTAGGGCTCTGTTTTCTCGATGATACTTTTTATTTATATTTTTCCTGCTTGCTTCTGTTTTTCTTCTTGACTTTCCACTTACACACCTTTATCACTGGTAGTTGTACATCACAGTTATTATTCAGTTTCGTTGTACATATCTTTTCCACTTTAATTTGTGGTGGATCTGTATCATAGGAAAGTGGTAATAAGGATTAGCCTATTTACATGTAAATTTTTATTCTACTTTTTTGCATCAGAAAATAATGTTCAGTAAAATTACTTTTCTAGCATTATTTTGTTGATGATATAAAGTTTAAATTATGCCATACCTGTTCCTCATATACTTTATGTTCACAACAGATTTACAACCATTGGCTTTCCAATATTAAAGATTGGTGTATTAGCAGACAACTATGGTGGGGACACCGGATACCTGTTTGGTACATTGATGGAAAAGACAAAGAAGAGGATTACATAGTTGCTAGGAATGCTAATGAGGCACTTGAAAAAGCTCAGGATAAATATGGAAAGGATGTAGAAATATATCAGGATCCTGATGTGCTTGACACATGGTTTTCAAGGTATTATATTAGCTATATCTTTGTATTAGAAATGTATCTACATGAGCAACTTGTAAAATAGTATTCGTAAATGTATGTTTTTTCTAGCTGATTCTGGTAATTTACTATTTGTGCAAGAGTGGTGCACTCAGCACAGATAATTTAGGCATTCATTAAGCAGTATATATAGTGTGGGAGTATGGATGGAGTGTTAAACATGAAGTATTAAAAATATAGTACTAGAGCTGTTGTGTCTTAATGTAACTATATTGACACATGTTTTTCTTTTCCTCATTGTTCTGTTTGTGCTCCATAATCGTTCTATTTATCTTTTTTACCTTCTCAATACATGGAATTATATACCCATTTAATGGCACGAGTAAGGTAATTGAAGTCAATAAAGTATCTCTTTGAAATTCTGTTCTTTCTTCTATATGTAATAGATGGCATAAATTTCTCTATATTTGTCTCTTTATACACGGAATTATATACCCATCTAATGGCACAAAATTTCCATATATATATATATATATATATATATATATATATATATATATATATATATAGTGTCTTTTCCTCATTTATGTAATGAATAGATTCAAAAACCTGATATCAGCAATCATGGACTAACTATAGATTCTTACATATTTTATCAGCGCATTGTGGCCTTTTAGTACGCTTGGATGGCCAGATTCGTCTGCAGAGGATTTTAAGAAGTTCTATCCAACTACAATGCTTGAAACTGGGTATGTGATTACTTGGATTTTAAGTGTGTGCACTGTTGCTTTCGGGTGTCATTAGTAAGGGATATTTGATTTTTTTTTTTTTTGGTTTTCATTTTAGTTAAGCATTTGTCATCATGATTACATAAATATGAATTTATTTTCTCTGAAGAGCCCACACAGTTCATTTATGAGGGGGGTTTATATACAACATAATGAAGAATTGACATTGATATCTTTTAAATTAAAATATATTCAATCTACTATCAAGTATTCTTCATATATTTTTATTTATACGGGAAGGCAACTATTCTACCAATTATTCCCTGTGAATAATGAATGTAAATTGCTTTTGTGAGTTATGTTTGTATTTTATCTATTGTAGCGTTGTGTAAGTATTGGTTTCATTCAAATTTATTTCATATTGTAATCCATTTTCCTTTGTGAATATGCTCCCAATTTATGCTGTGTTTTATCTTTTCACAGGCATGACATATTATTCTTTTGGGTGGCAAGAATGGTGATGATGGGCATTGAATTCACAGGGAAAGTTCCATTTTCTTATATTTATTTGCATGGACTCATCAGGGATTCACAGGTGACTTCACTGTTTTTGTGCATTTTGAAATTATTTCCTCTCTTTTATGAGTGTAATAGATAGATGAGAAAGAAGGTTATAAAAATCTGCAATAATTATATTATGTATCAAATATCAAATTTTTTTTTTTATATTAAAAAAATGGGCTCATAACTTTAAAAGACACCCTTTGGATTGAAATTCTAGATTTTTGTTTATAAACAATTTAAGCTTGATATATGTTTTTTTGGTCTAAGAGCATAGCTGAGTGACATACTCATTTATGTAGTGGTCTGGTGTTATAAATTGTTTCAACAAAATAATTGTGTAAATATAGATGGAGGGGTTAGAGCCCAGTGCTATTTATTATGCTTCTGCCATGGTGGCGATGTTTGCAATAGATTTATTCCACAAATTGAACCAGTAGCTTTTACCTTGTTGGTAGCTTTTACCACATGGCAGAAACTCTGGCCATGCGCTTTGTGTGAGAAAAATAGTTATAGCTCTGTACAATGACTTGGTATATACAATACTACATCCACACACGTCTGCACTATTCTTCAGTTTATGTGAAGAATGGTGATAGTTTATTTGCTGTTGGTGCATTAAATGTTTCCTCTTTCAATTTTGACTTAGTAGTAACTGACCCCTGCTTCAAACTTATGCCATGTTTGTAAGCTGACTATGTAATGACTTTATTATTTTCAGGGGAGAAAAATGTCCAAAACATTGGGAAATGTAATCGACCCCCTTGATACAATCAAAGAATTTGGGACAGATGCTTTACGATTCACAGTAGCTTTAGGAACAGCTGGCCAGGTTTATTTTACTGTGTTTGAACAATGGGTTATTATTTTATCCAATGAGGAAGTTGACTGCATTATTGAAGATAATGATGTGATTTTTTTTCTCTTTCTTTCAGGACCTTAATTTGTCCACTGAGCGATTGACCTCCAACAAGGCATTCACAAACAAATTGTGGAACGCTGGCAAATTTGTATTGCAGAACTTGCCTAAGGAGAATGATATATCTGCTTGGGCGAATATACTCACTTATAAGGTTAGATCCAATCTTAGCATCCATGAGATAAATTGGTAATATTTTCTGTTTTGTGAATAACCTGTTTGCAAAGATGACGATTAACTCTTTGTAAAATCTCTTGTTTCTTGAAAAATTTCTTGTTCCAACAAATTTATGTTTTGTAAATCCCTTAGGAAATTTAGTTAATACTGCTTCTTCTGTTCATTTTGGTTCAACATATGTGTCGCTAATACTTGTTTTACATTTTCTCTTAACTAATACTTTCTATTTACTGTTCTCAGTTTGACACTGAAGACTCCGTACTTAATCTTCCTTTACCAGAGCGTTGGGTGGTAAGGCAATTTTGTTTCACCATCTTCTTATGTCAATATTTGGATAGCTGTGAGAAAATATTACCTCCACTTTTCAGGTGTCAAAACTTCATTTGCTTATTGAATCTGTTAGTGCAAGCTATGACAAATTTTTCTTTGGAGAAGTGGGGAGAGAAATATATGATTTCTTTTGGGCTGATTTTGCTGATTGGTATGTTAATTTTATACTATGTATATGCTACAACTTGATCGTTGTTTTTAACACATCCCCAAACGTTTCCATATGATATTTGTAGGGTTTTCTTTGCCTTCATTGTGGTAATATTCTCTGAATCTTTTCCTCTCCTTACTTTTAAGGTACATTGAGGCTAGCAAAGGGAGGCTTTACAACTCTGGAAATGGTGGCAATTCTGCTGCTTTAATGGCTCAGGCTGTTTTATTGTATACTTTTGAGAACATACTCAAAGTGCTGCATCCTTTCATGCCATTTGTAACCGAGGAGCTATGGCAGGTAAATATGACACAGTCTATATAGTACAGCACTAACAGATCTATAGGAATTCTATAAAACCTCCATATGCGGTGATAGTTACCATACCGACAGACATAAGGGTCTCTCTGTGGTCCTTTCTACTTTGTTTTCGTATCTTTACTAGGGTAGAAAACCCTGGCTTTTCTCCTACGGCACATCCTCTGGCAATTTTTTTCTCTCCATGGTCATACAATGACACAATCCGATTTGTGAATGCTTATTTTCCTTTGATTTGTGAATGCTTTTGATATAAAACCATTCACATGCATTCACTTAATACCTTGAGTTTTTTGGTTGGCTGTTCATGAATCATTACATGGTATCAAGGCCTTTATGACCATATGGTCTAAAGGTTGAACGCTGTTACCCCCATTATTCTAAATGAAAGTAGTTAAATTTTAGTGCAAATTATGGGAGTTTGAACCCTGTTTCTCCCATACTCAAGGTTTCTTTTTTAAAGTTGTGGCTAGGAGATAAACCATTTATGTACCTAAAGTCGTGTCAGCTGAAAAATGCAAGAAAAACTTAATATAACTTGATGCAAGTTTTTCCAAGTTTCAATTTCTTTGTTTTGTCAACAGGCTCTCCCGAATCGGAAGCATGACCTTATTGTATCACCTTGGCCAGAGACCCAGCTTCCAAGGTGTACAAGCTCTATAAAAAAGTTTGAAAATTTGCAAACTTTGGTGTGTTTATTCTCCTTATTTTTTTCTCTCATCCCATTTACACAACGTTTTAAGATGATTTATTTACAGTAACTGTACTGTTGTTAATTTTTTTAATGTTTTAGGTTAGAGCTATCAGAAATACTCGGGCAGAATATTCCGTTGAGCCTGCAAAGCGAATATCAGCATCTGTGGTTGCAAGCAATGAAGTTATTGAATATATTGCTGTAAGTGTTGTTTACTCGTCATTTCTAAGGTCCCTAGTCATCAGGAGAAAGGAACTAATTGTCCTACCTTTATTTTTCATATATAAACCTGCAAAGTATTCTTTTGTTATTTCTTTTTTTTTCTCTTCCTGCTATAACATGACCTGTCCCATTCCTAGAGGGGTGCAATACAGAAATGGTGATCCTTCTGAAGGAAGTCTTAGACTTTCTCTTTTATTCTTGGGATATAGTAAGTAATGTTATGCTGCCTCATGTGCTTCTTCAGGAAGAAAAAGAGGTTTTAGCACTTCTCGCTCGGCTGGATCTACAAAATCTGCATTTCATGAATTCTTCCCCAGGCATGCTTTCTACTACACTTTGTTCTCCATGGGTTAAGAGTGAAATGACATTTTCGTTTTTGTGTTTCTCATGTCGATTGTTAACCGGCCGCTGAATCATTTATTTGGTGGATGTCATATAATTTCCTTCAGGAAATGCAGACCAATCAGTTCATCTTGTGGCGGGTGAAGGACTAGAAGCATATCTGCCTTTGGCCGATATGGTTGATATTTCTGCAGAAGTTGAACGTCTATCAAAGCGCCTTGTGAAGATGCAGAAGGAATATGATGGAATGCTAGCTAAACTCAATTCTCCAAAAGTATGAAATAACATATTTCTTACCTTCTGCAATTTTTAGACTCGAACATATTTTTCTTTGTTTAATGGTCCATATATGCTGTTTAATTATTAAAATCAGTTTGCAAAGTCATTTCAATGCACAGCTGATTAAATCTAGATGCAAGCCACTTGCTACGATAGACGTTACCAGAAATGTATTCACAAAAGTAATCTGTGCTAATTACCATTGGCTAACACTTTCTGCAGTTTGTAGAGAAGGCCCCAGAAGAGGTGGTCCGTGCGGTGCGAGAAAAAGCAACAGAATCTGAAGAAAAGATCACTTTAACCAAAAAGCGCCTTGAATTTCTGAATTCTAATGTTCTAATTTCAAAATAGGCCCATCCAGAGTCGCTACTTCATTACATATTCCAGCTAAACGCCTATCACATCAATTATTGTAGCCTGTTACCGTTAATCAGATCATTGCATCTGTAGCAGTAAATACCCTGTGCGGAACGGCAAAATTAATCGCAGCTCTCCCACTATGTATCATCATCATCATCATCATCATCACAAGTACAGATTTTTCAAAATGTTGGTTGCTCTGGATCATGTTAAGAGGGGTGAATAGAACGTCTTCATAGCATAATGTAACCATCAGATGAAATGTTTATCAATAGAGTACTAGAATTAGGTATTTCTAAATTAATTCTGCAGAAGTTTATGAATGTAGAGTTAGGTATTTGGTAACTTTATTCTGCAGAAGTTTCCAAATAATACCATCTTTGCCTAAATTATTTTTTCTTGTGATTAACAGTCATTGAATTGGACCTCAATTTATTTGATTTAAAATCAGGTGCTAGAAAGTACCAAAGCAATTACTGGTGACTATGTTCTTATAGTATTTTTTTTCCCCTTAAAAAAGTTATTACATGATCCAAGTACTGTAGATCTACATAATGAGGAGTGTTCCACATGTTGTGCTACTAAGGCAGAGGGAATTGGTATCCTAAACTTATGATACCATATTAGAAATCGTATTTCTGAAGTGGTTGTGTGATGAATGAACCACAATGAGTGTTTATTTATAATCATATGATCTGTGCACAATAAAGTAACATATTAAATAGATTAAATACAATATTAGAACTAATTAATTCTAATTAATCCTAATGGTTTTTTAAACAATACCAAATCAACATGAACTGTACTCTCCTAATTCCTAAGAAAGTATGCATTCTCAGTTGCTTTGTGGTATTTGTCAAAATAAAGAGGTTTAAAATTTAAGAGTTGGTGTTGTTTTGGCCTCTGATTTCATACGGGCTATTAGCTTCCTTGAGAAACACTGGACACTGCTTTGCAATGACCGTTATTCTTTCTATCAAGTCCAGCGTCGATCACCACTGAACTAATGATTGGTGGAGAGAGTACAATTTCATTTGTGTAAGGGTCATAAGGTTTATCTCTAAAATAGGAAGTTTCTTAACGACATATTTTTCTGGAAATTCATACAAAATTGAATTCATGCAAGCAACCCTGAAATTCAATTACATATGTTAATATACTGAAAAATATAACACTTAAGTGACTATGGTATTGAAATGCATGCAAAATTGGCACGTTGCTTTAGTTTTGCAGAGTTAGAGCCAAGTAAGACATACTAGAGGCACTCACACAATACATATTAACATATTTCTGCAAATTTTAAGATCCTATATTCAAAGTTAAAGAACAAGTGGGATGAAGTAAATCTCATTCCACGAAATTCGAAGTTAGATAAATGAAAAATCTGTTGGGTCACCACGAGATGGCAGCTAGAGGATCATCCACATTGGGTTCAAGAACAACTCTACAAGTGAGTTGAACACCACACTCTTACCCAAAACCTTAAGGTGTTAGGTTTATGGGTCCTCTTATTTATAAAGTGTTCAACTTCTACTATTCTAAGCAATGTGAGACTTAACATTCACACTTGCCACAACAATCTCCCCCTCAAGTGTGAGTCCATCCATACCACGATATGCTCCCCCTCAAGCGGAAGCTTTTTCAGCTACACTACACTTGTACCGCCGTTGCCACACTACACACGGGACACGCCGCCTGACCACCTTTATCAGGAAGACTTTCGATACAAGGAGCCGGTCGAACCCTTCGTCGAACCATCGGCTCTGATATCACTGTTGGGTCACCACGAGGGGGCAGCCAGGGGGATCATCCACATTGGGTTCAAGAACAACTCTACAAGTGAGTTGGACACCACACTCTTACCCAAAACCTTAAGGTGTTAGGTTTATGGGTCATCTCACTTATAAAGTCTTCAACCTTCACTATTCTAAGCAATGTGGGACTTAACACTCACACTTGCCACAACAATCTCCCCCTCAATGTGGCAAGTGTGAATGTTAAGTCCCGGATTGCTTAGAATAGTGGAGGTTGAACACTTTATAAGTAAGAGGAACCATAAACCTAATACCTTAAGATTTTGGGTAAGAGTGTGGTGTCCAACTCACTTGTAGAGTTGTTCTTGAACCCAATGTGGATGATCCCCCTGGCTGCCCCCTCGTGGTGACCCAACAGTGGTATCAGAGCTTCGGTTCTTTTGTGGAATTAATTTGTGGTGAACAATGGAAGTCAACACAACTCGTATGGTGACCTTGAATGGGTCTAATTATGCCCTTTGGAAAAGTAAGATGGAGGATCTACTTTATGTGAAGAATTTTCACTAGCCTGTGTTCGCTACAGAGAAACCTACTGACAAGACTGATGATGAGTGGACTCTACTACACAGACAGGTGTGTGGGTACATTCGACAGTGGGTTGATGACAACGTTTTGAATCACATTAGTGGG
The DNA here is from genome assembly GCA_951799995.1 of Trifolium subterraneum. NCBI lineage: Eukaryota > Viridiplantae > Streptophyta > Magnoliopsida > Fabales > Fabaceae > Trifolium > Trifolium subterraneum. The sequence goes on along the minus strand of OX637466.1, from coordinate 10,793,778 downwards.
GAGAAACATGCAAAATCATTATGGGATAAGCTTGAGCAGCTACATGCGAAGAAAACAGGTAATAACAATATGTATCTTATAAAGAAGATGCTGAGTTTGAAGCTCCAAGAAGGGACATCGTGTGCAGATCATTTGAATACTTTTCAAGGAATTATGAATCAGCTGTCTGCTATGGGTATCAATTTTGATGATGAAATTCAAGGGTTATTTCTTCTTGGTTCTTTGTCTGACTCGTGGGAGACATTTAGAATGTCGCTGTCCAATTCCGCTGCTGATGGTGTGTTGTTAATGGACATGGTTAAGAGCAGTATTTTGAATGAGGAGATGAGAAGAATGTCTCAAGATTCTTCTTCACAGTCAGAGATGTTGGTTGCTGAATCAAGGGGGAGAAATAAGAATCGGTACTCCTGTAATAGAGGCCAAGGCAGAAGCTATTCGAAGAACAGGTACACAAATGTTGAGTGTTATAATTGTGGTAAAAAGGGGCATATTCAAAAGAATTGTCGACTTTTGGAAAAGGAGGATAAGAACAAAGATAAAGATGGTTCAGATGGAGAGAGTACTCATCTTCTATTAGATGACTTGCTTCTTGTTGAAGAGCATGGTATGTCAAATGTTATTGACAGTGCATCCAATTGGGTGATTGATAGTGGTACTTCAATACATGTCACTTCCAGAAGAGATATTTTCGGCTCATATACTTCAGGTGAATTTGGTGATGTGAAGTTAGTTCATGAAGGTGTGCTAAAGTGTATCGGCCTTGGAGATGTTAATTTAGAGATGGCTAATGGCAGCAAGTTAACACTCAAGGATGTGAAGCATGTTCTAGACATTCAGATGAATTTACTTTCAGTGGCTAAACTATGTTATGAAGGTTATAACAACTTGTTCTCACGGGACACTTGGAAACTGACCAAGGATTCTATGGTTGTTGCTAGAGGTAGGAAGTGTTCTACCCTTTATGTTGCAGATGCAAAAATAATTAAAAATGTGCATGCAATTGAATCAACTGAAAAAGTTGAGTTATGGCATAAGAGGTTATGTCACATGAGTGAGAAAGACATGGTTGAGATGAGTAAGCGGAATGTGTTGTCTGACATAAGAAATCCACATTTGAAGAAATGTGATGGTTGTTTTGTTGAAAAGAAGAATATAGCTTCTTTTAAGATTCACTCACCTAGAAGACCAAAGATTCTTGATTTGGTGCATAGTCATTTATGCGGCCCTATGAAGACAAAAACTGTTGGGGGTAGTGCATACTTTTTGACGTTTGTTGATGACCATTCAAGAAAGACTTGGGTTTACACCTTGAAGAGTAAAAGTGGTGTTTTGGGTGTGTTTAAGAAATTTAAAGTCTCAGTTGAAAGTGAAATTGGGAAGAAGTTTTGAAGTGCATATGCACAGATCATGGAGGTGATTATTTGAGAAAGCTTGAAGCTTATTGTAGAGAGAACTGGATTAGATATCAGAGGTCTCCGCGTTGAAATGGTGTTGCTGAGAGGATGAGTAAAACATTGGTTGAAAGAGTTAAATGTTTGTTGTCACAAGCAGAGCTTCCAGAATCGTTTTGGGGAGAAGCTTTGAGCACAGTGGTGCATGTCCTGAATCTTTCGCCATGTGTATCCTTGCAACATTAAGTACCAGAGATGATTTGGTCAGGTAAGAATGTTTCTTATGACCACTTATGTGTTTTCGGATGTAAAACGTTCGTAGAGAATCAACAGTGTGTGTTTATAGGCCATGACCTAGACGGAGTTGAATTTTTTGTACACAAAGGAGAACGATACTCGTGTCGGAGAAGTATCGGATAATTAATATTATTTTTTAATTTTTTTTACTGATACGTGTCACATACTTCTCTGATACGCGTATCAGAGAAGTATTAGGCAATTCATGTTCTTTGATGATAGAAATGGAGGAGATGAGACTGATACAATATGTGTTTCTTCTTAAATAGTGAATGTTAGAGTATGATGTTCTTTATGGATTGCCATTTGCCAACTATGTCTTTTTTGGGTGGTACCGATGATTCTTTTTTGGGATAGTACTAGTTATGTCTTTTTTGGGTAGTATTACTTAACTTAAAGATATATAATTGTCACTTGTTTGCTCAGTTTGAGTAATTTGAATGTTAATTTATTATCATTATTGATTTTTGTTATGTTTATATATTGTGCATTTGTATATTTAATTTTAAATTTAATTTTTACATAACGTATCGCGGCCGCATTGTATAAGAAATTTTGAAAATTTTTCCGTATCGTCGTATCAGTATTCGGGCTTCATATGATAATACCCCGGAAGATATAGCATCTAAGTGACTATGGATGTTGTATCCTCAAGTCAGGGATAGAACCCATGTCATTGGTCAAGTTAAAAGAGACCCGCGTTATCTCATCTAAATGCTTTGAGGTTATACTACTTGTATTTGATCACTATTTTTTTAATATTAGCTATTAAAAAATTGAATTGCGCGCCTTCTCATCTAAGCACTTTGGGGTTATACTAGTATTTTAATCACCATTTTTTCATGTTCGCTATTAAAAAAAAGGAACTTTTCTTGTTAAATAGAAAGCAAAATATATAAATATTATGTGTTAATATTTTTTGTCAAACAATTTTATTCCCAATAATCAGATTTAGAAAGAAACGTTTGCATTTCCTATAAATGAACTTTGGAGTTGCCCAATGTTGAGAACAGTGGCGTCTACACCACATAGTAGTATTAGTAAATGTGAGGTATAAAATTAAGGATTGTAGACTTCAAAATGAGAGATTGTGGAATTCAGATGTTTGAGATTCTCTTTATTCTAAAATGAGGGATTTATTAGTTACAAAATATCCTAAAAAAGATTTTTCTATTGTGAATAAATTTTTTAGACGTTTTATAGCTAATTGTTATACTATAATTTTATTAAATGGATAAGCGTGTAATAGAGATTGTCCTATTTATGAAACTTTTTTTATATTAGTGAAAAAATGATTGTTTTTTAGTGTTATTGATGTTATTTGTAATTTAAATCAATGATAATTTTTTTTTTAGCATTTTTTCTTTTATTAGGCCTATTTTTAATAATGTACAGGATCTCCAAAAAATTGGAGACGCCCTTCGTTGAAAATTACAAGAATAGAGAATGAAAACGTTTGCATTCTCGTCGCAAATAGTGTGGGTGAAGTTGAGATCCATGTGACAAGTATTTTGTTATGAGATACCAATGGCGCATATTGATTAAGCCAAAAGGTGGTCATCTTCTAAAAGAAGCAACAATGACTTAGGCTCTGTTTGGTAAAAATAGTGGTTAGCTGATAAGCTAGCTTATAGCTTATGGCTTATAAGTTAAAAGCTATAAGCTACTTAAAATAGCATTTGAAAATAAGCTATAAGCTAGTAAAATAAGCTATAAGCTCATAGTAAAATGATTGTTACCAAACAGAGCTTTTAGCTTATAAGCTAGTTTTTTGGCCTTCCCAAACAGAGCCTTAGAGTCAGATTTACAAATAATAGAACGAAAATCAGCATTCCAAACCATATCTAGACTGCCCTCAATCTAAAGTGGGTCTTACTTACAACTTCAGTTTCTTGAAGAATCAAAATTTCCAAGCCAAAGTGTGCATAAGAAGATTGAGTTATATATTCCATAACAAAAACAAAAGGCTAAAAAATTGAGCCATTTATTCAATTCATACATATAAATATAAATCACAAAAAAATAAATAAATAAAAAGTATTACTATATGATTGACTTAACAAACACAATTAGATCAGGAAGATTATCAAGAAACAAAGTAAAAATTGCACCCAGCACAAAAATCAAAATAAAAGCAAGAACTATTTTAACAATGTATAGTGAACTTATTTGGTTAGGTACTCTGCTTTCACCTCTTGGGACACTTGAAACCTGTAGAAAGAAAGTCAACAAATAAAGCTTTAATTAATTTTTCCTAAGTTGAAACAATATAAAAAGGAAAATTAAAAATTTCTACAAAAAGCAAATCCTTGAAGTGAAGGCATTTATGCAAGAACGGTACAAAGTTATGTTTTATTTTTAATCTGAAAATAAACTTACATGTTTTCTTGGTGTTGTTTGCCTTGCCATTCCTTGAATATGTTCTTCTGCAAACAATAATGCAAACTTTGTCAATTGTTCGTAAATGGCTCTTAACATCCCTAAAAAAAAATCATAGATTTTGTTTATATGCGAATTATTTTAGCCTTTTCTTTTGAAATTGAGAAAATATGATTAAATGGTATGTACTCAGAAAGAATATTTTTAGTGTTAACCCTCTGGCGCCGAGAAAAATGGGGCTGGTAATCCAAAATTCAGCGGCTAGATAAGTAAAGTGTGGCCAAAAATTGTTTCCACCATGAATCAAACCAAGGTTCTCCCCAACGATATTCGACTTTGTTTCGATTCCTTTCTGCATATTTGGTGGCCAGGGGAGTTTTTGAAGCAGGATGGTAGTAATAAAACTCGAGCAGGATCATTTTTGTACTTTTTTTTAAGTTAATGAACTTTTTTTTTGGAACAAAGTTAGTTTATGATCTTAGTACTTGTTGTTATGCGTTTTTGGAATTCCTAAAATTGGAAGTTGATCCCAACTCAATCCTACAAAACCGGCTCGTAAGGTAAGGATGACATCTTACTTGTAACAACCCCTTCACGCCTAATACCATTGGACTTGGTACGTGAATATAAATGGTGAGTGGTCCGATAGCAGGTAGCCAAACGGATCTTGGAGAGGCTAGGATACCATATTAAAATTGAGAGTTGGACCTACCTCAACCCTGCAAAACCGGCTTGTAAGTGAGCATTGCCTCATAAACCATTGTCCAGGCCAACTCACCTCTAATGTGGTACTTCTTAGCGATGATTATGAAATACTCCCTCCGATTATGAGTATGATGATTATGAAAACTAATATAATACTATATAGACTATAGTATTTTTTTGTCAGGTTTGGTATCAAACTCATATGTATGTAAGAATATCGATAAGTGTACTAATAATAACAAAAGAGGTAAAAGTAATAGAAAATAAAAATCGACAATGGTAGAAATTGAGTTACCAGAAGAAAGAACGGTTTGAAGCTTCCAATTTTGGCCAAAATCTGTCAGAATAGCGTTTGGTCCAAAAGCGATTGTTTCTTCTTCACAGCATCGATTCTTTACAGCTTCTATGTGTGTTGCCAATGGAACTTTTCCTTTCAGTTTCCGATTTATCAGCGTCACCGCGAATCCCGCATCTGTTCCCGGAGCGAACCGTAGGATCTTGCCGGAGGTTTTGCAGTTAACCTCAAGGTACGGCGGTGAATCTTCTTCACTCATCGGAGTTCAACGATTTGATTGGTTTTTCAGTTTTGATAGAGTTTGCTTGCGCGTAGAGAGAGAAAATTGTTTTGTCCTCTTTTGTTTCGTAGTACTTTGTTTTGTTTTTTAAATTAAATAATCGTCATCTTATTGTTATTTTTCGCTATATTTAAGTTGGGCAATTTATCTGCCTCTATATTTTTCCATTATTTTATTTTACACCGATTTATCTTTTGGTTAATTTATTTTTATCTCCCTGCTAATTTGTTTTTGAAATGGATTGCAAGACGGTGGTGGTGGACGACATCATTAGCTCTAAAAGAAATCATTCCGAATATAGTTTACTTATTGTTGATAGTAAATATTTGCTCCAAATTCGTAGTAATTATTACTCCTTCCGGTCCTAAATATAAGAGAAAAACTATTTTTTAAATTCATTGAGAATCCAATGTATTTGGTCCATATTATAGACTAGATACATTAGATTCTCAATGAATATAAAAAGTAGTTTTTCGCTTATATTTAGGACAGGAGGGAGTAGTTACTTTTACTGGGCGTCAAGTAAACTGTAGTGCTTATGTTTTAGCAATGGTAGCTTTATTATATGCTTCTCGCATCACATTTAATTCTATTCTAGTTTTATTTTTAGAAAATTATATTCCTAGTTTTTTTTTAAAGGAATTTTAATTACTAGTAATTAAATTAGCAATACAACTAGGAATATAATTTAAAAAAAAAAAAAACACAATCTGCTAACAATATAGTATTAATTTTACTTAATTTGTTTGACTTAAATGCAGTTTTACCCTCTATTTTGAATGAATCGAAATTTTATCCCCCTTATTTTAAAATCCGGGATTTTACCCCCCTATTTTAAAATCCCGAATTTTAGCCCCCCAATTTTATAATTCTTTGGATTTTGCCCCCCTCACAAAAAAAAGCTGGAATTAGCTACAACAACGTTTCTAGCAAATTCACAACAAATATGTAGCTAACTCTGATTTACTAGAAGAACAAAATAGAACCGCGAGAAACATAGGAAGAAGAAAAGGAAAAGAAAGCAACAAGAAAGATTCGCCGCCGTCGTCGCAGAATCGGCAGGAACCGTCACCGGCCTTCTCCTTCTCTCTCTGTCGCGATCCCTTTCTTACGTGGAAGCTCCAGTGACCAACAATTTATTTCTTTCAAGTATCGATCGTGTTTTGTTCGTGTATTGTGTTTGCATATTGTTTCTTTTCTTGATCTCTTTCTTTTTGTTGTTTGTTCATTTATTTATTTAAAAAAAACAAAAAAAACCTGATTTACTAGAAAATAACTACCAATTAGCTACAAACGCCGTCATAGCTAATCCGAAATTTTCTTCTAGTAATATAGGGGGCAAAATCCAAAGAGTTATAAAATAGGGGGGTAAAATTCCGGATTTTAAAATAAGGGGGGTAAAATTCCGATTTATTCAAAATATGGGGTAAAACTGTATTTAAGTCAATTTGTTTTTATTAATTTTACTAGCAAGTTGCCTATTTTGTCTTCAATAATTTTAATAATATTATAAATTTTCTATCATTTGACTCGTTTGGTGCGCATGATAGGATGAAGACAATATAGTATAAAAAACTGAATAAGGAAATAATAAGATACTGACAGGATAAAGAACACAAATGGTCTTAGAGCAGCAATCATAGAGCACAACTTAAAGAAGACACACCTAGTTCCTCCCTTAATTTGCAAAAGCTTTCGAGCTTCAAAGCTTTGGTCATGATGTCAGCCAATTGCTCATTGGTTCTGCAGTGTTTGAGTTCAATCACTTCATTATTCAAATCTTTAAGGAAGTGATATCTCACATCTATGTGCTTTGATCTTCCATGCATGATTGGATTTTTAGCTAGCTTTATGGATGAACTATTATCACAGTAGATAATTGTGTCATTGTCTTGTGTTAGGCTCAAATGATTCAGTATACTCCTCAACCAAATACCTTGACAAGCACAGGCTGAAGCTGACACAAACTCAACCTCTGTGGTTGAAAGAGTCACTATAGGTTGTTTCTTTGATGACCATGAGATAGCACCAGTACCAATAGTGAAAACATACCCTGATGTGCTCTTTCTATCATCATGATCTCCAGCATAGTCTGAATCTGTCCATCCAATCAAGTTCAATTTATCTTCATTAGTAGCTTTATACCAAATGCCATAGTTCAAAGTTCCTTTTACATATCTCAAAATTCTTTTGACTGTGGCATAGTGCATCTCAGTAGGTCTCTCCATATACCTTGCAGCTAAGCAAACTGAATAAGTCAAGTCAGGTCTGGTTGCTAGCAAATACATCAAACTTCCTATCATTTGCTTGTAATGAGTAACATTTTTAGCTTTGCCCTTTTCATCCTTCACTAGCTTGCATCCAAGGACAATTGGATTACAAGCTTTATTACAATCCACCATTCCAAACCTGCTTAAAATATCTGAGGCATACTTGTTTTGGTGAATGAAGATTACTTGTTGAGTTTGACTGACTTCCACTCCTAAGAAATACTTCATTTTTCCCAAATCAGTCATAGCAAACTTTCTTTTCATGGAGCCTTTGAATTCATCAATCATGTGACTGTCATTACCAGTATAGATCAAATCATCCACATATAAGTTGACAATGAGAATCTTACCATTACTTCCATGTTTGACAAATAATGTGTGTTCATGGGGACATTTTATGAACTTTTCAACAATGAAGTAAGATTAAATCTTACTATACCAGGCCCTAGGGGCTTGCTTCAACCCATAGAGAGCCTTCTTCAACTTGTACACTTGGTCCTTTTCTCCATTGTGAAAACCAAGAGGCTGTTCTACATACACATCTTCAGCTAGCTCACCGTGTAGAAAAGCACTCTTTACATCTAATTGAAATATATTTCATGCCTTTGAAGCTGCTATGGAGAATATAGTCGTTATGGTATCCCATCTAGCTACTGGAGCAAACACTTCTCCATAGTCAATTCCATATTTTTGTGCATATCCCTTTGCCACTAGTCTGGCCTTGTGTTTCTCTATATTACATTCTTCATTCATTTTGGTCTTATAAATCCATTTTACTCCTATAGGTTTTATACCTTGTGGAATATCAGTCAATTCTCAGGTATCATTGTTTTTAATAGAATCCATTTCTGACTCCATTGCTTTCCTCCAGATTTCAAGCTTACTAGCTTCTTTATAGGTAGTAGGATCTCCATTGGAACTGAACAAGGCATAATTTTGTATCACATAATCAGTCTCTTGTGCCATACTTCCAGCTTCTTTATCATTTAGATTTGTAACATAATCTCTGGGATAACTAAGTGGTCTTCTAACTCTTGATTGTTGGCCATCATTGTCACTATCATAGTCAGACTCTTCCACCACTTCAGTTACATCTTGATTCTTGATCACGGTCGTTTCGTGATCAAATAATGTTTTAAGAAAAGTAGTACAAGGTAGTTAACCTTGGTCGTTTCCCAAAGACTCACAATCAGTTTAATTATATTAGAAACAATTCAAAAACTGTAAATTATGGGGGTTTCCGATAGTTGAAACAGAAAATAAAAATTCGTGAAAATTAATAAGTAGCAAGCAATCAATCCGTTGGTTTCATCTAACCTCATTCATCATCTATCATAGGTTCATGGCAAAAGAATAAATTCGTTTCAGTTTCTATCCTTGATTGATCATAAAACTAACTAATCAAGTGTCAATTAGTTTTATATGAATTCGAACTGTTTGAAAAACTTATAACAGAACGTTTAATTGATTATGATAAACAAAACAAGCGTCACAGAATCACGATCAATAATATAAATTAAAAAACGTGAATTCAAATCAATCCTATAACAAGCGTGTGTAGACTCTATAAATTCCTAACCGAATTAAATTAAACAAGCGGTAACTTAATTCGAATAATCTCGTAAACTTGCAAACCGAATTATATGTAATTAAGCATCAAATATGATAAACGAATTGCAAGTTAATAAGTAGAAATTTACAGAGAAAGAAATAGAAACATGAATTGAAATTGCATTAGAATCAAACCTCAAGATAATGAATCAAAGTTTCTCAAACCAACGGATTGATAAAAGGAATTAGTTCTCCATTCAAGTGGTGGCTGCTCTAGGGTTTGTCAAATTCGTGAATGGAGTGTAAGAATTGACCTAGGTCTGAATTTTGGGTTTTTATAAGCAAGCAAAACGGGCCACAAAAAAATTGGGCCGAAAAATATAGTTATGCTGAAAACTAATTAAATCTTTGTAAGTCTGAAACATGACGAGTAAATATGACTCCTTTGCGCTCCAAATTGGCTTTCGGCTTCAACATGAAAGTTGTAGCTCTTTCTCTTAGCTTTCCAACGCATCTTCCCGCGCCTCAATCCGATATTCGTAGCCCAAGTTATGGTCTGCACAATGAGAAGGTGTCAAATTACTGTTTATTACGAAAATAAATAGCAAAACATAAATAATAGTAAAACTAGACTCTAAACACAAAACATGATAAAAATACCAAATTAGCAGGAGAAGTCATAAAATTGCCATAGCACAGAGTGATTAAACAGTGCATTAAAATGCACTGATCAAATTCCCCCACACTTAAGCTTTTGCTCTCCGTGCAAAACTCGAAATGAAAATTACATCACAAGTAATCAACACATTCTAAGATTCAAGCTACAAGCCTTGGATTGTTTTTCAAAGATTGGTATAACTTTTATATGTCAACTATCAATGATGATCAAGCGTGCGTGTGTGTACTGCCTATTACTATCAACCAGAGTCATGACAGGATCCTTCTCTAAAATACACATTCAGAATACTAAGCTTTCTTTTTCCTTCCTACAATTAAGAGTTCGGGTTCAGATTTCAGCTTGAGGGGAAGCTGCACTTTTCATGTTCTCACAGACTTTTTGACTTTTATACGCAGGGACACTACTTAAGTTCATTTTAGTTATGCTTTAGGTGCCACTCTACCTTTTCACCTGACGGGATCTCACTTGTAATGAGTCCAACCTGTTACTCCGAGTAGAGCACCCTACACATCATTTGTTCCTCCAGTTTCAGGCACAGGAACTCCACATATGTCTTACTGTTCCTCCAGTTTTAGGCACAGGAACTTATTTAATTTTTTTTAATTTTATTTTAAAGAAATGCAGTGTCCCACCATTAAATCTAGCCATGATCCTACAATCAAGTAATCTCGCTTTTCCCCCAAACTTAGTCCTAATCACTTCCTCATTGTATTCTATACTCAGATAACTTAGGCTAATGATTGTGTATTTTAAAGACTTATCAAGCCATTACTAAGTTTGCAAGTTTTCAGCAGTTGTGCATTTAGGTGCAAAGATCATCATATCAAGTATCAAAACAAAAATTTCCAAAAATTTCACCAACCCTACAGCTATACTGCTCTAGTCCTAAAACATGTGACTACTCATGAAATTTATTTTTGTATTTTTTTTTTATTTTTAAACACATAATGTAAAATGTCCCTCCCCCACACTTAAACCAGACATTGTCCGCAATGTAATAATAAACATAAAGTGAGAGTAAAGGAAGGAACACACCCGAGGGGCTAAGGTGTAGCAGATGGGGTGTAGGAAGGCTCGTCCAAGGAGAGCTCTTCAACAGGTGCTTCTTCAGGCATTGAAGAATCATGGAACAACTTCAGCCGCTGTCCATTTACTTTGAAAACTTTGTCTGTACCTGTACTTTTTATTTCTATAGCACCAGAAGGAAAAACATTAGTTACAACAAAAGGGCCAATCCACTTGGATCGAAGTTTCCCAGCCATTAGTTTAAGGCGGGAGTTAAACAATAAAACCTGTTGGCCCACAGAGAATTCCTTCCTAGAGATCATCTTATCATGGAAGTGCTTAGTTTTCTCCTTATAAATTCTAGAGCTTTCATAGGCTTCAAGCCTCAACTCCTCAAGTTGTTGTAATTGGAGTTTTCTTTCTTTACCTGCTTCTTGCATTTCCATATTACAGCCCTTCACCGCCCAATAAGCACGGTGTTCAATCTCTACAGGAAGGTGACATGCCTTACCAAACACAAGTCGATAAGGAGACATCCCTATGGGTGTCTTGAAAGCTGTTCTTTGAGCCCAAAGTGCGTCTTCTAGACGGCGGCTCCAATCCTTCCTGTTTGGTTGCACCATTTTCTCTAAAATTTGTTTGATCTCCCTATTTGAGATCTCAGCTTGCCCATTAGTTTGGGGATGGTATGCAGTAGAGACTCTGTGCACAACTCCATACTTCCGGAGCAGAGCCTCCATGGTGCGGTTACAGAAATGAGTGCCTTGGTCACTTATGATGGCTCGGGTATTCCGAACCTGCAAAATATATTAGACCTGACAAAATCTGCAACAACTCTAGCATCATTAGTCCTAGTGGGGATAGCCTCAACCCACTTTGAAACATAATCAACAGCAAGTAAAATGTAAAGAAATCCAAATGACATAGGAAAGGGGCCCAAAAAGTCAATCCTCCATACATCAAATACCTCACAAAAAAGCATAGATTGCTGAGGCATTTCACTCTTACGAGTGATAGCTGTACCTGCTATTTGGCACTCCTTGCAAGTGCGGTAAGTCTCATAAGCATCCTTAAAGATGGTGGGCCAATAAAAACCTGAGTCTAGTACTTTTCTCGCGGTCCTTTGAGGACCAAAGTGTCCTCCCACTTGAGAGACATGAGAGTGATGCAAAATGGATTCAATCTCATAGTCGGGGACACATCTCCTAATAACCTGATCATTACCAAACTTCCAAAGATATGGATCGTCCCACACATAATGCTTTGCATCACTCTTTAGTTTATGAATTTGTGTCTGAGATGCACCTGCAGGAAAAACACCAGCAACAAGATAATTAACAATATCAGCAAACCAAGGAGTTACCCCATGTAGAAGTAGCAACTGTTCATCAGGGAAGTCATCCTGAATGGGAGAGGTATCTCCATCACGCTCAATCCTGCTTAAGTGGTCAGCCACTAAATTCTCGGCTCCACTTTTATCCTTAATGTCCACATCAAACTCTTGAAGCAACAACATCCACCGAATCAATCTCGGTTTTGCTTCAGGCTTCTTTAACAAGTATTTTAAAGCTGCATGGTCAGTAAAAACAATAACCTTGGAACCTAGCAAATATGATCTGAATTTATCAAGTGCAAAAACAATAGCTAAAAGTTCCTTTTCAGTGGTAGTGTAATTAGCCTGTGCAGAATCTAAAGTCCTAGAAGCATAATAGATAACATGGGTAGCTTTTTCCACCCTTTGTGCAAGAACTGCTCCCACTGCATAGTTAGATGCATCACACATAATTTCAAAAGGAATGCTCCAGTCAGGAGGCTGGATAATGGGAGCTGAAGTCAATGCTTTTTTCAAGAAATCAAATGCCTGTTTGCATGCATCATCAAAATTAAAAGTCACATCATTCTTTAGCAAGTTTGACAGCGGAAGACCTATCTTGCTGAAATCTTTTATGAAACGCCTGTAAAAACCTACATGACCAAGAAAAGAACGAATCTCGCGAATGCACGATGGGTAAGGCAGTGTAGAAATCACATCAATTTTTGCAGGGTCAACTGAAATTCCTTTTTCAGAAATTATGTGACCCAAAACAATTCCCTGTTCAACCATAAAATGACACTTTTCAAAATTTAAAACAAGGTCAGTTTCGATGCATCTTGCTAAAACCAAGTTCAAACTAGTCAAACATGCATCGAAAGAAGCACCATAAACAGTGAAATCATCCATAAACACTTCCATGCAATTTTCAATAAAATCAGAGAAAATACTAGTCATGCATCGCTGGAATGTGCCAGGTGCATTGCAAAGACCAAAGGGCATCCTCCTGTAAGCAAATGTGCCGAAGGGGCACGTGAAAGTGGTCTTTTCTTGATCTTCAGGTGCAATATGGATCTGAAAGTAACCTGAACCACCATCAAGAAAGCAATAATGTGATTTAACTGCCAGCCGTTCAAGCATCTGGTCAATGAATGGCAAAGGAAAGTGATCCTTTCTAGTTGCCTGGTTCAACCTCCTGTAATCAATACAAACTCTCCAGCTGTTCTGGACTCTAGTGGGTACAAGTTCATTTTTTTCATTTTTCACCACAGTGAGTCCAGATTTCTTAGGTACAACTTGCACTGGACTTACCCAACTACTGTCAGAGATCGGATAAATGATACCTGCTTGTAACAATTTTGTCACCTCTTTCTTAACAACATCAAGAATCAAGGGGCTGAGTCGCCTTTGAGGCTGTCTCACCACCTTAGCTCCCTCTTCAAGAAGGATCCGGTGCATGCACATCGCAGGGCTAATGCCCGGTATGTCAGCTAAGGTCCATCCGATTGCCTTCTTATGCTGCTTCAAAACCTGCAAAAGCTTTTCTTCCTGTTCACAATCAAGGTTAGAAGAAATAATCACAGGTAGCATTTCATTTTCCTCTAAGTAGGCATATTTCAGATTTTCAGGAAGTGGTTTAAGCTCTAAAGACGGTGGCTGTTCTATGGATGGTTTTGTTGGAACAGCCGGAATGTCAAGAACTTCAACCGTACAAACCGCCGCATTAACAACTTCACCTTCACCTGTATGAAAGTTATTATTCTGCAAAGTAGATTCAATCTCAGCACAAACAGAGCAAAGGTTAGTGTTAGTACATGAATCACATGAGTAAATATCATCAAAATCAGACAATGAAGGAAAATCTGCATAAAAGAATTCAGGACAGGTCTCATCAACCAATTCAGAAATCAAATCCATATAAAAAACAGAGTGCTCCTCCAAGGGATGTTTCATGGCATCAAAAATGTTAAATTTAACGACAATGTCGCCAAACTCCATGGACATTGTTCCATCATAAACATCAACTTTTGTTTTTGCCGTTCTCATGAATGGTCGGCCTAGAATGATGGGTGCCCTGCTGGAATTAGTTTCTCCCTCCATATCTAAAATGTAGAAGTCTGCAGGAAAAATTAAATCATTAACTTGCACACAAGGACATCTTCTAGCACTCCAGCAGGGCGGGCATTGCTCCTGTTCGCCAATTGAACGATCAAACCTGTAGGCTGCAAAAGACCAAGATCAAGGTTATTATAAACAGAAGTAGGCATAACATTAATACCTGCTCCCAGATCAAGCATGCAATTTTCGAATTTTCTATCCCCAATGGAACAAGGAATAGGAAAAACTCCCGGATCCTTGCACTTTTGTGGCAGGGTCTGATTGAGAGCGGAGACATTAGCTGAAGAACTGGAATTTGGATGAATGAAAGCATAAACGTTTCTGCCCAAACTGACTCTGTCATTTTCCTTCACCTTCCTCTTGTTTGTGCACAAATCTTTCAGGAACTTTGCATATTTAGGAATCTGCTTAATTGCATCAAGGAGAGGAATGTTAACTGCCACTTTTCTGAATGTCTCCAGAATCTCTTTATCTTCCTCAACTGTCTTCTTTTTATTTTTCTGCACCCTTTGAGGAAAGGGAATTGGTGGCACATAGACTTTTTCTTTTTCAGCTTCAGTTGGAGCAGAAGGCTCAATATCAGGAGTAGATGATGATGCAATGATTTTCTTTTTCTTCTTTTCTGGAGCTGGTTCTGACACTCTTCCGGATCTCAAGGTAATTGCACTGACATTTGAATTCACATTAGGATTTGGAACTGTTTGTGCAGGAAGGTTACCGGAGCCCTGAACTTGCAATTGGCCTATTGCATTAGCCATTTGTCCCATTTGTGTTGTCAAGCTCTGAATGCTAGCATCTGTTCGTTGTTGATATTGTGTGTTACTTACAACCAGTTGCTTGACAAGGTCCTCCAGTGAAGGCGTGGCTGGTGGGGCAGAAGGGGCTGCAACCTGTGATTGATTCCCATATCGGAGGTTTGGATGATTCCTCCAACTAGGGTGGTACCTGTTAGTTGAAAGGTCAGGATTGTTATACCTGTATTGATTGTAAGGGGCTGCTGTTGCTGCATATGCTTGAGGTAGCTCAGTTATTGTATCATCTTGCAGAATAGGACATGTGTCGGTTGGATGTTCAGGGGAAGTACAGATGTCGCACACTTTAGCCGTTTGAGGTTTATTAACTGCCAACTATTTCACCAAAGAAGTAAGTTCATCAATTATGGCATCAATTCTAGTTTCAAAAGCCTTGAAGGAAGAAGAAGAAGACTGAATTTCGTTGACACCCTTTGTTTGGTTCACAGCATTGTTTCTAGTTGAGAATTGTTGAGAATTTAGTGACATATTCTCAATCAGAGTTTTGGCAGCAGTTGGAGTTTTGTCAACAAGTGCTCCACCACTGGCAGCATCCAAGATGTTCCTGTCCATCGGTTGCAAGCCCTCATAGAAATATTGGATGAGGAGTTGTTCAGTGATTTGGTGTTGAGGACAGCTGGAAACTAGTTGTTTGAATCTCTCCCAGTACTCAGCCAATGACTCATTGCTCTGCCTGATACCACATATTTCTTTTCTGATCGAGGCAGCTCTGGATGCAGGGAAATATTTTTCTAGAAAGACCTTCTTCAAATCCGCCCAAGATGTGACATAATTCGGTTGAAGGTAGTAAAGTCAGTCTTTGGCAGCACCCTGTAAGGAGAACGGGAAGGCTCTCAGCTTGATATGATCTTCCGTGATACCTTCAGGCCTCAATGGTGTGGAGCATACAACCTGAAACTCCTTCAAGTGTTTATGAGGATCTTCACCTGCAAGACTACTAAACCTTGGCAACAAGTGTATTAAACCAGATTTCAATTCAAACGGTACAACAACATCAGCATATTCAATACATAAGCCATTATAATTAACATCAGGGGCAGCAAGCTGCCTTAGTGTTTGTTCAGCCATGTTATGATTTTCAAGTTCAGAATCAGAATTAAATAAATTATGGAAATAATCAGAATCAGAATCAGAATTAGAATCAGAGATAGGGTTAGAATCAATATCACCAAGATGCACACTATTAGCTCGGTTGAGCCTATTGAGTGCGTGGAGAGTTCTTTCTATCTCAGGATCAGGAGGAATCAAATTGAGGTGTCCAGCAGACCTGGTCATGCACAAGTGACAACACAATTATGGTAATTCTATGTCCTACAACAAGAAAATGGGTGAGGAAAACAGAAAAACTGTCAAACTGAATAAAATAAAATACAAAAACACCACGATAATTCTAATTAAATAAAATAAGGAAGACACAAATTTTTTGGGAATTTTCTGAAACTATGAAAACAGTAAATAATTCATTAAAAATAGAAAAATGATGAATTTGGGCCCGATAGGGTCCTGTCCCATTATTTTGTCCCAAAATAAATATATGGGACTTTGAAACCTGATTTTTTTCTGAGGTAATAGAGTGGTGAAAAGGCAAAACAGATGCAAACTACACTCTATTTCTGTTTTTTATTATTTGCGCGTACAGTAACAAACAGACAACTCTAATAATGGTTAAACACAATTTTGAGTCCCCGGCAGGGGCGCCAATTTGATCACGGTCGTTTCGTGATCAAATAATGTTTTAAGAAAAGTAGTACAAGGTAGTTAACCTTGGTCGTTTCCCAAAGACTCACAATCAGTTTAATTATATTAGAAACAATTCAAAAACTGTAAATTATGGGGGTTTCCGATAGTTGAAACAGAAAATAAAAATTCGTGAAAATTAATAAGTAGCAAGCAATCAATCTGTTGGTTTCATCTAACCTCATTCATCATCTATCATAGGTTCATGGCAAAAGAATAAATTCGTTTCAGTTTCTATCCTTGATTGATCATAAAACTAACTAATCAAGCGTCAATTAGTTTTATATGAATTTGAACTGTTTGAAAAGCTTATAACAGAACGTTCAATTGATTATGATAAAGCAAACAAGCGTCACAGAATCACGATCAATAATATAAATTAAAAAACGTGAATTCAAATCAATCCTATAACAAGCGTGTGTAGACTCTGTAAATTCCTAACCGAATTAAATTAAACAAGCGGTAACTTAATTCGAATAATCTCGTAAACTTGCAAACCGAATTATATGTAATTAAGCATCAAATATGATAAATGAATTGCAAGTTAATAAGTAGAAATTTACAGAGAAAGAAATAGAAACATGAATTGAAATTGCATTAGAATCAAACCTCAAGATAATGAATCAAAGTTTCTCAAACCAACGGATTGATAAAAGGAATTAGTTCTCCATTCAAGTGGTGGCTGCTCTAGGGTTTGTCAAATTCGTGAATGGAGTGTAAGAATTGACCTAGGTCTGAATTTTGGGTTTTTATAAGCAAGCAAAACGGGCCACAAAACAATTGGGCCGAAAAATATAGTTATGCTGAAAACTAATTAAATCTTTGTAAGTCTGAAACATGACGAGTAAATATGACTCCTTTGCGCTCCAAATTGGCTTTCGGCTTCAACATGAAAGTTGTAGCTGTTTCTCTTAGCTTTCCAACGCATCTTCCCGCGCCTCAATCCGATATTCGTTGCCCAAGTTATGGTCTGCACAATGAGAAGGTGTCAAATTACTGTTTATTACGAAAATAAATAGCAAAACATAAATAATAGTAAAACTAGACTCTAAACACAAAACATGATAAAAATACCAAATTAGCAGGAGAAGTCATAAAATTACCATAGCACAGAGTGATTAAAAAGTGCATTAAAATGCACTGATCAATTCTCTTCAACTTGAGCTGGTGTATAATTTCCAGCATTCACCTCTTCTACTTCTCTATCATTACTTTCTTCAAAATCAATTGCTTGATCAGTAGAAACACTAGTCATTTTCTTATTCCAGTTTCATCCTTTTAGCTCTTCAAAAACTACATCCCTACTCACTATAATCCTTTTTTGTATAGGATTGTATAGTTTATAGGCTTTGGATTCTTCACTCACTCCAAGAAGAACACATGTTGTGCTTTTTCCATCTAGTTTCTTTCTATTAGCATCAGGTACATGATCATGTGCCAGACAATCAAACACTCTGAAGTGATACACTGCTGGTTTGAAACCACTTCATGCCTCTTCTGGTGTTAGGTCTTTTAATGCTGATGTGGGACTTCTATTTAGAACATAAGCAACCCAGTTTACTACTTCAGGCCAAAATCTCTTTGGTACTCCTCTAGCTGACATCATGCTCCTTACCATGTTCAACAGAGTTCTATTCTTCCTCTCTGATACTCCATTTTGTTGTGGAGTATATGAAGCTGTGAGTTGTCTCTTTATGCCTTGTAAGCTACAAAATTCATTGAATTGAGTAGACATGAATTCTCCTCCTCTATCAGTTCTAAGGCATTGAACAACACACTTTGATTCCTTCTCAACTAGGACTTTAAATTTCTTAAAAACTTCAAATGCCTCTGACTTTTCTTTTAAGAAATAAATCCAAGTTTTTCTACTAAAATCATCTGTGAAAGTGATAAAGTACTTGTTTCCAGCATTAGATCCAGGTGTGATAGGTCCACATATATCTGAGTGAACCAATTCGAGCTTCTGAGAGGCTCTCCAACTAGCTTGTTTTGGAAAACTATCTCTGTGTTGCTTGCCAGTCAAGCAATCTCCACATTGCCCTTCCATGTCTTTCAATTCTGGTAATCCCTTCACCATGTTGTTTTTACTTAGTGTTTTAAGTCCTTTCATATTGAGATGAGCATATCTATGATGCCATAAGTGAGATTCATCTACCCTGCTGACTTGTAAACACTTAGGTAACACAACTGAGGCAAATACAATATACATTCTATTTGTAGTGATTTGAGTAGTGAAAATCAAACCCTTCTCATTGTGAATTACTTGACATATATCATTCTTAAACATTATGGTGAGATTTTTCTGTTGTAATTGACCAACACTTAACAAATTGCTTCTCAAACCTGGGATATAGTAGACATCAGTGATGACATGAATTCTTCCTTCAATCATAAGTTTCACACTGCCTTTTCCCATCACAGCCATTTTGGAATCATTCCCCAACTTGACTGATTCTGTGAAACTATCATCAAAATCATGCATCCACTCCTTTGTACCACTCATGTGATTGCTGCAACCTGAATCCATATACCATATCTCCTCTCTAGGATTATTATTGATGGAGGTTGAATCAGCCATTAGAAGCATTTCTTCCTTCATTGTCATGTGTTTCTATATAATTTGCATTATCCCATTCTGGACATTCATTTTGGTAATGCCCAAACTTGTGACACTTATAACATTGCACTAGTTATTTGCTGATTCTTCCTCTACCTCTGCCTCTAGTGGTGGTGTTTCTGCCTCTACCTCTCCCTGTACCTCTTCCACCAGCTGCAATTTTTAATGCTTGTTCATCACTTTGATCTTTCTGGTTTTTCATTCTTCCTTCATGAACAAGTAAACTACTCTGTAATCCATCAATGGTGAGTGTGTTAATATCATTTGCCTCTTCAATTGAACAAACCACATAGTTGAATCTTGAAGGCATAGACCTTAAGATCTTTTCAACAACCACTAATTCTTCCATTCTTTCACCTTGTGTTGTCATGCGATTTGCAATTGATAAAGTTCTTGCGAAGTATTCATTCACAGCCTCACTCTCCCCCATAGCAAGAACTTCAAACTCGTGACGTAGTGACTGTAATTGAGCACGTTTAGCCTTTGTAGAACCTTGATATTTTCTTCTCATGGCCTCCCAAATATCATGTGACGGTTTCACGATTCAAAATAGTTTCCAAGATAGTTCTATCAATTGACTGAAAAAGATAGTTTTTCACCTTTAAATCTCGGAGTTTGCTTTCGTTTGCCACCGGTCGTTGTTCTGCCGTTGCATTCTACGCTGTGACAATGACTCCTTGCTCTATCAACGTCCATAATTCTTTCGACCGAAGAAGGTTCTCCATGCACATTGCCCAGTGCTCATAGAATCCATCAAATTTCGGGATAGCTGGCTGAAGAAACGCGGTGGATTCAGCCATCGCAATCAAGAAGCTCACCGGAGAAGACGATCGGAAAGAAACAGAAAACGGTTATGACCGTTAGAGGTGGTTGTGCGCGTGAAAACTGAAAAATGGATCGGGGCTCCACTGATACCAATTGTTGGTTTCAAATGAGGTCCACACCTCTTTCATTCACAAAACATAAGGCCTTATATAGGCTATTATTACAAAACACTATTGGGCTTAATCCAATCTTAAGGTCCAATTGCTAAACACACACTACAAAGTACTCAACAATCCTATCATGCTTTTGGTACACACATGATAAGAAAGATGATATTATTATTTTATCTTACCCTATATTTGGTAAACACTTGATATTGGCATGATAAGAGTCATATTTATTTAAATGAAAAAATTATTTTGTAAAACAAATACATTCATTTATAAATAAATAATTTTATAAGTAAGTAATACAAATACTAAAAAGTAGTATAATTCTTGTTGAAATCCTAAATAAATAAACAAACACTAAAGTAGTAGCAGTAGTAATAATAATAATAATAATAATAATAATAATAATAATAATAGGTGATGACGATGAAGCAAAAGCAAATTTGAATCTACTGTAATCTTTGAAAAGCAATTGATCGATGCCAATAAAATAATAATTTGTAGGCAAATCTATGATCAACAATGGAACAAGATAGCTTGTTCAAAACAAATAATGGAACAAGATAATGAAATCGAAGAAGCAATTGACGTCAGTAAAACAATGATAATAGAACAACCGATGAAGCAAATCAAGTAAGCAAGTGATAGAGTTTTGCACTATAATGACATCGATGAGTTTATCTGAGAAGAGAATACGGAAGCGGCAAGAGGTAAGAGAAGAGAAGAATTAAGCATGAAAAAAAAAAACCGCAGGAAGGGAATACGCGAATAATAATAATAAGCGTTATATATTATGCTATCATGTTGCTAACTCAGTGCAAAATAAGGATTAGAATAACAAAGAGTCAATATGATACGATTAATAATAGGTTAAGTTTATCCTTTTTGATTGGTACACCAAACAAAGGATTTATCCAAGATAGGTTAACTTTATACTATCCTGTCTCCATATTTTTCTGCAATTAAAAGTTATTATTATTAAAGATTTCTGTGAGTTTAACTCAGTTGGTAGATACATCTTTAAGTTGAAATATTTAGCCTTTAACCTGAAATTTCTAACAATAAATTAAATTTGATTTTTATTTTTATGTGTAGATTTTTGTTTCCAACAAAAAAATTATGTAAAAGTAGAAATGAAATTCTGGCGCAGTACAAATGTGCTACCAGATGTGCTAGCACCTGTCACGTAGGATGTTCGTGCAGATGTGTCAACACCTGATTCAACACAGGCCACAGTAAACGCAAGAAACAATAAAACGTAAACAACTGAAAATAAATAACACACTGTTGTTAACTCAGTTCGGCGTATAACACGACTTACTCTGGGGGCTACCAAGCCAGGAGAGAATCCACTATGGTAATACTAGTTCAAAGCTCTCAGCAAACAACCCGTTTACAACTTGTCACCTAGACACTATCCGTGCTAACTCAATCTAGGAACTCCTAGACCTGAGACCCTGTCTCACCTCCCCTCTATCACACAAACAACGTGATATTCAAACACTAAAACAATAGCGAAGACACTCTTCAAACACAAACCTATCTCCGTACTTCAAAGCTTAGGAGTAGATTACAAGATTACAACTCAAAACCAACAGTCTTAAGCATGCATCAGAGAGATACACGATAGGGCTCACAAAGCACAATAAACACACTAAAACCCTAAGACACAAAATACGGCTTACACAAAAGTTTCGGTAACCAAAATAGGTTTTAGGTCTTCATATTTATACAGCCTGAATTAGCATGGACTCTTTAGTAATTTCGGGCTTTATACAGCTGGTATATATTAGGAACTAGCACAAAAGAATTCTTCAAGCAAATCACAAGTTTCATAAAATATTGGCATATCTTTAGGAAAATTATAACCACACGTCGCCTTCAGCAAATAGAGTAGAAACCCTAGTCTTGGCGCACAAGAATAATGTCAGGGGTTTCCATAATAAAATGAAAAAGATATACTTCACAAACAAAACACGTGTACAATGTTCACAAGGCGCGCACACTTCAAGGCTTACAATGTTGTTCCATATGTTATCACATATGGTTCAACATCCGACTAAATCTTGTTTTTGTAAAATGTAGCCAACTCCAAAATCCCAACAAGAAATATAAACAATTAAATGTTATCCTTATTTGAATTTGTCAAAACAACTCAACTAAACTTAGATTTGCATTTTTGTTTCACTAAATAATTACAAAAATAAATTCTATCAAAATAGATTCACTTATTTAACAAAATAAGTAAAATATACTCATTTAGTCAAAAAAAGAAAGTAAAACATACTTTTTTTGGTTACCAGAAAACTTAATTAGCCTTTATAATTTACATATGCATTTGAGTGAATCACTCTATAGTCTACATGTACAAAAAAAAAAAGTGCACCGTTAATGCATTGAAATTTGAGAAAGTCTAATATAGGCACAAACATAAATAAATAGTGCTTAGGCACACACTCATAAAAATTCACATTATTTATCTATTATAAAAATATCTATTATTATATTCTTTTATCTTTAATTTTTATTCATCTATGTGTGCCCAAACACTATTTATTTGTGTTTGTGCCCACATAAGAGTTCCTCTTGAAATTTATCTTTTACTCAGTCTAAATTGTTTGAATACATAAAATAATGTTTATAAAAACGAGTTTGTAAATAAACAATAAATCTAAATTTTATTATTTATTTTCTACTAATTTTTATTTATTTTTTTATAACTAGCGGGTCAGGCCCGCGCCAGCCTGTGTCTAACCTATGTCAAAAAAAAAAAACATGCCTTATACCATATTCGAATATATTTGAATTTCAAGAGAGGGGTAAATTTTTCCAAATAAATAGTCAGCCCAAACTCTTCTATCCTCTTTATATATTGTATAGAAGAATAGAATAGATATTGGAATATATTTGAATTTCAAGAGAGGGGTAAATTTATCCAAATAAAAAGTCAGCCCAAACTCTTCTATCCTCTTTATATATTGTATAGAATAGAATATATATTGGAATATATTTGAATTTCAAGAGAGAGGTAAATTTTTGCAAATAAAAAGTCAGCTCAAACTCCTTTATCCTCTTTATATATTGTATATAATATTGTATAGAATAGATAAGAGGAATAAATCTAAATGTTATTATTAAGCTAGAAAATATTCATATTAAACATAATTTTACTCTTCCTTTTATTTTATTTTTTGACATAATACTCTTCCTTTTCTTCCATCCAAACATAATATTAATGTTTTAATTAAAAATAATTTAAATAAACAAGCATTTTTCTAAATAAAAAGAATCCCTTCACATGGAAAACGTGGGTGAGAAAATCCAACATAATTCCAAGTACACAATTTAATGAAGCATATCATCTCTACAAACAAACCAAAACCATCATAATCTTGTCATGAGAAAAAACTCTCCATGTATGTAATATCCAGGAATTAATACAACTTGAATGTAGCATAGATAAGCAAACCATCATCCTTCAGCCAAATGTTGCAATGAGGAAGGATTTATAGACACTCATGAACTTGGCCACGAAAGCTGTCAACGTAGAAAAGAAAAAAATATGGTCAGAAGCAATTAGATATTGTATAGACCTACAGCCTATATCCCAAACTATATCCACTTTGTATAAACTTATTGCTAAAATCTGTTTTTTTGGGTGTAAACCACAGGTATTCCCAGAATATTTTGCGGCATCGAGATCTATTTCAAGAATTAACCTCTCTAAAAAGATATTCTTAATCTAAAACATATGTCAGTACACAAGTTCATAAAGATGTAATTGT
This sequence comes from Trifolium subterraneum, assembly GCA_951799995.1. NCBI lineage: Eukaryota > Viridiplantae > Streptophyta > Magnoliopsida > Fabales > Fabaceae > Trifolium > Trifolium subterraneum. Next base: position 10,769,610 of record OX637466.1, on the reverse strand, counting down.
AAATCCCATTGTTGTGAACATTCAAGTCAAACTCAAAGTACCTTCGATGTGAAAAATGGCTTTCTGTCCAAGGCGCATCCTATGTTCCTGGTTCAATGAAGGGAAAAATAATCAGCAACTCCATACTTTGAAACAATATAGAAGTAAAAATGGGTAGACCGAATCTTCACCCATTTATAAATTTCAAGAAATGAGGAAAATATATGCTAATGGCGGGGGCAAGGCGTGGATATAAAAAGAAAAGAATACTAGACAAATTCTTATACACCAAAAGTGCGCAGAACAACAAAATAATTGTTGCTTGAGTTTACAAATTATGTAAAACAAATACAGTAGGGCTGAGCTCATGTAGAAGACATTATATATTGCCTCCGTCTCTAAATATTATATATTGCCTCCTCTCTAAATATAGGACCTCAATGACTAAATCACGATAATTAAGAAACTTGATATTAGTATTAAATTTGTTGACAATCAGTATTGTTTTACAAACATACCATTCAGAAGAGAGAATAAGTCTATGTTTCCATAACAGTATTCATTGCACATTGCAAAAAGAATGTAATCATAAAATATAATTTGGGGTATGTTGGTAAAGAAATAATTAATGGAGTTGAAAATTTGAAATGAGTCCTAAAAAAAAGGGCAAGGAAAAATCTCAAAGAGAAGAAGAATGGAGGTAGTACAATCCAGCTTCTGGCATGAAATATATCGATAATGCACTTACATAATATGCTGCCCAGTGGCAGACTTCATGCTTTAGTTCTGCATCCAGTTTCCTCAATAGCTCATATAGTAGCCTCTGAACCAACAAAAATAATGTCAAAGTCAAGTATGAAAGAAAGAAAGAAAGAAAGAAACTTACCTAAGAACAATGTAAAGCAACACATACCTTCAAAATGATCTCTGGAGGAATGCAATTGATTAGAAGCTCATACAGCTTTCCTCGAACTTGAAACAACCTAAAACATATGACATGGGAGATGAAAAATGCATTGCACGTAAGTAACTTAAAAAAGAAGATAGTTGAACACAATCATGTAGGCAATTCATAAAACCGATCAACTTCAAGGTTCAGTGAAACTTTTTGTTTGTCATGAAAGATCCGAAACTGTATGCAAACCTTTTTGGGCTCTGTTCCTTCATTATGTCAGATGCAATTTCTGAAATATATTCCTCCCAGTCCATTGCGGGAATTGTCTGCTTGTCAGTGAAAGGATACCTTCAAATAAAGTAACGCATGTTACAACATGCAAAAGAGAAAGCTTTTACTAGTAACCCTTTAAACAAAGCTTTGAAAAGTAGATGAATATCTGAGATTAAGCATCACATTAAATGGGAAGGTTGAGGAGCTTACTGTTGGACACGGCAAGTCTCAAATGATAATATGGCCCTCCTCAAATTCCGATTTGATTTCTCGGCTATACGAGCAGCAAAACTAGAAGGAAGTAGCAGCCCTTCTTTCTTACCAATGAACTGTAAGACTTCAACAATCTGCCACATAGATATTTAAATATTCAATAAAGATGAACATTCAATTTATAGAATGGATATGCTAGACAATATCAGTATCAGTATATAAAATAACGTCCATTGACATGGTATTCTATGGTGGATACTCATCATTACATATTATATAGTAAGTTCGGATTCCTTTGAATGCCTTTGGCATGACCCTTATAGTGAGTAGAGCAAAAAACCAAAAAGAGAACAGCACCAGAGTCAATAGCCTAATTATTGCATATCCAGGCTTTTCTAATTTTCTAAGTATGTCTATCAATAATTAAGCATATATAATTCCTAGCAGATAACTTGACCAGATCCCAGATAGCATAGATAATTGGAACGACAACTATTGTCCGTAATCCGCGATATATATGTCCATCAATGTTGTCAAATGTGCTAAAGCACTATATCATAGCGAAATTCGAACAAACTGCTTTTTTGTGATTGACAATATTGATCTAAAATTGAAGCAAATTATGAAGTATGGCCTAACCGACTACCATCATCTTGCAATACCAACAAGCTACCTGGTAGAACATCATTCATCTACGAGAAATAACTAACGAGCAAAATAATACTCTGCAAAACAATGAAGTATGAAACTTCTTACAACTAACAACCCTACTAGAGAAAACAATCGTCCCATGGTCCCAATGCTTAAAAAAATACTAAAACAAAGAATTCCTCTCTTCATTCCAAGGTCATTGTAGTATATATAAAATTTACTTGCCTGTTCTTCACTTGGTGCATTTATTCGTACATTAAGACAACGAGAGCGGATGGCTTCAGTAACTCTTGAAGAACTATTGCAACATAAAATTAATCTGCAATAAGCACTGTATTTCTCCATTGTTCTGCGGAGAGAATGTTGGGCTTCTCTAGACAGTTTGTCCACATCATTAAGCACTAGCACTGATAGAGAATAAAATTAAACATCAGCTTAAAAAAATGAAGTAAACTAAAAGAACAAGACAGGTAATGTGAATGCTTGTAGTCGTAAACATTTATCATACAAGCCAAGGTGGAAGCACTAGAAATAGGTGGAAAACAAAGACAGCAAGTTAGTTACCTTTAAATCCTTTCTTCCCTTTAGTATTAGTATCAATTGGTCTATTTTTAGCCATTTCTTTGATTATTTCTTGAACAATGTATCTGTCCTGAAAGCCTGCATCGCTTGGAGTCAATTCGATATGATTCGCACTTGATAACGTTGTCAGCTCTAACTCAATAGATCTACTCCCGGCCTGAAACCAATTCCGCAGCACTTCAAAATAAAAATACATAGCTAAATAAAAAACCCATGATTCAGTTTAGTATACACAACAAATCCAACAAAATAAAACTCAAACTATTGCCTCAGCAGTGGCACCAAGAATAATAATATAAAGCTGAACTGAACCTATGTTGTCCTCTTTCATGGAGTGCACATGATATAGTCATATCCAAGAATCAAGGTGAAGATATTTCTAAACAAAAAAATGTAAATAAATGTTTTTGTTTTCTGAACTAAAGACATTTCACTTTGAGTTATGTCCTATAGTTAAAAAGCATTTGTGCAAAACAAGCTTGTTTGTCATAATAAATACATTGTAAAATATAAGAATGTTGATATGAAGGTTTCTCACTCTCTGGAACCGTTCGTTTCTGTCGAGGTACTGGTTCCTCTTAGCAATTAGTGGTCCGTATTCAGCCATGTATCTCTCACTAATTACTAAGGGTGCCAGCAAAATCATAGAAACTCCCTAACCCTACAAATGTAAGAGTGTTTCTAGAAACACAAGTTCACAACAACAGCAACACAAAAATACAGTACAGTTTGAGAAAGAATGAAGCTTACATCCACTTTCCACGCCCTATTTTCCACCTTCACCTGAAGCATCAATCAACAAAGACGACTTTAAAAGGAAACAATTACAGCACCAAGAAGTAAACATCAATAGTTCAACCGTGAGCACGATGTCCATAAACACAAACGATCAAAGACTAAAGCTATGTTATAACAATTGAGAACGACAACAAAACACTTACAAATATTACTCCAATTTTATCTTAAATATTAGTAATGCAACGGGCAAGGTGTCTAAACAATTATTGCATTCTCACTTCTCATTTCTCAGGGAATAAACCAAAAACCAACATTCCTTCAAAATTCTGGCCTAAAACCTCAACTATCTAGAAATCACATTATACCCTCACTGTCCAGAAAAGTCAATACTCTCCCAACAGTTTATCTTAATACCAAGCAAGGTATATTGATAAAAAGTCCACTATCTAAGTCCCGACATTACTGTTTTTGATATGTCCACAACCACAACTGAAGATACATCAGCCGCAATTGATAGCAATTCTATCATTCTATGCAATGTCAAAAAATCACAGCATTTCTATGCAATATAAAAAAATCACACAACCTTTACCTCATTCACAATTTATAACTTTGCAGATAAGGAACTTTTTTTTCCATATTTAAAAAATTACAATTACAAGAGTCAAACATGTAAACAAGCTTCTTCTTTTTTTCAAAAAGATAAGAAGAATAGAGACCCAATTTAGTCTCTCACAATATTCTCGTAGTCCAATTCAGTCTCTCACGTAAAAGAATGCCAAAATTAGTCTCTGATATTTTCATACGGGAACAAATTAGTCCCTTTATTATAATGAGTTAAAATCAACAAAGGGATTAAATTGCATATTTCCTTAAGGGAAAACTACCATTGATCCCTAAATATATCAAAATTGTAAATACATCCTCAATGTCTCTTTTGTTAGTAATTTTATGGACTAATTGACAAAGAAAAAACATATTTGGGGATTAAATTGACTATGTAAAAATAGATGCGGGATCAGATTGACTAATAAAAGAAAGAAACAATTATAGATGTGGTTGCAATTTCGATATATTCAGAGACAAATGTGACAGCTTACACTTTCAGGAACCAAAACAGTGGTTTGCCCATTTTCTTAAGCTAAACATGCCATAAGCTGAAAATAGCTTATGAACATGTTCATAAACTAAACATGCCCTAAGCTGTTTTCATAAGTTCTCCAAACAGACACACTAACTAATGACATTTTTACCAAACACTACAAATTCAATTAACTAGCTTATTTGCTATAAGTTCATCTGCTATAAACTAACTTATCACTATCCGCTATTTTTTACCAAACAGAGCCCTAATTGGAACAAACATACTAATGAGTGGAATAAACAAATCAGAAAAAAAGAGAAAACCTTTTCGGCACCGGGTCCAAACATTTGGCGAAGAAGAGCCATGATTAGGGTTTTCTTTCCAGAACCCGATGGACCATAGAAAAGCAAATGGGGGCAATCATGTTCTGAAACCTGAAATCAAAAACCCTAACAAAAATTAGAACAATGTTTAATTAAGAAACAGAATTAAGAAGATTGAATATGTGATTACCAATTTCTTGAGATTAAGAGCGGTATCATTGTGAACCATGACATTGTCTAGGGTTTTGGGACGATATTTGTCTACCCACAACATATTTCTTCTTCTTCCTCACTGCGTCGAAACTGTGGTGGCGGGAAAACTATAGCCTTTTATACATGCTGATGCTCATCAGTCATCAGTAACTCGATGCATTTTATTTTATGGGAAACGTTAACATGTGCCTTGAGGCACATTTTAAGAATATAAATGTAGTAATATTCCATTGTAATATGTGCATTATACTTTTTAAACATTAAATTCTTATGTGTTATCTCTTATATTATAAGCTTGTTCCGTTTTGCTATTCTTAACCCTAATTTTTTTCCCGCTCTTTTTCCCTCTCATTTTACCCTAAAATATTAAAATAAAATGTTTAAAAAAGGCCTCACCGAGAATCGAACCCGCAACATTTAAAATCTATTTTGTATTTTTTGCCACTACACTACATCAATCAAGTTGTTATTATTTTGCAATCCACATCTAATAAATATGGAATCTCTCACCATGTTAAATATTTATTATTATTATTATTATTATTATTATTATTAGCTTTCTACTAATATTATTATTATTATTATTATGTTATTATTTTGCAACCAGCATCTAATAAATATGGAATCTCTCACCATGTTAAATATTTATTTATTATTATTATTATTAGCTTTCTACAAATATTATTATATTAACTTTCTGCTATTATTATTATATATTATATTATATTATATATTATTATTATTATTATTATTTTTATTATTATTATACATTATTATTATATAATACTTGAATACGGGTAATATGTCTAATGTCTACGGAAAAAAAAAATATTATTATTAATATATTATATTATATATATATACAACATAACAAACTCTCAAAAATTTACGATCACTTATTTGATATACATACGCAACATAACCAACTCTTTTGAAATATATCCTATATTATTATATTATATATACAACATAACAAACTCTCAAAAATTTATGATCACTTATTTGATATACATACACAACATAACCAACTATTTTGAAATATATCCCATATTATTATATTATATATACACCATAACAAACTCTCAAAAATTTATGATCACTTATTTGATATACATACACGTTGATGATTCACGTTGTTTTTTTTAGAATTCAAACAATGTTTGTTTGAGAGAAAGTTCAGTTTTTTATCTTTGAAAGTGTCTATGAATTAGTTTATTTACAAATAAAGTTTCCTAAGTGTCTATGTTTGTTTGAAAGTTTTTTTATATTTGTATTTTTATATATGTCAATGCAGGTTTTTAACGGTATATTTCACAGGTTTGCAATTGTCGTTGTTTGCAGTCTAACCGGCTTCTTTGTTGTTTCCTCACAAATTTCATCTATTATCTCCTTCATCCCTCAAACTCACATCTATTATTTTGGTTCTGTGGACAGGTTCTCTTTCACTGCTACAATAAAAATGGTTAATCTTAATCCTTTTACTAATATTTCTCTAAATTTATTGAGAGGTTTGAAAATATTTTTATAAGTGTTAGTTGTTTATCTTTATAATTACATTTTTATATTTTTCCTTACTTTTTGTTATTCCTACAATAATAGGTCCTTTAAATCATAATCCTGCAACGGATCGAGAGAAGTTGATCGATGCTTTTTAGCTGCTAATGTTACTTCTGGCATGTTGGTATCATTTGTATATTGATGTTTTTTTTGTATACTGATGTTTAATTTTATTTGTTTTTGTTGTAAAAAGTTCCAATTTTTTTGTATACAGAAGTTGATCAATGTTTTTCAGGTGCTGATGTAGATCCTGGGAGATGGAACAGATGAAAGAGATGTTCCTTTTTACATGACGGAACCATACTTCATTCCTAATACTTAAACTTTATGGTTAATGTTGTTCTTTTGAGTTAGGAACCTTATAAAATTTTTATTTTTTTTTAGTTTTTGTATTTTAACTTTTCAATTAATCTGATTATTATAATGAAAAATAAGATTTTGAAGAAATACAAAAGTTTCCAACCATTTGAAATCCATTGTCTCTTATGTTGACTTGAATATATTTATTGTTTTTATGCTTTCTTATATTTAGGATAACAAATTTCAAATAAATTAATATATTCGATCAACAAATAGAACATTGGTTATTCTTATAAAAAAATTGAACATATTGATTATCAATTCTGATATTTTACTTTTATTCAATAAAATTGCGTCCAACTAAAAATATAAAATCTTGCCTTGGCAAAAAAAAAAATCTTGCATTACAAATACAAATAGAACCGGTTGTTATGACTTATATGATAATTATTCAACATTTTTTATTTTTCGATTTTCTTTTCGTTTTTAAATATATCCCACTTTGTCAACAACAAATATTCTGTCTCGCAAAAATAAATCATAACAAATAAAATATAAAAGTTGCCTTAAATATATCCAATTTTTTCGATTGTTATTTTATTTTATAATCTTAGACTATTTTATGTGATTTCTATATGTGATTTTTTTATAATCTTAGACTAATTTAAATCGTATAACTGACACTCCACAAAATCCGTGCAACGCACGGGTTGAAGTCTAGTTATATATATCTCTTATATTATAAGCTTGTTCCGTTTTGTTATTTTTAACCCTAATTTTTCCCGCTCATTTTTCCTTTCATTTTACCCTAGCATTAATTCAAATAAAATGTTAAAAAACTAGAACTTTGACCCGTGCGGTGCACGGGTCTAATTAGCCGTAATATGAAAAAAAATAAGATATAAAATTTTTAACACTAAAAATATATAAAAATATGGAGTACCAATAAATATTAGTTCGACAATAAATTTTGATAAATGTTCATACAAAGGAAATTATGGTATATTACGAAATAATTTTTTATAGACTAAATTGGAAGTTTTATTCGTATTTTCACCGTCTTCATTGATAATCAGTATTTTTAATCATTCTATTTAAATAACTCTTGAAGTTGCAACTTACAATTGACCATGTAAAAATACTGTCGACAAAAGATATATCCAACATGCTTAAGAGATTATCCCTGACTCTTATTAATATAGTCATCACAAACGAAAAAATTAAAGGGATGCGGGTTTGATTCCCATGCTAGACAAAAAATTTTTTTTTAATATAATGACCACATGAAAAAGATAGGAAAAATGAGAGGAAAAATAAAAAAGGTTTAAAGTTAGCATTTCGGAGCAAGTTTATAATATATAAGAGATACAATAATAATAATAATAATAGTAGGAATCTAATAATAATAAATATTTAACATGGTGAGTTAAAATATATTTTTTTTGAGGAACAGTGAGTTAAAGATTGTGGGTTCGATTCTTGATGATGTATTTTTTAAAATTTTATTTGAATTAGTAGTAATAATAACAACAACAATAATAATAATATGAAGCTAATAATAATAAATATTTATTTGCATAATTATCCTATAAGTCATAACAACGGGTTCTATTTGTATTTGTAAGGCAAGATTTTATGTTTTTAGTTGGACGTAATTTTGTTGAATAAAAGTAAAGTATCAAAATTGATAACCAATATGTTCAGTTTTTTTATAAGAATAACCAATGTTCTATTTGTTGATCGAATATATTAATTTATTTGAAATTTGTTATCCTAAATATAAGAAAGCATAAGAACAATAAATATATTCAAGTCAACATAAGAAGACAATGGATTTCAAATGGCTGGAAACTTTTGCATTTCTTCAAAATCATATTTTTCATTATAATAATCAGATTAATTGAAAAGTTAAAATGCAAAAACTAAAAATAAAAAAAAATTGATAAGGTTCCCAACTCAAAAGAACAACATTAACCATAAAGTTTAAATATTAGGAATGAAGTATGGTTCCGTCATGTAAAAAGGAATATCTCTTTCATCTCTTCCATCTCCCAGGATTTACATCAGCACCTGAAAAACATTGATCAACTTCTGTATAGAAAAAAAAAATTGGAACTTTTTACAAAAAAAAAAACAAATAAAATTAAACATCAGTATACAAAAAACATCAATATACAAATGATACCAACATGCCAGAAGTAACATCAGCAGCTAAAAAACATCAATCAACTTCTCTCGATCTGTTGCAGGATTATGATTTAAAGGACCTATTATTGTATGAATAAAAAAAAGTAAGGAAAAATATAAAAATGTAATTATAAAGATAAACAACTAACACTTATAAAAATATTTTCAAACCTCTCAATAAATTTAGAGAAAGATTAGCAAAAGGATTAAGATTAACCATTTTTATTGTAGCATTGAAGGAGAACCTGTCCAGGGATGAAGGAGATAATAGATGAAATTTGTGAGGAAACAACAAAGGAGCCGGTTAGACTGCAAACAACGACAATTGCAAACCTGTGAAATATACCGTTAAAAACCAGCATTGACATACATAAAAATACAAATATAAAAAAACTTTCAAACAAACATAGACACTTAAGAAACTTTATTTGTAAATAAACCAATTCATAGACACTTTCAAAGATAAAAAACTGAACTTTCTCTCAAACAAACATTGTTTGACTTCTAAAAAAAAATCAACGTGAATCATCAACGTGTATGTATATCAAATAAGTGATCATAAATTTTTGAGAGTTTGTTATGGTGTATATATAATATAATAATATGGGATATATTTCAAAAGAGTTGGTTATGTTTTGTATGTATATCAAATAAGTGATCATAAATTTTTGAGAGTTTGTTACGTTGTATATATAATATAATAATATGGGATATATTTCAAAAGAGTTGGTTATGTTGCGTATATATATCAAATAAGTGATTGTAAATTTTTGAGAATTTGTTAGGTTGTATATATATATATAATATAATATATTAATAATAATATATGGGATATATTTAAAGTTTTTTTTCGGTAGACATTAGACATATTACCCGTATTCAAGTATAATATAATAATAATATATTATAATAATAATAATATATAATATAATATATAATAATAATAGTAGAAAGTTAATATAATAATAATAATAATAATAATAATATATAATATAATATATATATATATATATATATATATATATAATAATATTAGTAGAAAGCTAATAATAATAATAAATAAATAAATAAATATTTAACATGGTGAGAGATTCCACATTTATTAGATGTTGATTGCAAAATAATAACAACTTGATTGATGTAGTGTAGTGGCAAAAAACATAAAATTGATCTTAAATGTTGTGGGTTTGATTCTCGGTGAGACCTTTTTTAAACATTTTATTTTAATATTTTAGGGTAAAATGAGAGGAAAAAAGAGCGGGAAAAAAATTAGGGTTAAGAATAGCAAAACGGAACAAGCTTATAATATAAGAAATATCTCACCAAGAATCAAACCCACAACCTTTAACTCACCATGTTAAATATTTATTATTATTAGCTTCCTACTATTATTATTATTATTATTTATTAAATTATTATTATTATTATTATTAATTCAAATAAAATGTTAAAAAATACATCACTAAGACCCACAACATTTAACTCACCATGTTAAATATTTTTATTATTAGCTTCCTACTACTACTACTATTATTATTATTATTATTATTATATTCTAAACTTTCTTCGAAATGCTAACCCTAAACCTATTTTTTTTTTCCTCTCATTTTTCCTCTGTTTTTCATGTGGTCCATTATATTAAAAAAAATACAAATTTGTCTAGCATGAGAATCGAATCTGCATCCCTTTAATTTTTACTTTTGTGATGACGATATTAATAAAAGTCAGGGACAATCTCTTAAGCATGTTGAGATATATCTTTTGTCGACAGTGTTTTTACATGGTGAGTTGTATGTTGCAACTTCAAGATTTATTTAAAGAGAATGATTAAAAATATTGATTATCGACGAAGACGGTAAAAATACGAATAAAACTTCCAATGTAGTCTATAAAGTAGTATTTTGTAATATACTATAATTTCTGTTGTTTGAACATTTGTCCAAATTTATTGTCGAACTAATAATGGTACTCGACTTTTTTTATATACGTTTTAGTGTTAAAAATTTTATATGTTATTTTTTCATATTATGGCTCATTAGACCCGTGCACCGCACGGGTCGAAGTTCTAGTTAAATGCAGATTTCTACTTTTAACTACCTTAACATGTGCCCTAAGGGCACATGTTAACGTTAGGGCACATGTTAACATGATCCTTATTTTATTTCACTATCTTAGCAAATATACCAATACATATCCACATGATGCGTGTAAGAAGAATTTAACGTACCTTTTATTTTTTTTGTAAATTAGTGATTTTTCTTTTTCTTTCGGTTACCGGTGATTCATCTTCTAAAATTGTAGGGATTAGGCATTTACATTATTGAAATTTGTAAAATTAGAAATTATAACTGATTTTAAATTATGTCGAGATTTTTTTCTAAAGAAGTGATTTACTGAAATTAAACTCACATATAATTAATGAAGTGGTAATCCATTGAAATTAAACTTATATATAATTATGAGATCTCGGATTCGAACCCGGGTCACGACGTCCAGCCTAACAATTTCGACATTTTTGTCAGTTGAGGTAGAACTTATGGGACATGTGGAGCAATTTTTATTGGTAGAAATAGATAAAATAATTTAAAATTTACACCGTCTGGCCTAACAATTTCGACATATCTATCTGTTGAGGTAGAATTTGTAAACTTATGCCAAGCAATTTAATTATTTTTATTATTATTATTATTATTATTATTATTATTATTATTATTATGTTATATTGTATATAATTTATTGTAAATTCTTGTCAAAACAATTTATTGTAAACTTAGTATTTGAATTATCAAAAGAGAAAAAGAAAAAAAAAAAGTTCCTCCATTATATAACATATTAACAAAATTACCTCTTAAATTTCATCATTTATTAACAATTTTTTTAACAAGCAAAAATGAAATATATTAGTAGTAATACCAACAGAAAGTCCTTCTTAACATTAGGTGTGCCAAAAGAAACCAGATGCATTTACGGTCTACATGAAACAAAAACAAAAAATCAAAAGTGGACAACTTAATCGTTGCCCAAACAAATAAGGGAGCTCGACCACCACAAATGAGCATTTAAGATTGAGATTATTTGTATATTTACAAGTTCATAGCGTAAATGTTTAGAGCGTAGATGTATAATGCTACAATTTTATAAGACAAATTGAGAGATACATGAATTATTAACTATTATCTTTTACAATTAGAATGTAAAATACTAAATAACTATGCGACACTTGCACGTAGACTCAACACCAATGCCACCACACCACACTATGGAGTAATTTTGTCTATACAATTACAATTAGTGATGAATTTATCCTTGTGATAATCTAAATTTCATAGATAAATTAATCAAAAGTTTACGTATATTAATCTTAGTTAAATCAATGTTCAATATAACTTGTCCAATTAACGTCTTACATCATAGTTTCTAACAATAGAATTCGATAATTATAATTTAGAGAATTTGCCAATTCATCCTTGATTCTATGATGCAACTAAATGGGACCATCTGCTCACATGATCTGGTGATGTACCATAGACAAATACAAATTGCATAAATAAATAAAATGACCCAAAAAAACAACATAAATTCTTCTTTCTTGGTCTTTTTAGGAAGCTTCCTTCACTCAGTCAAAAAAGATAAAAATAAAACAAAGGAAGTTTCCTTCACTTAAGCTTATTTACCGTACACCAAAGATGTCATATGTGCACATATGGCAAATTTGAGACATTAATATACATAACTTTCTACTAAAAAAAAATCAGGATATGTGTAATAGTTTCATACATAACTCCAAAAGACAATATATGAAGCTTCTTAATATGTCTACATGCATTTAAAATTAAGGATTCGTGGCTAACGACATAATTTGTCTTTATATTATTGAGATATTTGACATGTGAATTATGACTGCTTCTAATCGGTGTTTTAAAAACCGGACCGAACCGGTCGGTCAGACCGGTTGAACCGCGAACTGGAGGGGTAGCCGGTCTGGTTCAAATGTTGGACCGAACATGTAGTTAGACCGGAGCGAACCGCTAAAAACCGACGGTTTTCCAGAACCGCCGGTTTGACTGCGTCTGCTATTTTTTTTTTCAAACCAAAATGACGTCGTTTTTTTTACATAATTATTTTTTTTAAAAAAAATAAATAGAAAAAACTAAAATAAATAGTGTCCGAAACAAATATATCTCCTTGGAATTAAATTTATTATTTGACTTTGTTATTTCGTTTATGTTGCAACTAGACTTTGTTTAAAATCTATTTGGTTTTGTAATTTGTACTATTTTATAGTGCGTGGATCATTTTTTCAGTCATTCATTGAATGACAAATAACTACAAGCGACGGAGATGCACGATTTAAATAACGGAAAATCCAGTATTTAAAAAGAGTATCTAAAATGACTGGAAAAGTGGAAACAAGACCAGATATAATTTGCTCATTCTGAGTAAATCCAAAATCTTTATAGACAGACCCAATCATTAGTTCCCAACCATGAGTCGAATGGAATCCTATACAAAAATCAGTTAATAAAAGAATCAAAAAAGCTATATAATTTTAAGTTTTGAATTTAAGAACTTGTGACTTGCGACATTATGACATTTTAAATTTTTAAAATTTTTAGGTGTCATTAACTTTTTAAGAGACCAAGTCATCATGTTCGACCGGTTTAATAGCTATATAATTTTATTAAAGAGACCGGTTCATTCCTCCGGTTTATCCGGTTTGATCCGGTTTATGAATGTGGTTCAACCAGTGATCCGGTGGTTCGACCAATGAACCAGTGAACCAGTACCCTCACCGGTTCGATGACCGGTCCGATTTTTAAAACACTGCTTCTAATTATATTCTCCCTTTTGTTATACTTTATCCATCTAATTATATTAGGAAAAGAAAATACTAATTTTTTTTGACAAACAAATAATAAATTTTTATATCGACTTTATCTCATTTTTATAAAATTAGCTTGTTAAGATGACTTGTGTTCAATATAAGGTGTGTTTGTTTAAGCTTTTAAAAAATGATTTTGTTTTGAAAAAATCTAGAGATTCTTCGTAAGATATTGTTAGAAAAATCTAAAGCTACTTTTCTTTTGTTTATTATCGTAAAAATATTTTTTTAAAAAATGTGAAGCAACTACACTTAGGTTCCGTAGTTTTAAAAAAAAAAAATTCTAGAAAAGCCATTAGGATTAGCTTTACATTTTGGGGTTAAAAATGATTTTTTTTTTACAAAATGATTTTCTAAAAAAATTTATAACAAACATTTGAGACCCATCAAATTTAACGGTTTATGGGTTTTAATTGAATATCATTAATTTTGATGAGTCTCAATAACATATCAAATGATTTTCAATTTATTATTTTTTAAATTATGGATGATTTATATGATATAAACTTTCAATCTAACTGTAAATTTTAATTTGTAAAATTCGTATTCGTTATAATAATATTCGCACCTTATTCTAGCCAAAGCCTAAAATATGATACTTTTCGTACTAAAGTGACCCTAAAGACTAGTATTCATACAGGTTTAAGTTTTTTGAATCGACTGTGATTAATCTCCACTTGAATATTTAGAACGCCACTTAAATGAACATGCAATAGAAAAATCCAACTAGAGTCCTCTCTTACTAAACATTGCTTAATTAACTTAACTACACTCATTAGATATCAATTAATTACTCTATTCACAATTTTAAACAACAAAATTGAAAGCTACATTAATTTCATGTCATGTACTTATGCTACACATGACAATGACATAAAAAACTATAGGCTAAATGTTCTTTGTATATGTAGTACTACAAAAAGTTCTTTAAAATTGAACCTTCTCAATCTGTCTTTTTCTTCTACCTAGCTCCCTTAATTTTTAGAACTTCCCATGCATATTCTATTCTAACCTCAACCAACATATATACCAAATTCCAAATCATAAATTCAACATATCATATGAACAAATCTTCTAAAAAAATCTCTACATTTTCTCTAGAACCTAGCTAAGCTAAATGGCACCTTTCATTTTCACTTCTAACTCCAAACCAAAACAAAAAAAACTCACTCTTCTTCTCAACACATCCTTCCTCTTCCTCCTATTTTTTTGCCTCAAACTTTATATCAATCCTTCAAATTCCAATTCTCATTTTCATCATGTTTCTTCGAAACTTTTCAACCATGCTAGAATCCTCACTAGTGACATCATAGTTGATTCATGCACTGAACTTCACAAATACTCAAATTACACCTCTAAGTGCTTATATGTCAAAACACATTCTGATTGTAGATCAAAAGGTTACATAAATTATCTTCAAATCTTTTATTGTAACCTTGGAAATTCACCAATTCTTGGTCACACGTTACTTGGTTTATGGCTTGTAGTTTTGTTCTATCTTTTAGCCGACACGGCTTCAAATTACTTTTGCACCTCCCTAGAAGGTTTGTCTAACATCTTAAGACTTTCTCCAACCATAGCTGGTGTAACATTACTCTCTCTTGGTAATGGTGCTCCTGATTTCTTTGCTAGTGTTGTTTCTTTCACAAGTTCAAATAATGGCGCGGTTGGTTTAAATAGCATTTTAGGGGGTGCATTTTTTGTTTCCACATGTGTTTTGGGAGTCATAAGTTTTTTAGTTAGTTCTAAATCTTATGATGTTGAAATCGACAAGGCTAGTTTCATTAGAGATGTCATTTTCTTCCTTTTCTCCTTGTTCATTCTTCTCATCATCATTGTCATTGGGAAAATTAGCCTTTTTGGTTCAATTTGCTATCTTTCCATCTATTTTCTATATGTTTGTGCCGTCTCAGCCACACATTTCTACTACGAAGTCGATAAAAAAGAATTAGTTGAATCTTCATCGTCTTTTGATGATTTAGCTGAATCCGGCATACCATTATTAGGCTATGTCGACGATGATACTGATAATGATTCTATTCAGAAACCAATTTTACGAAATGAAGTTGGTATTGGTAATAATGTAGAGACGAAAAAAGAAGAAATTTTTTCTAACACTTACTACTTGTGGAAGTTTCTAGAAGTACTTGAATTACCACTTTGTTTACCGAGAAAACTAACTATACCTGTTGTGAGTGAAGAAAATTGGTCGAAACCATATGCAGTTTTATCGGTTACCCTAGCGCCGATTTTATTTGCAATTCTTTGTAATACACAAATGGAAAATGTGGATTCAAAGAGTACTTTAGTTGCATATTTAACATCATCATTAATTGGTATTGTTTTTGGAAACATGGCATGTGTGACAACAAAAAGTACAAGACCACCTAGAAGATGTTTGTTTCCTTGGCTAGCTGGTGGATTTTCAATGAGTGTGACATGGACTTATATAATTGCTGAAGAACTTGTTTCACTTTTGATTTCAATTGGATATGTAATTGGTGTTAGTCCTTCAATTTTAGGGTTAACTGTTTTAGCTTGGGGAAATTCTCTAGGAGATTTGATTGCAAATGGTGCTATGGCTAAAAATGGTGGTGTTGATGGCGCACAAATAGCTGTTTCAGGTTGTTATGCTGGTCCTATGTTTAATATTTTGATGGGATTAGGGTTACCTCTTGTTCTTTCAGCTTGGGGTGAATACCCTAATTCTTATGTTGTTCCTAAGGATAGTTCACTTTTGGGGACAATTTTGTTTTTGATGGTAGGGGTACTTTGGTCACTTGTTGTATTGGTTAAGAAGAATATGAGGCTTGATAAGTTTTTAGGGGCCGGTCTCTTGACCATTTACCTTTGCTTTTTGTTTTTAAGGTTAGCTATGGCTATTGGTGTTCTTAATTAATTGTAGTCACATAAGCACTTTTTAATGGGATAAAAAGTCCACTTCATGGAATTGAGTTATCTTATTTTGTACATTTTAAAATCATGAGAGATGCATGTGCGATCATACCAGAACCAATGCACCAAATCCCATCAGAACTCTGCAGTTAAGCGGAGATCAAAAAAGAAAAAAATCATGAGAGATTCACAATTTTGAATGAGTAGTCTAGTGGTAAGAATTGAAATATGAAAATGTATTATGTATGAGAAAAATCAATCTTTGCGAAAAATATTTACATCAAAAGAAACAAAATTTTGATGATAGTAAAATTATGTTCTAATTTCAATTATTTTTAAATAGAATAAAGCTTTTTTGTTTTCGTAAAAATCGTGTTTGAAAGTTTTAATACTTAATAATATACTTTTATGTAGGATTTTCAAAATTTTGATTGGAATGGGAGAACTCATCATATATGTCCCATAGATTCTCTGACGGAGATTTTAGTCACTACTAAATAGCGGTAGAAAAAAGCCCACGAAAAAAATAGTAGTAAAAACTTCGTCTCAGTCTCACTAATCTCATAACCCAAAAACAAAAATTTCTATGCAATTTTGGCTATGATTTATAGAAGCTACAAATTGTAACTTACACCTGTCTATCTTTGTTACAAATCATTTGCTAATAGCTACAAGCTTAATTACATATCATAAAATTGGAGAGACCCTTGCGTTTGAATCAACCTCAAAAACAAAGAAATGAAGTAAACAACTAAAAGCCCTCCTCCTAATACTCCATCTAGTTTCATATCTTTTTTTAACAAAACCAAAAGTGCAAAAACCAATCCAAACACCAAAAACACCAATGTCTCCCATAGATATGGATCTTTAGGAATCACAATAGGTTGTGGATATTGTGACCAAGTAGAACTTACAAGAGAAATTCCTAATCCAACAAGAGTATTAAAAATAGGACCAGCATAGCAACCTGAAATTGCTATTTGAACCCCCTCTTGTCCACCATTTAAAGCCATTGTTAAATTTGTGATCAAATCACCAATTGAGTTACCCCAAGCAAGAATGGTTAACCCTAAAATTGAAGGACTTATTCTACATATCAAACCAATTGAAACCAATAATCCAACCAACTCTTGAGCTATAATGTAACTCCATGTCACACTCATTATAAACCCTCCTACAAGCCAAATAAATAAATACTTTTTTGGTGGCACTAACATTTCTGTTGTGAAAAATGCTATTACACCAAATATAATTCCAACCAATAATCCAATTCCATAGACAATAATATTTGTGTTTGATATATTATATCCCTTATGAGTGTTCCATAGAAAAGATAAGAGAAGTGGTGCTAATATCATTGAAGAAATTGCATATACCTTTGACCATTTCTCTTCACATATAATTGGAATTGTTAATCTCCTTGGCAAGTAAAGTGGCATCTCAAGAACACAAAGTGAAATTCTAAATATTGAAGATTTCATGTGGCAACAATTTTCCTCCATATTCAAATCATATTCTTCAATACCATTTTCAACACAATCAATGGATCTTTTCTTCACATCATTTAGAAGAGACACATTCAAATTCAATTGATCATTAGCATAACTTGAAATACCATCATTACCCCTTTCATCATCTTTCAATTTAGTAGAAGAGACATAAACAAAAATTACATAAACAACATAAATAAAACAAAAACAAATTGCTCCAAAAAAATTAATCTCACCAATGGTGAAAACACAAAACAAGCAAAGAAGAACAAAAAGTAGAACACAAACATCTCTTACAAAATCATACTTTATAACATGAACATTTCTTTGATGAATTGAAATGCTAATTATCCCAACAATAACACATGACACAAAAGAAACACCTCCAATAATTGTGTTTAAACCAATATTACGAGTTCCACTTTCTTGGAAAGAGACAAGACTAGAGAAAACATCACAAGCACCATTACCAAGAGAGAGAAGAGTGACACCAGAAATTGTTGGTGACAATTTTAACAATTTGGACAGTTTTTCAAGTGAAGGACAAAAATAATAAGAAGTTGTATTAGCCAACAAATAAAAAAGAACTAAGAGACAAATAAACAAAAGGGTATAACCCAATAAAGGGAATTTTCCAAATTTGCAATAGAAAATGTAAAGGTAATCAATGTAGCCTTGAGAGACACATGAAATTTTGTTGGATTTAAGGTACAAACATTTGTCTTTGTTTTCACCTATGTTGTCTAATCTATTGCAATCTTGCTCATCATGATCACTTCCATCATCAAAGGTAGAGTGAGTGTTCCTTACAACCACACCAAATTCTTTTGGTGTGTTGAAGTGAATAATCATGAAAACACAAATCACCAAAAGGAAAGAGGTGTTCATGAACAAAGTCATGTATTTGGATAAAGAATTTGTGATAGCCATGGTGAGAGAAGGATAGATAAACTCTCACACCCCAATTTCAAGAATTGCTAAAAGATGGTAACTTGATGATTAAGGTAAGCCATAACAATTTGTGGACATATGAAGAAAAAACAAGAATTAAGCTAATCACAATTGAAAAACTAAAAGAACAATAAAAAAATGTAAGAAAATGAATTGAACTCCAATTATGATTTTGGAATAATTATATTGTATGAAAGGAAGAGTTTGAAAAGGTTGAGTGAGAATATAGCAAACAAAAAACAATTGAAATATTTGTATAATAAAAATAAGGGTCTGGTTAACGAATACCCTGGGACACTCTTTAGACATTCTATCTAAAGAAAAATATTTATTCAAAAAATTAAATACTATAATTTTCAATGCATTGATTTTACAAATGCTTTTATAGAGTGTCTCGGAAGCACTCGTTAGCGTTTGAATAAAAATAATATTGATATCAATAAGATATGTTGGTATTAAGTGTGTGGGGGTGGTACACATGTCTTTTGAGTTTTGAAGAAGAATAATTTGAAAATGGTTAAAGAGAAATTATAGACATGATAGAGTCGATTGGTAAGAAAATACTACCATCAAATCAAACTAAATCAATGGTGTTAAACTTCAGAGAGAATTTTAAGATATGGCTATATATATATATTAAGATTTTTTTTACTACAAAATTTATTAATAATTTAACCAAGTAATTGTGTTTATGTTGTTAATGAGTTTTTCTTAGGACGAATTGTTTGGAAGAATCTAAGTTTAATTTTCGGTGGAAATAATTCTTGGTTAGGAGTTCGATTTCCACCCACAGACTGTTGGGGAGTCCGAGGAGTTCGGGAGAAACATTGAGTCAAATGTGATAGAATATAATATTTCTTATAATTAATAATTTCTCTATAATTATGTTGTATCATAATTAGGTAGTTGACTCTTATAAATGTTCCATAATCATAAGAGAGAGACGTCACACATTTACCCAAAATTCTAAGACATTAGGTTAATGAGTCACCTCTCTTATAAATTCAACATTCTTCTCATTCATAGTTGATACGGGATTTAACAACTCACACTTGAAACCTAGCAATCCCCCCCCCCCCCCACCAAGTGTGAGTTCCCACCCACTACCGCTCCCCCACCAAGCCGAACCAGACTCTGATACCACTATTGGACCGTGAGAGGGGAGCCTCACTGTATTGGATCAACACGTTGGGCATTAAGCAACCTTACAAGTGACTTTGACACCACACTTACACCCAAAACCTAAATGCATTAGGTTTATGGGTCATTTCACTTATAAAATCTGTCATGGCAAGTGTGAGTGAATCAGTCCCACATTGCTTAGAGAAGTGGAGGTTGAACACTTTATAAGTGAGAGGACCCATAAAAATAATGTCTTAAGGTTTTGGGTTAAAGTGTGGTGTTAAACTCACTTGTAGAGTTGTTCTTTAACTCAATGTGGATGATCCCCTGACTGCCCCCACTACAAGAAAAAAGGTTTTTAGCAGCGACATATGTTGTTAAAAAAAATACAAAGTTGTTGCAAAATGTGTTTTTCCCAGCGAAAAAATTGTCGTTGCATATCGTTGGTATAAGTGCTGTTGCGAAAAGTTTTGCAAGGACAAAAAATGTCGTTGTCATAACTAATGTTTTTACAACAACAATAATTGTTGCCTTATATAACATAAATAATGACTATTGTCGCTACGAAAAGGTATTTTTGTCAACAGATAAAGTCGTTGCAATAAGTTATTTTTTGTCAACAATATAAATTGTTGTTATATCTTTTATAACTCAACAACAAAAATAGTTGCAATAAATTACATTTTACAACAATAAATGTCATATATATAAATATAATTATAATTTTTTGCTAAAAAATTAGCATCAATCACATTTTTTAATTTAAATTGTCATAATGAAACAAAAATAAATTTTCTTACATTGTAATTTCTTTTATCAAGAAATAAAACCACAAATTAATATAATATTAAAATATGAAATATCATAAATTATCCTCGTCAACATCAAAAATGAAAATATATATATATATATATATATATATATATATATTATCTTGTTCTAATAAAAAGAAAAACTGAAACTTAACAACAAAACAAGCCACACGCAGGTAGCGAAACTTAAACACCAGTGCTAATAGACAAACACCAAAGGCCCCAAAAACTAAAACCAATGGAACACTAGACAAAATCTAAAAACCTACTAACAAAAGGCAAAATGCAGACACAAACAAGAAGCAAACAACACCGCTACAAATAAGAGTTTCATGTCTTCCTCAAAGAACAAAACAGCAAACCATCGTAAGACTACATAAGGGAACCGAACAGCACAAGAGCCAAAATAGAAACAATATCAATTCTTATTTATATCTTTCCTTCGAACTTTTCTTTGTGAAGTATTTGAAACACCCTTAATTGAACTGCAATTTCACCACAATCAAAAGTTATTAATTTGGATTTTTTTGCAAAGACAAAAAGGGCTAATATATTAAAAACAAGAGAATGTCTAGTGAAATGTGATACATTAAGTAGCAATTCAACTACGATCATTTTAGTAGTACTAAATTTAGCTTAAACTATTCAATTCCATCGCACTCATTTCATATTAAAAAAATCAAGGAAATTTAACGTATAATATGATAGTATTATGTCATAATCAAACATCTCAACTCCAAGTAAAATATTAAGGACACAAAAGTATGCCAAAAGTTTGGAAATATTACTTACAGTTTGTCTCTAGTCATATTATTAACTTTGTGATTAGATTCAGACTCTGTATTCAGTGCACTAGAAGATTGTCCACCCTATATAAATATTCCAAATAGCATCCATAACATATTCAATATAATAAACTAATAGAATTCTATAATATGAACTACTAATTTATTATATTTTGTACCAAAAAGGACTATTTATATACTTACTTGAAAATTCAACATTTTGCGAAACATAGTTGCTATTTTTGCTTCAACTCGTTTCTCCATTTCCTCTCCGATTTGTCTTTGACTCTCTTCAAACTTGGTTGTCATTTCTTCCCTCATTTTTCGTTCTTCTTGGAGTTGAGTCTCTACATCTTTTAGTTTCATTTCTATATCATGCCTCTTTTCACACTCCTTTTTCAATTCTTCATGTATACCTGTAACAGCTTTTCCCTTTTGTGGTTTAATTGCAGCTCCTAACCCACGGCTATAACCTGATCTCTCTCCTACAACTGATTTAAAAGCAATATTTGCAAGCATGTCTTTATCACCACCTTCCACATATTCGGCTGCTGCAAGTTCTAAGCGAGCTTCTTCAACTTTTGTCTATTAAAAATATTAATTATAATTAGAAATAACAAATTAATCACAATTATATATGTTCTACAAATCACTTGACACTTAAACATGACATACACGAACTTCCTTAGAAGCATCATTTACCCATTCTCCATTGCTATTTGTGTGAGTCATTCGCCACAAGTCTTGAAAGTTGGGCTCTTGTTGAGTTTCAGGATCTCTCTATAAATAAATTTACATTGTCACCAATTATTATTATCTATTAGTCGGCAATTCAAACAATATATAAAAAAAAAAAAGTTCATAGTTTTATAGATTACCGCATCGTAGCTCACGGCTTGAAATGATTTCCTTCCACATCTATGCTTAATAACTTGTTTTGATTTATTAACTTTGTTTAGTCAGGTAAACTTCTATCTCTGACTTTAATCCATCTTTTATTTTGTTTAGTCATTATCACACGTTCCTGCGATTCTTAAATAAAATATGCACAACATTAAAAATATGTGACAAATGAAACATTAATGCATTATAATTAAAATTATATTTAAATCCAATTGGAAATTTTCATGAAAAAAATTGGTAGTTGCAATAAAAAGGCAATATTTCACTTAGATTTTATTTTAAATATAAATGAAAAATGACAAAAAAAGGACTAGAGGTTGCAAAGTAATCCAGATTCTTTTGTGGCTAGGCATCGTCAATTTAACTCACTAATACACCATCATCCTACTTCGTCATTTAAGAAAGATACACCAATCAAACATACCATTTACAATTCATTCGTAAGTCATCATTTTAAGATTAGGTAAACCAGTTTAGCTAATCATAAACTCCCCTCAACCACATTCCTTAATACTTCCCAAAATACTTAATTATTTGTTACTAACTTTGTTTTATTTTCCAAAACAACTTCTCCTAATTAATCACTTAGTTGATTATGAAAAATAGTGATCTAGTCTCTCCTAAACTCACCTAATAATTGGAAGAAACTAAAATTAAGATTTGGGATCAAAATTACAAGTTGGGGTGACACTAGGCCTGATAGGCTCAAGCTGCGCCTGAAGCGCAACTCGCAAGGGCTTAGGCTCGCCCTGTGCCTGAAGCGCGCCTAATGCGCAGGCTGCAGGAGCTTAGGCTCATCCTGCGCCTAAAGCGCAGCCAATGCGCCTGATGCGCAGACTGCAGCAAGTTAGGCTCACTCTGCGCCTAAAGCGCAGGCCCACGCGCCTAATGCTCAAAAGACAGCATTTTCCTGCAAAATTATGCAGAAAAATGTTTGGCTCATGTCTAAATATCAATTTTGCAGCAAATAATGAGACGAACTTTGCAAACTGGCTTAAGCACAACTTAAGAGTCTCTGATAGCCAAACCATGGATTTACTGATAGCTATGACTTACCACATTTGGCTAGCTAGAAATGTACATACTTTCCAAGACAAAGACATACCCAATCAACAAGTTATCACCATGGCCAGTCCCGACAATTCGGAGTCCCGACTATGAATATTAAAACCAGACCCAGTAATAACAAAAATGTAAAAAATTTAAAACGATAATACTCTTTTAAATTGTAAATAACATCAATGAGTTATAAAAATAGTCATCTTTAGAAGTAACATATAAATAGTCATATGCTAATAAATAACAAGAAAATACCTTCTACAACACCTGCAAGTATATCAATAATAATAATATTATCAATCAAATATGCACTATACCAATAGAGTAGACAAATCAGATTCTTCTAGTTTTAGACGGTGCAAGAAATTAAAAACATAAAGTTGCAACATTAAGGTTTAAAGATGAAAGCCATAGCAAATATATTTAACAAAAGTCCCATCATTCTAATTCTAACAAAAATAGATACAGTTATATCTATCTATCTTTATAAATTGAACCAAAAGTTTAGAATAAAATTTCCAATTCAGGATTTAGCCTCATTGAGGCATTTTCACAAACACCTTATGACTTCACCAATTAAACAATTGAAATTAGTGAAACAGAGAATTCAAACAAACAAATATGATATCTCCCACTTCTAGGCTCATATAGGTTGTCATCATTTTATTCGAATAACTAATTCAAACGTGGGTTACAACAAGATTTAGATGGAAAAAATATTCATGTTTGCGGTAACGGAAATAGTGGGTTGGAATTGGAAGTTCTTACCTCACAACGCCTTCAAGTAATCGAGTTGGGCAGCACGGTGGTGGCGGTGGCTGAAGAGTTGGGCGGTGGTGGGGGTAGCGCGGTGGCTGAAGAGTTGAGTTTAGCGTGAAAGCAAAGTTTGCGTACGTAATGTTGTTCCTAATTAGTGATTAATTTTTTTTTGGTTTACTATTCAGGTTTTTTTTATGAGAAGTGCTACTAGGTACTCATTAGTTTTTTATTTTAATTGGTAATTCAGTAAAAAAAAATATACAAATTGGTACTCCCTCCGGTCTCATATATAAGAAAGAAAGAAAAAAAGGCTCACCCTTTAAGAAAGTGGACTAAATGATTAGGAAAAACATGTCATTTCCACTTTTACCCTTACTTTTTGTTTAAATTAAATTATTATTTATTATGGGAAAAAGTAAAACAAAGGATAAAATTGGAATATTCAAAATAAATGTAATGATTGTAGTAACTTTTTCTTATATTTAAGACTTTGTAAATCTTTTTTTTGTTTTTTATATATGAGACCGGAGGGAGTAATTCCAAATCAAAATATTACGTACTCATTAGTTTTCTATTTTTTAATATAAAATAGAAACTTTAAAAGGTTTTTGTCAGAACTTAGAAGAATTTTATTTTGAAATCTCTTAGTAGTTAGTAAATTCTACAAGTAAGCAGTATAACATGATATTGTAAATAAACAAATAGTATAAGGTGTTCATGTGATGTTCGCGAAAAGAATTTCGGGAGTATCTAGCATTGCTCTTTTTTTATACTATGTTTTTTTAGGGACAATAATTATTGTTGGGATAAGTGATTTTTCCCAGTGATAATGAGATTGTTGAGAAAAAAACAACTTATGACAAGGATTAAAACTAGTTGTTGCTATATGCAGGCTTAAAAATTGTATTATTTCCAGCGACAATAATTGTTGTTGGGATAAGTCACTTTTCCCAACAATAATAAAATTGTTGGGAAAAAAATTAACTTATTACAACAACTTACATTAGTCGTTGCTATATGCATCATTTTGTCAACAATTTAAATGTCGTTGCAAAAAAGTCGTTGCTAAATATTTTATTTCTTGTAGTGGCCTCGTGACCCAACAGGTGTGAATCAGTCCCACATTGCTTAGAGAAGTGGTGGTTGAACACTTTATAAGTGAGAGGACCCATAAACCTAACACCTTAAGGTTTTAGGTTAAAGTGTGGTGTCCAAATCACTTGTGAAGTTGTTCTTAAACCCAATGTGGATGATCCCCCGGCTGCCCCTCGTGATGACCCAACAGTGGTATCAGAGCCGATGGTTCGATAAAAGGTTCGACTGAATCCTTGTATAGAAAGTCTTCCTCAAAAATGTGGTCAGGCGGCGTGTCCCGTTGAGTGCGGCCAACGGCAGTACAAGTGTATGGATGAAGAAAGCTTCCGCTTGAGGGGGAGCATATCCTAGAGTGGATGTGCTCACACTTGAGGGGGATATTGTTGTGGCAAGTGTGAGTGAATAAGTCCCACATTGCTAGAGAAGTGGAGGTTGAACACTTATTGCTCATTGTCTGTGTGAGTCTTTCTGTGTTTGTGATCCATCATCACTTACTTATTGCTCATTGTCTTTTTTTAAACTGTGCTCCACTTTGAATCATTCATCTCACTTGGTTTTTCTTTCTCTCTCTTCAAATAATCGCGCAGTGCAACTTCTCTTCCTCCCTTGATTAGAACATTTGCTCTGATACCACTTGATGGGAATTCAGGAAGAGTTCGGGATTGTTCTGGTGAACACTTAAAGGGGTGTAGAAAGTAATAACTTGGACCGTCAAATAAACAAAATAATCAAGTTTGTTATCTCGAATCTTTCTTTTTTAGTCCGTCCTCTTTTTCATCAATGTTACAAGTATTTATAGGGTATACAAGAAGAGATTTCTTCCTGCCCTTTTCTTCCGTTGGCCAATCCCACGTTCCTCCTATACATTTGACCACATGCCTATTTACAAGGTGATCATGGGGAACGTGGTTTGAATTCCATGGTTCTTCTAAGAATCTGCTCCTAATCGTACGGAAGATGGAGATAAGTGAACAAATCGTGGAGAAATGGCAGTTACAGTGGAGAATGGGGCCGGGGAATCATGGGATCGTGGGCATCTCGCCCATACGACCGAGTCTCGCCAAGGATAGATGTCTCGCCCCTCTGGTCTCGCCCTTAATGGAAAACTGGGCTTGACTCTCGCGTAGGTATTGGGCCGTTGTACAAGTCCTTAATTAATGTTTGGGTTTTTGCTAAATACACCCTTTACATTTACTCCCGATCTAGGGATAAACATCGAGTCAAATGCTTCAGAATCATAAAAGAGAAAGATTTCAGAGGATACCTGATTTACACCCAAAAAGGACGTTGTTTTTAATTATTATTTTTTGTTAAAATTGAAATTAGAAAGTCATAGAGTGAGAACTTATACGAGTGACGAAAGAACTCAAAATTATGATATTTGAATTAAAGAATTTGTGAATGATTATGTTTAAAATTTGAGTTTAAAAAGAACAACCTTGTGAAATTATGATACTTAGAAATTTTCACATTTTTTAGGTGTTATAATTTTTTTAGACACTCTCATCGCCTCGACGTGATTTAATACCTATATAATTTTGTTATAGAGATAAGTTTTCAACCGAATTATCCAATTTTATCTGATTTAGTCATGCAGTTCAATGAATGACTCAATGATTTAATCAATAAATCAGTAACTCAGTACCTCAATAGTTTGATGATCGGTCCAAATATTGTCTATTTGAATTATTTCCATTTATTAAAAATTAAACTTGTGAAAAATTACAAACCATCAAAAAGCAAGCAGCCGCAATTGAGAGAGAGAGAGAGATTGATGTAAAGTGGAGGAAACTTTAGAATTATAATATTGTTTGCTCAAAAAATGAAATTATAGTATTGTACCTTTTAGTCATTAGTCATGGTAATTTAATCCCCACGCAAGAACAAACATCAACTCTTTTATATTATCTTAACGTAACTTTCATTTTAAGTTTGTGTTGTCTGTCATGCCATTCACCGCTCCATGTAAACGTAGCTATTATCTTTTACTTTTCCTTTTTATAATTTTTTAACCATATATTTTGCAGTTTTTTATTGGATGAATATTCCTGACCGATCCAAGTCATGGCCCGATTACCATCTCAGGATCGAATTCTTCTTTTTGCGCCTCTCAAAGTTTCTCATGTGCCTCTAAAATGATTAAAATATCTCCTCGCTATCTAAGTAGCAAACTAAGGGTCTGTTTGGTTCGAGGGTTTTAGAGGGGAGAGGAGGGAGGTGAGGTGATATTTTAAAATTTTATGTTTGGTTCAATTTTTTATTAGAGGGAGGGGAGGGGAGGGGAGGGGAGGGAATATTGAGCAATTTTTGCTTCCCCCCAAATTGGGGGATTTGGAGGGGAGGGGATGGAAACCAATATATAAATTATTATATTGACATGATTACCCTTAATTATTTTGTTAAAATCCTAGATTATCCTCGTTATAAAAGTTTAGGTTTTATTTTCATTGCCGTTATAACTTGTTGAACGTTGGTACTGTGTTCTCTATTTTTCTACTGCTGCTTGTCTATTTTCCGATATGTATATGTTTCTTCTAAGAACATCACGTTTTCAATTTTGCTTATCTCTGGAACACCACGTTTTCAATTTTTTATTCTTGCTGGAAGATCACGATTATATATATTCATATGCTTATGCATGAAAAAAAATGTTTATATGTATGTAACATCACGTTTTCAATTTTCATGTGTGTTGTTTGTAAGATTTGTTTTTAAGATGTGTGTCATAAAATTTTAAGGGTAAAAAAATACATTAGTTATAAATTACCTCTCCTCCCCTTGTGAACCAAACATATATTTAATTAAAATATCTCCCCTCCCCTCATTTGAACCAAACACGTATTTAATAAAAATACCTTCCCTCCTCTCTCCTCCCTTCCCCTCCCCTTCATTAAAATCCCTCCCCTCCCCTCCCCTCAGTTGAACCAAACAGACCCTAAGTTCCCACCCTACGTAGCAAGTGACAATTGATTTGAGCCTAATCTCAATGTCTACACGCTTAACGCTCCCCATAGATGAAAATATTATGAAAAAAACACAATTTACTACTTAGGTGCAAACTCAACCATAGTTCACTATTTAGAGTTTCAACTGAAACACATATATATCACTAATTAGAGTGCGAACTCAAACGCAGTTCACTATTTAGAGTTCTAACTGAAACACGTATCGCTAATTAGAGTGCGAACTCAAACACAATTCACTATTTAGAGTGCGAACTGAAACACATATCGCCACTTAGAGTGCGAACTCAAACACAGTCAGCTACATAGAGTGTGAACTCAGTTTGCATTTTAACCAATGAACGTTATAAAAATTTGGTCACCGTCCAAGACCATATTTTGTGAAGGAAGAGTTACGAACAGTGTTTCATTCAAAATTGTTTCATGGGAGGTGAGGGAAGGGTGAAGAAGAAAAAAAAATTGATTTCTATAAGGTTCTCTACCTAACTAGCGAAATGAATTCGCTACTTAGATAGTGAACTATTCTTTTCTTCCAATTTTTGCTATTTTACACACCCCCTTTATCGATCTAACCTGTGAGGAGGGGTAAAATTAGAAGTTCAACGGGTGCTACAGAACCTCAAGGGGCGCGAAAAGAAGTACTCTTTAGGGTCTGTCTGTATAAAGGCCCAATTGGCCCAGAACCTTCACAAGACCTTTGGTCGGGTCCAACTTTATATTACCGGGAGAAAGATGATCCTTCTATAACAGTTTAAGCGGATCTCTACAATGACATTGATGCACACAATCCGTAATGGTACTTCCAATCAATGGCCAACGAATCTTCTTTTATGCCTATATATATATATATATACATACATACATACACACACACGATTGTGTCATCTTAGTCTATGTACACACTATTTATCCCTTTCTATTTAAGTAGCGGACATTATAAAAAATCTTGGTGGGGTGGTTTTTCCTCAAAAGTCTCATTTTTATAACGTCCACTACTTAAGTAGCGGATGTTATAAATGGATGTGTGAATAACAAGGATATATGGGACACCCTAAATTTATAACATCCGCTACTTAAGTAGCGGACAAAACACCCTACTAAATTTTATACCGTCCGCTATTTAAGTAGCGGAATGGTAAAATCGGAAACACGTAGAGCACACGAGTAACCGGTAGGGTAACAAATGTAATTCTCAAGGATGATAGAATGAGTTTGATTGTGGCACATGTTGTTGGGCTTTCAAAGATCATAGCCCACTAAGATGATAAATTTTCGGACTCCTAACTTTTACAAACTTGCAATTTTAACTTTCTAACTTCTATAATAACACTTTTGACTCCCTAACTTTAACTCTTTTTACAAAAGACTGACCCACACTGATTTTGACCAAGT
The DNA here is from genome assembly GCA_951799995.1 of Trifolium subterraneum. Classification (NCBI taxonomy): domain Eukaryota; kingdom Viridiplantae; phylum Streptophyta; class Magnoliopsida; order Fabales; family Fabaceae; genus Trifolium; species Trifolium subterraneum. The sequence goes on along the minus strand of OX637466.1, from coordinate 10,739,507 downwards.
CAACGTATATGTGGACAACGACTCACATGTCATGTTAGCCTATGAACCACTGCCCACATGTAAGTTGACTCGGTAAAAAATGCAATTTAGTCTAAATAGTCTTAGTCTGATTGGTTAATTTAAGTAGAAAAGGACAAAATTGAAATCGTGACATTCATCACTACAAAACAAGTTCTTAATTACTCTAAATAAGAACTTGAAAAAGTAGTGTTATAATCTCTGAATAAGATCTTTTCAATATACACCACAAAAATTGGATCTAAGACAACTTGTTTAAGGAATTCAACTATCTTTCAAGTTTCAACCATGTGGGATCTATTCTTGTTAATATTAACTTGAAATAAGGGAATATAGCGATTATATGACTATTGAAATGTGAGTGTTAAAGCATGAAATTATAATAAGGTTGGGAGTTTGATTTTCACTTTCACTAATTTTTTTTATATATATTATATTATTATGAAAATATGATAGACAATGAAGATTTTTAGGCGTGTTAACCTAATTACGATTTTTAGGAGTGCCAAAAGATTATTTAATGTCTGTTATTCTCTTGACTTATCTAAAATTAATTATACTAACATTCAGTGTTTAATTTATTTCTTGAAATAATCTTAGCTTGGGACATATTATTTGTATTAAAAGGAATATCTGTTGTATTTCAAGTGTTAGTTAAGTCCCACATCGGATGAAAAAGTGTATGTTGAATGGTTTATAAGTGAGATGACCCATAAACCTAACGCCTTAAGGTTTTGGGTTAAGGTGCGGTGTCCAACTTACTTATATGGTTGTTCAAGGTCCGATGTGATGATCTTTGAACCCCTCATCATCCAACAGTGGTATGAGAACATATGATTGTTGATCCGGAGCATACCCATAAAGAATGGATGGACTCACACTTGAATCGTATATAAGCGTGGTGTCCAACTCACTTATGTGATGATACAATATCCTACCAGTTAAGTTGATCATAATTGAAGTCTACAAAATTAAACCTTTATCTATAATACAATATTCTCTTCTTTTTTTTTAGTACAAAATTCTCTTCAACTTGTTATTCCATAAAGTTATGTTGGGGGTAATATATATAAATCTTTGAAATTTATTTCACATAATATTTTCTAAACATGAGATCTTTCTAACTGTTCCAACCGCATTGGTATAGTAGAATCAAAATGAGTGCTTTGTGGATTCTCTGCATAAGCAACATAGTAAGCTGAAACACATGCTTGTGGCCATGCCAAAGCCAACCGAACCTGCATAATAAATAGTATATAGAGTTAAACATATTTTTCATCTCTTAAAAATATACAATTACGTATATTTTAGTTTCTATAAAATTTCATATGTTTTAAGTCCTTAAAATGCAAAACTAGTGCTTTTACTTTAGTCCTATTGGGTGGCTGATGAAGAACTAAAAATATACTATTTTTAATAAATCAGGAGACTAAAAATGCAAAAAGGGAGAAGCTATAAATATGTACCACTACCAAAATTCACATTATTTTTTTTATTTTGAAGCTAAAAATTCATTGGTCTTCTTATTTTATCTAAGTTGACAATTCTTGTAATTTGATTTCTAAATCTGTAATTATGAATTTTGTAAATCTTTGATTTTTTTTCCACCACCAGTATCCGACTCACTTGACCGTCTAATCTGATTCGGAGATCAGTTTTGACATCAAGTGGTTCTCTCCTGCCCCTCCCGAATAACCATGATTTTTTAAATGATATGATGATGTGGCAAGTGATATTGATGGCATTTTTGGCTCCATAGTAATGTACTTCTTCTATTTTGGCTCTTTTGTGTTTAAAATACTTGTGAAGTGTTGCACAATATAACATCCACTTACCACAACTCAAAATTTCTACCCCAATTTCACAATAAATTAAAATATTAGATGTTTACAAAATTAATTTCCATATTTAAAAATAGAAGGATTAAATTCCTAATTATATTTCTACCCCAATTTCACAATAACGTAAAATATTAGATATTTACAAAATTAATGACCAAATGACCAAAATTCCATATTTAAAAATAGAAGGATTAAATTTCTAATTATATTTGTATTTTCATAGGTACTAAAAGTATATATAGTAAAGGGTGAAAATAAATATAAATTCTTAGTACTTGTAAATTAAAAAAAAAATCTTACCATGAAGTATCCAATTAGGAAAGCATAAATGGACAATTCAGTAGCATAGTTCTTGTGCAACACAATACTCCAAATTCCACTCACTAGGCTGCTAATTGCACCCCCTGCGACACCACTTAGGAAACAAAATGATCCAGTAAGATCCAAGTCAATAAGTTGCACCAATCCAACCCTATTAAAAATATCCCAAGTATCACATGATGCTTGCACAAACCCTTTATTATAAGCTCCAACATGCACAAATCCAAATCTATTTCCACAACTCACAAGAATTGTTGCAATTCCCATATAACAACTAACACAAGAAAACATAAACTCATCACTATCTCCTCCAATAATTTTTAATGACCTAGCAAACCCCCTAAAAGTTGAGATAAATGGAACTAAAATTGAACCAATTGAAATACTTCCACTTAAGTACTTTAATGTGTCATGAAGTGCAACTCTTGTGTCCATAATTTCTCCACAACCTAAATTCATATACTTTATTCTTGAAATAGTGACTTGAATCACATTTTTAAGAAATTGCATAGTCCATCCTAGGCTCAACAAAATTAACAAGATGAACAATGATGTTAATTTTGTTTTGTTTTCAATTGATCTAGCTCCTCCGATTCCAATAACAAGAATAAAGCAATAAAGAATTCCAATAAAAATTGATGAAAATGTCAACCTCATGGTTTTGATAGGAAAATCAGCCAATGAAGTTGACAAAATTTTGTTGGCATATTCAAATCTATGATTGACCCAACAACCATAAAGAGATTGAATCAATGAAGAAACCAAAGCAATAACACCAAATGCAAGACTTATTGGAGTTTCAATGTATACAAACATAATAGCCATTGCACATGTAAGTAAAGGGCTAAGCCAAAATGTTGCTTTGATGGCATTTTTAGGGTTCTTGAGAGTTATCCATTGCCAAATGAAACCAAAAAATCCAGCACATGCTATTGAGGTGAAGAGTGGAGGGTACCAATTCATTGGGTGGAAATTGTGGTTTTGAAAGGTAGTGATAAGGCCATAGATTGTCAGGGAAATCACCAAAAGTGATATTAGAATCAAGTGGAGATAGAAAATAATCTTGAACACCTTCCTCACAATATTTCCAACTAGTGTTTTGTTTTGAAAATTTGAATCATGTTCCTGCACAAGAAAACACTAAGTTGATATGCAATTTTTTCAATCATTTAGATATTATACATAACAAAAAGGCAAGTGTTATAGAAGAGTTTTAAAAAATGTCTACGACCCCAATCTGGGCCCCGAACTATATTGAAGCTACATGAACAATATTTGACTGCAGTTATCCACGATATCAAATGCAACTGCAATCTTAATTTAAAACTATTTATAGTTAATTATAGACATATAGTTCTAAATTGCAGTCTGCAATTGCAATTGCGGCAACAATATAAAGTCTATAGCTCTTTACAACGACACAGGGTAGCATAACCACAATTTAGAACTAGACTTATAGTTATAGGTATATATCAAAATTCAAAACCTTTCTATAGAGTAAAAACACATCACATGTCATGTTATTCTATTCTTGATACATAAACAAATAATGCAAGTTAAGATATAATTGAAGATTGAAGAATAAGAAAAAGTTATGAGAAAGAGAGGCACAAAACCTTCATGGAGTTTGTGATGACATTGATGTTCTTCAAACTAGCCATTTTGTTTCAATTTCTTAGAAACCATATAGATGTTACTCTCAACAAATCTTGTTGCTAAATCAATGACACTCTTCAAACAACTACCAAGTCCAATTTCTTCTCAGATAATTCAAAATGAATTTTTTGTTTTCAATTTCCTATAGTGTAGGCTACTAATATGTACTATATTGATATTGATATTGATATATATATAATATAGTTTTTTTTTAATGTGACATGGTGAAGTGGAAGAAGTTCTTGTAGTTCACGTGACATGAAGAAGTGATTTCCCGGGGAAAACGTTGAAGCTTTAAATAATTAAGGAAAAAGTGAGAAAGAGCAAAGTGATCCTTTTTAGTTCTTATCCATCAATTTGATTGATTTATTTGAGACGTGATGGATATTCCAAAAACTTTTTGCATGTATAATAAGAGACTTTAAATTTTCCTTTCAAGAAGAATATAAATAGAATAAGTGACTTATTTTGTTTGACCAAGTTAAGATAATAGTTTAGTGTAGCTTTTACTTTTAGTAAGAATATTGTCGGATTTAATAAAATCTACATTGATTTAGTATAGTTTGGTTTTCAATTTTTTTTAGAAGTGGAATCAAATTAAATTGATGATATTTATTTGGCTGATTGATTCTCTTGAAAATAAACTAAATTTTTATTTTTATATTAAATATTTTCGACTAGGGGTGTAAACAGTTCGGACAAAATTGATGAAACCGACAAATCAAACCAAACAAAAAATTGTTTGAACTTATTTTGTTCAAATCAAAAAGCGATCCGATCAGAAGAATACCAAACCAAAAAATATCCAATCTTATTTGATTGGGATAAAAAAGCGAACCAAATAAAAGAAAATCAAACTAGTTTATTTCGATTGCCATATTTCAATTTTAAAATTCAATAAAGTAAACCAATATGCTTACACTAATATTAAATCATCTCTATCCCAATACAAATTCTCACTAAAAAGGCTAAACCAATACACACTCACATGAATATTGAAATGTTATATCTAATAATTTTTTTAAGTTCATTTTTAGACGAACCGGTTTGAACCAAATCAAACCTAATATCATCAATTTGGTATGGGAGAGTTTCTCTATGCTTTTTTGTTCAAAATAATGAATGAAACAATGTCATATTGAATTTTTTAGTCTCTATTTTGAATATATATATATATATATATATATATATATATACTACAAGAATTCCTTGCATTTCCTACACAATATTTTGTAGGAAATGAGCACAATTTCGTAGGAATTGTTACATTTTCGACGACATTTCCTACAAGCACCTTTGTAGGTAAATGACGGGGCGGAGATAGTTTTTGCTTTCCCTGTCTTTAAATCTGATAGAATTCGAGTATTTCGCTTTGACCTATTTTCACAATAATTTGAACTATATATATATATATATATATATATAAAATAGCCTTGCTAAACATATCCATAACATATACTTATGATCTAGCATAGACTAATATACTCATTTTGGTGAATGGTGAAAAACTCAAACACCAAATTATATGAGGGCCTAAACCAAATCACCTGATCCTATTCAAAAAGGATAGGCAGCATATTAAAGTGAACAACTCAAACACTGCTTGCTTACCACTAAGATCTGAACTTCTCCTAAAAGACACAAGAGTAACGTACACGTTTCAAGGATAACTTAAAAGTAAATATAAAGTATATAGGGACCATTTAATTATTATGAATGCCTCTTTTTTGCATGGATTAAGAAACGCAAGGTATAACATTAACCAAACAAAATCTAGATTGAAGAAAATAATCCTTTTGTAATAACTGCATGTGGACCAGATCGAGGGCCATGAATATTTTAAAAAAGAGTTCAAAAAATTATGTATAACGGAGTGGTATTTTTTAGGTCTTAAGATATAATATTTAAGACATTAATTTTGTCATAAAAAAAATAGCGACTTCTTCAAAAAATAAGCATAGTTTTATTGGATAAAATCATTGAATAATTACAAGATGTATACAATTCTCTATATATAGTGAAACAGTGTCGAAGGTCATAATGATGAAATTAATTCACCAGCTGTACATGAGGAAAATTGATAATTATGCATTGAACACTATTGATATATTTGCCTAATATATACAGAATAATATCTCTACAATTATGTCCATGAAATGCACATAATGGTATTTATGATATGGTGAGTCAACGCATGATTTTATCCAATATGCCCCCTCAAGATGAAGTTGCCATCTGTAACTTGCATCTTGGACCTGAGATCAGCAAAACGTGTGTGAGCTAATGGCTTGGTGAGAAGGTCAGCAACTTGATCCTTTGTAGACACATGGGAGACTTGTAACTTGCCATCCCTTACTTGCTCGCGGACAAAGTGATAATCCATAGATATATGCTTCATTTTGGAATGAAGGATGGGATTTGAGCAAAGGTATGTAGCACCCACATTATCACAAAGAAGTAAAGGTGGCCTTTGCAGCGGTAAGTGTAACTCAGTTAAGAGATTAGTAAGCCACATGATCTCAGCTGTTGCGGTGGCTACGGCGCGATATTCAGCCTCTGTGGAGGAGCGAGCTACAGTGCGTTGTTTGCGTGAGAGCCAAGAGATAGGATTACCACCAAAAAAGATGATATAAGCAGATGTGGAAGTACGATCATCGATATTGCCACCCCAGTCTGCATCTGTGAAAGCATGAAGATTGAATGAGGAAGGTTGCTTAAGAAATATGCCGAAGTTAAGAGTGGACTTAATATAGCGAAGAAGTCTCTTGAGATGTTGCAAATGAAGAGTTGTGGGTTTATGCATGAACTGAGAGAGCTTATTGATCGCAAATGATAAGTCAGGCCTTGTGAGGTTGAGGTATTGTAGTGCTCCAATGATTTGCCGATAATAGGTGCTGTCTGTGGCTGAAGTACCATCATGGAGTGTGAGTGTGGCAGTAAGAGAAAGAGGTGTAGGTGCTGGTTTGGCGCCATCCATATCAAATTTCTCAAGAATTTCTCTAATGAATTTATGTTGAGATAAGAAAAGACCATTTTTTGTGGGAATGAGTTCAATGCCAAGGAAATAATGTGGGGTTCCCATGTTCTTGAGAGAGAACCAATTGGAAATTGACTGAATGAATTTAGAGAGGAATTGATCATCATTTCCTGTTAAGAGGAGATCATCAACATAAACCAAGAAGTAGGCAATTATGGGACCTGAGGCATATATGAATAGTGAGGGATCACTCTTGCTTGTTTTAAAACCATGTGATGTGATGAACGTTTTAAGAGCATCATGCCATGCACGAGGTGCTTGTCTAAGACCATATATGGCTTTGTGAAGTTTGCAAACATAGTTCGGATGGTGAGTATCTTTCAATCCGGGAGGTTGAGCCATATAAACATCTTCTTTGAGTGATCCTTGAAGAAATGCATTGTTGACATCTAATTGGTGCATTTTCCATCTTTTACCCAAAGCAATGGTTAGAATGAGTTTGATGGTTTGAGGTCTAACCACCGGTGCAAAGGTTTCTTTAAAGTCCACCCCTGGGCATTGAGTGAAACCCTTTGCTACTAATCTTGCTTTGTATCAAGCAATCGTACCATCGGGATTTCTTTTGATGCGGAAGAGCCATTTGCAGTCAACAATGTTGTGATTGTTGGGTGGTGGTACAAGAGACCATGTGCCGTTTCGAAGTAATGCATTGAACTCATCAGAAATGGCTTGTCTCCAATGAGAGTGTTGCATGGCTTGTCGGATATTTGAAGGTTCTAAGTTTTCAGGGAGGGGATGAGAGGTTGCATGAAACATTCTTTTGGGCTTGAATATGTTGTTTTGAGATCTTGTAACAACATGAGAACGCTGACTTGTCCCTGCATTTGTGTTAGTTGTGCTGGTAATATTTGGTAAAGGAGGTGGTGTAGGAGGATGATTATTACCTGATGAAGTGCTAGATTGCAAGGGGGCCTCTCCAAAGTTTGCATCAGATGGTCTTGTTGCGGTCGAGGACGGTTGTGATGCTGTTAGTGTGGTTGTATCATGTGGTGATGTTGTTGTGGCTGAGGGAAGTAAAGGTTCATTTGTTGTAGGTGTATTGAGAGGTAGGATAATATGAGGTGATGATTGTAGGTTAGATGGGCAGGGTTTAGGACTCGGTGTGTTTTGGATTAGGGTCAAGTATGGATAATTATTATCATGAAAGACAACATGGCGTGATGTATATATTTTGTTAGTTTTTGGATCCAAACAAAAATATGCATATTGAGAGGGTGAATAACCAACAAATACACATGGTATGGATTTAGGTTGAAGTTTATTGCTATTATATGGTCGTAGCCATGGGAAACATAAGCATCCAAAAGAGTGTAAGTGAAGGATATTGGGGTCTTTGTGGTGTAAGGTTTGGTATCGGGACTGCATATGAAGATTTGGTGTTGGTAACCTGTTTATTAAGTATACTGCTGTGCTGAAGGCAAATGACCAGAATTGGGAAGGTAGATTGGCATGGTGTAGAAGGGCTCGGGCTGTTTCAACTATGTGGCGGTGCCTCCTCTCAGCTGGCGCATTAAGTTCAGGTGTATGTGGTGGTGTGGTGTAGTGAGATATATCATTAGAGGATAAATAAGATTTGAGTTTAATATATTCTCCTCCATTATCGAATATAAGGCAATTATGGGTAAGTTAAAGTATTTTTCAACAACATTTTTGAATTGGGGAAAAATAGTTGAGACATCAGATTTATTTTTCAATGGATATAACCAAATATATTTAGAGAAATGATCAACAAAAATTAGATAGTACAAGTAACCATCTAATGACCTAATAGGAGAAGGTCCCCATACATCTGAGTAAATAATCTCAAGAGGCCTAGAACTAGTTATACTAGACAAAGTAAAAGGCAACTTATGACTTTTTGAGATATTACAAGAGATACATGGTGTGTTGATACTGTGTTTTATTGAATGCAAAGAAGAAAGATGTCTCATAATATGGTTGCATGGATGCCCTAGAATATGATGCCAAGGTTGATGACTGGTGGTGAGTAGAGCTTTTCGGTTGGTGTTTGGTCTTGGTAGATGGTAGAGTCCATCCTTATGCAATCCTTTTAGAAGAGGCACCCTTGTCTTCAAGTCCTTCACCAAAAAATAATCAGAGAAAAATTCAATGGAAATAGGGTTAGTTTTGCATAAGTTTGACACAAATACTAAATTGCATGTGATATTAGGCACATGAAGTACTTTGTTAAGATGTAAGGTGCTAGTGTTTGTAGGGAAAATAGCCTTACCAGTATGTGTGATGGGGAGCCCAGTACCATCACCTATGGTGATTTTGTCCATGTCATGATATGGAGTGGTGAGATGGAGGTCATCAAGATTATTGGTGATGTGATGAGTAGCTCCCGAATCAAGGATCCAATATGTGTCAACAGCATGTGGTGTTTGTATGGCTGAATGAGCAGAAGGGCGTGAATGACGCTTGGAAGGATAGCCATGGAGTTTGTAGCACACTTTAGCACTGTGTCCAGGTATGTCACAGAATTGACAGATGGTTTTCTTGTTATGTCCTGGTGAAGTGGATCTGTGGTTTGATGAGGATGTGCCACGGTGGTAGGTATAACTTTTCTTAGGAGGGCCGGTTTTGCCTCTGTAGGCAACATGAGCAGTGGAAATGAGTGTAGGTGCACTGTCTCTCTGCAGAAAATTTTCATAATCTACCAACATATCATGAAGTTCGGCAAAACCGATGGGATTCTAACGAGTACGAAGTGCTGCAGACACTTCTTTGAACTCAGATCCTAGCCCATTGAGAGCATGGATAACCAAATCAACATCATCCAGAGGTGTATTGATTACTGCAAGTTCATCAGAAATAGATTTAATACCTTGTAGGTATTCAGAGACAGATTTTGACCCCTTAGTGGTGCGAGTTAAACGCTCCTTGAGATGCATGATGCGAGATCTAGTCTTGCTAGCAAACATTGTGTTTAGCACATCCCAAGCATCCTTAGAATTTTTTACATTACCAAGCATGGTAACAACTTCAGCAGCTACAGATGAGAGTATTGCATGGAGGATGAGTTGATCTTGTCTCCTCCAGTAATTGAAGTTGGCGTGGGTTGCTGCAGGGGATGGGTTTGTTCCATCAACAAATCCCATGAGATCATACCCTACTAAGAGGGCCATAAACTGAACTTTCCAGGCTGGAAAGTTTGCACCTGTGAGCTTGATAGCAGATTGAGTGTTGAGGACAATAACAGTGGTGGTATTGGTTGCACCAATGTTAATTGTGTGACTAGTTGACATGGTGAATAAAGGTTGGATCGTTATGCTGTTAAGCAGAAGCTAACTGATACCATATAAAATAATATATTTTTGTATTTATCATTGAATAATTACAAGATGTATACAATTCTCTATATATAGAGAAACAGTGTCGAAGGCCATAATGATGAAATTAATTCACCAGCTGTACATGAGGAAAATTGATAATTATGCATTGAACACTATTGATATATTTGCCTAATATATACAGAATAATATCTCTACAATTATGTCCATGAAATGCACATAATGGTATTTATGATATGGTGAGTCAACGCATGATTTTATCCAATAAGTTTCACGGTGATCACTCTTCTTTTCGATGAGATTGGGAGGATTCTAAACAATACAAGAAGATAAGAGTAATTATATACCTCCACAATGCAACTCATACAAGAAAATAAAAAGTTAAATTTAAGAATCTCATTATTTTTTTATCCAAAAAAAAAAAGAGTAGAAAAAGATTGAATGTGCAATTTTACTTATAGAGATTATGTATAATATCTATTCATTCGCTAGCTAATCAAGCGAACCCTGTAAGTGCTGCAAGAAAATACATGTGCATGAATCCCCTATAAGTGATTTGGATACCTTTCAATCTATAATTAATTAACTTTTTTAGATTTATTGAAAAATTGATGTATTTGGTTTATAATATAGGCCAAATAAATCCGTTTTCTAATGAACTTAAAAATTAATTTTTTGTTTATAATAATGACAGAAAAAGTGTAACATGTAACAAGTTTTAAATTATTACTAAAGTTATGAAGTGTTTCTACTTTCCAAGGCTACTTTTCAATTTCTAAAGTTTTTTTCTTCCCATTTGTTGTATTTATTGCAAAATTGTGAGGATAAGCGAGCTAATATAGGATTTTATTTTGGTAAATTTTGTGAGGAAGATCAAAGTTGAATTTCATCGAATTTTTCTCTTTCCCGCACTCCATATTTCTTTCTGTCCCCTGAAATTTTAGTTTTGCCCTCATAAATAGTTTTTGGAAAGTGTTTTTCAAAAATAATTTTTTTGGAACATTTTTTTTTTAAAATAGACTTAAATGTAGTTTTTAGATTTATTTATTTTCATTCATATTCTAGTATTTCTGATTATAGTTTCCAAAATGTTAACTCATAGACTTAAATGTGAGATATGAAAATATCACTTTTGATTTCTCAAAATAAAAATCACTTTTGAAAAACAAATCCAAGAATTATTTATGTGGGTAAAATTGAAATTTTAGGACACTGAAAGAAATATGGTCGGGGAAGAGAAAAATTCAATTTTTTCGCAACAAGGCCCAAAATAGTATTTATTTTACTTGGCCCATTATAGCTTTTATCGGGGCGAAAACAGATTTTTCATAATAGTTTTAAACAAATTTACATATTAATAGTATTAATAAATAATTAAATACATACAGAAACGGTGGTGGAAAAAGTGTCTCTGGTTAAGGTTCGAGGCAAAGTTCCGGCGACCTCCACAACGGAGTGCCGACAATTTTCCAGCAACTCACAGAGGACTGTGTTGACTGCCGGTCTTCGTCGTTGACCAGCGGTGTTACAACCACCACTAACATATTACTATATTAATTAATTTCAAATAAATAATTTAATTTTCCCTATAAAACAAGAGGAGGGATCAATTGACTCCAAGAGTAGGTCTTTAGACTTACTCCAAATATTAGTCTTTCATCTTAATATTAATTAATGGCCATGATTAATCATTACTAATGTCTATAGTAAGGTTTTTACTCCTTCCTCCTAAATAGAAATATACGACTCTGACGGCAATCTGAAAAATAGTGTGTGCCTTCCCTCGTAAGTTCGTAACTGTGTATGGTGTGTGGGTTTAAACCCATTTTAATTATGCCAAGTATAATATTGTGTTTAGGGGGTAGTTCTTAATATTGATCAGTTAATAGACCAAATCAAGTTCATTTCTTGGCTTTGGTTTATAGGTCGATCGGGTAGATATAGTGACTTTATATGTACAGATTGGCTCACACAGCCTCTAGAGTGCCTTAAAAATTTCTAAAGGCCCTTTGTGTTGTATTGTAAGACTTTGAGTACTCCTTGTACTACTTATTAATACAACTTTTGATTATAAAAAAAAAAAAAAAAAATAGCAGTGGGTAATAGAGGATGCAAATGTCTTTGTCTTCAGATCCATCTTTTACTCTTAAACAATCAAAAGTCATGGCCCTCATGAGCATGTACAACATGTTTGAAAAAAAAAATATATTAGAGACAAATTGAGAAGGCATAGGTATGCTTGTTGATATACGTAGATTCTTAATTTGAGAATGTTGTCTTCATCGGTGCAGTCTATTGATTTGTGCAGGAAGAGGGAGTAAGAACCCTAGAGGTTTTTTTTCTCTTCTTTTTTACCAAATCTTATCATAGACATTAGTGATGATTAATCATGGCCATTAATTAATATTAAGATCAAAGGTTAATATTTGGAGTAAGTTTTTAGACTTACTCTTGGAGTCAATTGATCTCTCCTCATAAAATAATGTATTAATATTTGAAAAAGAAAATACTTTAAAAAAACACTATGTATTACTGGGCCATAAAGATTTTCTCTTGATGGGCCTATGCATAATTTCTTTTCTAGCCCATAATTTCTTTATTATTTTAATAATCATGGGTCATGATATAAATGACATTTTTATTTGGAAAATTAATTTTCCGACCCCTGCCCATTTCTTTTTTATCCCCAAACTGACGTTTTTACTCTCGGGGGTATGAAAAAAATTTGGCAAGGAAATTCGGTTTGTAAAAACCGAAGCTTCGACAACGGATTTTAACCATTGCCTTAGAACAAAAAAGCATTGTCTTTTAAGAGCTAATGCAACACTTCCTCAAAACAGTATCCAGATGCATAACACGCAACGGTTTTAAAGCGTTCTCTAAAGTGTTCTATGCATATTTAATAATGGTAGAATTTCAACGAACACTGTTTTGAGGAAGTGTTGCGTTAACTCTTAAAGGCAACGCTTTTTTGTTCTAAGGCAACGGTTAAAAACCGTTGCCGAAGTTTCGGTTTATATAAACCGAATTCCCTTGGCAAATAGTTTGGTTCGTAAAAACCGAATTTTCTTGGCAAATTTTTTTCATACCCCCGAGGGCAAAAACGTCAATTTAGAGGGTAAAAAAGAAATGGGCAGGGGTTAGAAAAGCAATTTTTTTTTATTTGTGGATGTATTTGATAGATAAACAAATGGATGAGTGGATCAAATTGTCACTTCTAGTTATATCTTTTGGTATGACTCATGCCAGAGGAGCAGATTCTCTCCAGTATAATTTTCACAGCAGGGAATAAATTGTTCATCTGATCTGTTGATTCATCTTTTTTAGTTAGATAGTCATCTTGCAACAATAAAGAACACGTAGTTGGGATTAAATAGGAGGCACTTCAAGAGACACTTCACACCGAAGAGAAACTATGAGGCCCAAATACGTGACACGATCCTGATACGATATTGATACAGTATTACAGGAAAATTTTCAAAATTTTCGATACGATACGGCCGCGATACGTTATTTAAAAATTAAATATATAAATGCACAATATATAAATATAACAAAAATCGGTAATAATAATCATAAATTAACATTTAAATTACTAAAACCGAACAAACAAGTAACAATTGCATTATCTTAAGTTAAATAAGTACTACAAAAAAAGAACATAACTATAGCAGTATCTATTGTCAAAAACCTATAGTAGTATCCAAAAATATAATATCATCGATATCACCCAAAGAATATCATACTCTAACATTCACTATTTAAGCAGAAACACGTATTGTATCAGTATCATCTCCTCCAATTCTATCATCAAAGAACATTATTTGTCTGATACTTCTCTGATACGTGGATCGGAGAAGTATCCGACACGTATCGGTAATTTTTTTTTTTAAAATAATGTTAATTGTCTGATACTCTCCGATACGAATATCAGAAAGTATCGAACGAGTATCAGTATCCAGGGCCGGCCATGAGGGTGCGCAGGGTGCCCTAGCGCGCCGGGCCTCCAATTTTTAAGGGCCTCAAAAAATAATATTTTATGTTCGTAGGTCACTTTAAAAAAAAAATTATTCAAAAATATAAATAAAATATCTTAATATTATTTTAATCTATTTTTGTTGCCCCAATTTAAAGTTGTTAAGTGCATGTTTTAAAAAAAAGGTTTGTATTGACTTAAAGATAAACGGAAACTCGTATATTATTGATAATTTAAAATACTACTATTTTTTTATTAAAAAATTGTGTATTTTTTCAATTAAGAAATTCACTTTTAATGAGGAGCTTCGTAGCCCTCATGCTAGTGTTATGTACGTTGTCGTTTTGTGTAGATTGATTTATATATATAGCAATGCCTTTTCGTTTTCTCGTAATAGAATCCTCACATGGTTGCTTTGACTGTACTTAGTACTTACTGTACATCATGATGAGCACTATAAGTACATACTGTTGTAAAATTATTATTATTTTTATTATTATAATAATAATTATGATGTATTTCAAAAGTTTGTTGTTAGGAACCACTAGTCAATACTATTGTTTCTTGCCAAAATTATAGGAGCCCACAACGTAATCAAAATTACAATATATATTTAAGGGATCAGTGTAGCATTGGAAGCAGATACAAAGAAAAATATCATGCAGAACAAAATTCTCACTCACCAAAAACAAAATTACCATTGTTGCTATATATCATTTCCTTCCCTCACATCTTGTGTCTCTGAGTTTTAATGTCAACCTGTCTCTAAATTAATTCTTGCTAGTTCTATTACCTTGGATGTGATTCATATCTGAGAAGGATCTGTTGAATCCTGGGGGATGTGCATGAGGCGGATAAATCCTTAAGAACAGTGCGATCAACACGCTTCAAGTATTGTCTCATGGTTTGATATTTTACAGGTTATTCTTCGGTGCTGAATTCATGTTTGTATACTTTATGATTGCCGACATCAATTCCTGCAATCATAAGATAAACTCTTATAATCTCTATTTTAATTTGTTCTCCGTAATATTTGTTGAATTATTTGAATTTATATGTTGTTTGTTATTGTGAGTAGGTCAAATTTTTACAACAATCTTAAGGAAGAGGAAGATAATTTCTTTATTTAATAGTGTGGTTTTGATCTCATATAAAAACAAAGGAAGGAGAAGCAATATATATCCACGAGTATTTTCTTCTCCTTCCATATTATTTTGTCACATTCTTATATATGCAATGCCACACACAAAAAAAAAATATTCCAAAGCAATTTCCACATTGCCAATTATATAGCCTATTAATTAGGAATGAATGAGTATTGATATTTGATACCAATGGAAAGTAACGTTACACTTTTACCAAGTAAAACATATTTTAACAAATAGTTAATAATATTATTAATTCATTTAAAACAATATATAAAATTATTTTAAATAACTTTAAAATAAATAAATGATAAGATCAAAATATCCAACACATACAATTGTATTCTTTTGATAATGTACTAACTTCTAAGGATGTTTATAGAATGAGCATGGTTTTACAATGGTGTTGATTGTTAGGTTCCAAAAGATAAATTATGAGTCTTACTAATGAGATTGAGATATGTTATATAGTTCATGTTTTTTTTTTAATAAGCAAATATATTATAAAATTCAACTATAAGTATAAGATATACGAATGAGGAAAAATGGTCTCGTGAGCTTAACTCAATTGGTAGAACATTGCATTATATATATATAGGGAACTGAGTTCGAACTCCGGTCATCTCACTTATCCACCTCAAGAGTGGAATTTGTAACCACTACACTACATGACAAAGAAAAAATGAAATGTTAAAATTTATTGAATATAAATTTTTTATAAATAACTTTGCAATTTAAAAGCTAGAAGATTAGTACTAATAATTCATATATTAAATTTCTTTAATTTTTTTACCTTAAGCTTTGAAAATCTTATGCGCGGTCCTAGACTAACCTTTATATTTGGAATTCAGTTTTCATGCTGTAGAAATTTCACGCAGTTTCATGCAGTATTAGATATCGGCCTTTCATTTTAGATTAGACGGTTTTAATGTTACACACAATTTTATGCATCAAAATAATAGCAACCACCAATTCTAGATTGGATAGCTCAGATCAATTATTGCGTAGGAAATCTTGCTCCTTATATTTGAACTCAACAATTTTATACTCTAGTCTATAGGGAGATTATTCATAGATTTGAACCCTTCACAATGCAACAACCTTGCCGTTGTGCCAAGGCTAAAGACTTTGTAACTAAAATTAGGTATACAATTAAGATTAATTAAAGAACATGATTATGGTAAAGTTTGGTAGTAGTTCTTACATTGCTTTTCATGAGCAGGAGCTATAGTTTGGTGTGACATATAAACTGATGAAAAAATTTCCAATTTTGGCCATGCACTTTCTGATTGGTAATTGCAACCCATGTGAAGAAATGCATCAAAATCAAGGGTCATTATTGTAATTAAACCACACAGCTAAAAAAAAAATAAGAAATTGTTCTTTACTTTACAGATTTCTTTGTTACATCCGAAAGAGGAACATAATATGAGTCCCTAACCTCTTTTTGAAAGGCTTGTTCTATGATAAAGACACTTGAAAATAAGCACACAAGGCAATAAATGTATAATGTATAATAGCATGAGAAATAGAAACAAAAAAGAGTAATAGATAATAAGAGGTTAGTAGAAAACACAACATTAATTCCTCATAAATTTAACTCAGTTCATAGGAATATCATATTTTATTTAAGGTTGTACGGAAAATCAGATTACATGTGAAGTGAGCTGCTTTCAAGGACTAGAAATTTCCCTATTGGTGAATCAAATACTCTTAATAGTGGTTCGCTTAAAAGATCTGCACTAAAAAACCCTATTCCTAATTTGGAGGGCCCTTTATGGCTAGGTTGAAAATCAAACCAGCTTTCTGGTCTGAGAAACTCCATTTTAACAACAACAAAAAAAGACCTCAATACAGTTAGTAATTCTGAACCGTTTGATTAAGGTCAGACAGTTCAACGAGAGCTACTAGTTGCTACTAAGTACTAGCTATCATGGAGGTACTAGTTATGTTATGATGGAATCTATATATCTTATCAAGCAACTTTGATGACATATGGAGAGGCCTTGTTTCAAAAGAAAAGAACCCAAAAATGAAGTAAACCACACACTTCAAATTTTCAGTCCCATTATATTCACTCTCCAATTAAGTCCCTTTATTAAAGCATTTAACTACCTTCTTCACATGTGTTCAAAACACAAACAAACTATCTTCTTCACTACTCAACTCCTCTCATATATTTTCTTCTAACTTTCCTCTCCCATTTCCAAATTTAATTTCTTTACAATCATCCCTCAAATGGGTATCAAGATTTTCATTATTTCCTCTATCCTAACCTCAACATTATTCTTTGTTCTTTACATTCCAACCAAATTAACCATACCAATTACCTCAAACTATAGTCCACCAAATCAAATTAACAAAACATTAAACATCTCAAATACCAACAAAACATATCCAATTAGTTTTGCATACTTAATTTCAGGATCAAAAGGAGATGCTATGAAAATCAAAAGATTGTTGAAAGCTTTGTATCATCCAGCAAATTATTATTTAATTCATATGGATCATGGTGCTCCAAAAAAAGATCATAGAGATGTGATTGATTATGTGAGAAATGAACCTATTTTTGGTGAAGTAGGAAATGTTTGGATTATAAAGAAAAGTAATTTTGTTACATATAGAGGTCCAACTATGCTTTCTACAACTCTTCATGCTATGGCAATTCTTCTTAGAAGTTGTCAATGGGATTGGTTTATTAATCTTAGTGCTTCTGATTATCCTTTGGTAACACAAGATGGTATGGTGAGTGGCCTTTAATATTTGTGTTTATATCAATTGGATCATCCAAATTTCTTTATTTATATATTTATAAAATCATCAAAAATCTTATTATATACTTCTCTGGTTTCGAATGCAAGCAAAACACAACTTTTCATATTCATCGGATAATCGACGATTCTGATCCATATTATAGACCATTTTCATTGATTATTCAATTAATTATGAAACCAAAAGGAGTATATATATATATATATATATATATATATATATATATATTGTGTTATTTAACTCAATGTAAATTAATTATGAAATTTTCCAATTTTCAGATCTGATTCATGCCTTTTCTGGGGTTCCAAAACATCTTAATTTCATTCACCATAGCAGTCATTTGGGTTGGAAATTGTAAGTGAGATTGTTCTATTACAATATTTTTCTTTAATTCAATTACTAATTTAGTCTCTAAATTATATAACGACAAAACTTACCTGCATTTCCATACATACAGTTTTTACTTTTCCTCTCACAAAGAGGTAGTTTTCTTAATTAAAAAATAGTTTTCTTTTATTTTTTTCAAAATGAAAAAACATAAAAAACCACCTCTTTGTGAGTGGAACTGCATGTATGGAAATGCATTAAGTTTTGTCCATTATATAATTTAAAAATATTAGTCTCAAGTTTTAAAACTTTTCAAAATTATTAAATAATATATGAAATTGAAAAACTTTGGTTATTTATTAGGTAGGCCAATATTTAGTCTCTAAAATTATTTCAAGGAACTAATGCAATGGATCATTTTTAATCTTATAAATCATTTTAAAAGTTTATTATTATTAATATTATTATTATTATTATTGTTATTAAAAATTAAATTCAGTACTTCAGAGTTTATAATATTTGTTAGGAGTGATCAATCCTTTAAATGGATTTCAGTTACCTCGAGAGAATTAGTCTCTACAATTACGCGTGGATGATACTTTTGATTTACCAAAAACAGTACAACATTTACGTATACACCAAACACCAATCACTTGCTTGCACTAAACTTAATAATAAAAGTTCATTAAACTAACCAATAACCATTGCCTACAATTTTAGAAACAAAATTTGTGATTAACTCAATTTTTTATGACTTTTATACTCAAAATTCTAATTTTCTTGCACATATTTTTCAGCAATAAGAGAGGAAAACCAATATTTATAGATCCAGCACTTTATAGCAACAAAAAATCAGATATTTGGCAAGTAACTAAGCAGAGGAGTCTCCCAACAGCTTTTAAACTTTACACAGGTTTCATTTTACTTCTTCCTTTAATCTTTAGATTATGCTATTTTGTTCTATATAAATCCTATTACTTACTTTTTTTCATGGCCCATGCATTTGTGATTTACCTTTCTCTTGTTGTATTTTAATCATTAAATGACTTATCTATAGCAAGCATGTGATGTTCTGAATCCAAACAGAGTATTTATTAGATTTTTCCAAAATATTTCATCCCTCGAGGTTATAATTTATTTTTGGTCGGTTGAGTCTATATTATTTCACACACATATACAGTACTTTATTTTATGTAAAATAAAAAAGTTAGATTAAGATAAAGATTCTCTGTAGTGTATATTTTTATTTTTTGTGGATTCTCAGCCGCCACTTATACAAGTATTTTGTTTAGAACAGATTTTGAGTTTATAGCTTATAAGTTCATATGACTAAAAAATATAGTTTGATAAACATTTTTTTAAAAGAGTTTATAGTTTATAGTTTATTTTTCAAACGCTATTTCAAGTAGTTTATGAACTTATAGTTTATGAGCTTATAATTTATATTTTTTCTTTCAATTTTATCTCTGTCATCTTACTTGAAAAAAATTAAATATTAGTTAAACATATTTTTTTATGTCATTTCATAATTATAAGTTAGTTCAACCGTTAATTTTTTACAAAATCAACCAGCTACAAAATCAATTAGCTAGTTTATTCGCTAAAAACTAGCTTATAAGTTATTTGCTATAAGTTCATCCGTTATAAGATAACTTATCAACTATCTGCTATTTTTTATCAAACAAGAGTCTTTAGTATTTTCCGCTATTTTTTATCAAAAAAAAAAATACTTTTGTAGAATACAAAGCCTCACATTATTTTATAAGCTCATCCGCTAGGTAGCTTATAAGCTATTTGTTGCCTTGAATTAAAACTTTTGAATGTGTTTTGTGAATTTTTTTTCAAATTTGAACGCGTTTCGGAAAAACGTGTTCCGAAATTTTTAAAAAGGAAAAAATTTAGAAAGGAAAAAAAAATCGGAGAGGGCGAAGATAAAAATTCACCTTTGACGTGTAGGCCCAGCTTCTATAATGCTTGCTAGGACCATAACACCAAGTTAACGGGCTGTAATAGGCCCAAAGTTAGAGAAAACTTGACGAAACATTTTCAACCGACTCCGCCATTCTTTTTTACTTCTAATATTATAATTTTGTTCTTGTAGAAAACTTCAGTTTGCAGAAACCGAATTTTTTTCTAGTACAAATTCAGAGCAAATTTCGGTTTTTAAAAACCGAAATGTGTTTTCAAGGCAAAAAAAACTTCGGTTTTTGAAAATCGGAGTTTTTTGCAAGGACAAAATTGGAAATTCAGGGGTAAAAAAGAATGGCGGGGTCGGTTGAGAATTTTTCAAAGTTGACTTCTCAATTTTTTTTACATATAGCTATAAGCTCTTGATTTTATCTTTTTTGTTAACGGCCTCTCCGGTTCCTAGAGAAAGAACCTAGTAATTTGGAATTTGATCATAAAGTAAGTAAAGTTTCACTAAGAAATTATTTCACTCAGAAATCGAATACATTTTCTCTCGAACGATCCGTCTTTTGATAAAGCAAAACTTGATTTTCACTTTTTCATCATTAAGAAATGCTCCCACTATCATAAAATCAATATTGAACTTAAAGGCACTTAATAATTATATTGAATTTGAACAATTATAACTATTCATTAATTTGTTATTTTTATTACAAAATTCAGGTTCAGCTTGGACAATGCTATCAAGATCTTTTTCTGAGTATTGCATTATAGGGTGGGAAAATCTACCAAGAATCCTCCTCTTATACTACACAAATTTTGTGTCATCTCCAGAAGGATATTTCCAAACAGTTATATGCAATTCTAAAGATTACAAGAACACAACAGCTAATAGTGATTTACATTACATTACTTGGGATAATCCTCCAAAACAACATCCAAAATCATTAACACTCAAAGATTATAGGAAAATGGTTTTGAGTAATCGTCCATTTGCTAGAAAATTTAAAAGAAATGATATTGTGCTTGATAAAATTGATAGAGAGCTTTTGAGAAGAAATCAAACACAATTTTCTTTTGGAGGATGGTGTTCTTCACATTCACAAGGTGGAAAGGATAGAGTATGCAATGATTTGAAAATTGAGAATTATGGTGTTCTTAAACCTAGTTTGAACTCAAAAAAGTTGAAAAATATGCTCTCTAATATTATTTCATTTAAAAATTTTCATAAACAGCAATGTAGGTAAATTTAATTTCAATTTCATATTATTATTTATTACTAGTAAGAAAATTATGTCCTTGTATATTGGAGAAATTTTGCAAATTCAAGATTTATATTATTGTGTGCACTATAAAATACCTTGTTTAATGTTCTCGTAAGTTTAACTCAGTTAGTAGAGATATTACATTTTATATGCAAGAGTCAGGGTTCGTATCAGGACACTCCACTTATTCACCTTTTAAGTGAAATTTCCAGTGATTATACTACTTGACTAAAAAAACACACCTTATCTAATAACAAAATTAACCTAAATGTGGTCTTTGCACTTGGTTAATCGATTTCTCTAATATTCCACCTAATTTATTAATCCAATATCTTATTAACTAAATCAATTTTCGTAATTACATTAATCGGTTTCCCCAAACTCATCTCAATTCTAAGCGGAGATAAAAAGTATAACCCCAAACTCATACTCAATGGAGATTGGGTATCCCTGACGGGATTTGTGTATCTCTGTTACGCCTCTTTCCACATGAATTATGATTGTATATATTTTAGTATTTTTTATTACAAAAAAAAGTTAAAAGTCCAAAATTATTTTGTTTCAACAATATTTTTATTAAATAAAGAAAAGAAATGGAGAAAACGGTTTGTTTATTACTCAAATTAAAAATAAAAATCATGAAAATAGATTTTCTGAAGTGGAAGAAATAGTCACAAGAAAGGGGGGTTTGAATTGTGACCCTTTTAAAATTTAATCCTGCACTCTACAAAATAGATCTCAAGTGTATACTTGGATAAATGTTAGTGGATTATAGAAGAGCTTGTTCTGAGAATGTTCTCTGCTATAAACCAGATTGTTAGTTATATCAAGTATTCAAAATATAGTGCAGACTGGAGAACGTTCTCCCAACACTCTCTGACAGTAAATATAAACGATAACTTGTGATTTGTGTGATCTGTGTATGCGTAAATTAAATAAGAGTAAAGGGAAGAGAAAGCACACAAACAATTTATCCTGGTTCACCCAAAACCTTGGGTTAGTCCAGTCCCCACGCGCCTGTGGGATTGTCCACTAAGAGATGCTAATGATCTCAAGTTACACTTCCTTTTGATCTAGATCCAAGACCAAAAATCTTCTAAGCCCTACAAGCTTAATCTACCCAAGCCACACTGACTATTAAGGTGTCACTCAATTAGTAGTTACGTACTAACTTGAGCCGAGGTTAAAATGATGGAAGATTGGTTATCAAAGCCTATTCACTCAATACAATTTTGAGAAGCTTTGAAAATGGATGAAAACTCTCAACGCACTCAATGGATATTCTGATCCTAGATATTGATATTACAGATCTGAATGAGAGAGGTAAAATAAAGAGACAAAGATACAACCACTTAAAAAGTGGGTTATGTGAAAAGTGGTCTCTTGATATATTTGCTTGTAGAAACTCAAAGGGTTGTTTGAGAAGCAAATAGAAAACACTCAGTAAACTCAGAGGTATGATGAGAATGAAGATCTTGAGTGTGAGTGATGAAAAAAGAGTTCCATGACTTGTAGAGAAAAACAAGTGATTGATGATTTGTAGCTTGAACTCTTACTCTTCAATGTTGCCAAAGACCTCTATTTATAGTTGAAGCTTGTCCTCAGTTCCTTGGCCACGAAGTATATCAGTTTGAATCAGAAACTAGCTGTTATAACGCTTTAAATGACAGCTCATGACAGTTGTTGAAGGATAAGTATGATGTCAGAACGTTCTAAGATTGATCTCCAGGGTGTTCTTCAACTTCTATGATAAAGGAGCGTGTATGATTACCTTGCAGTGAGTTGTAAATGGTCCTTTCTTGCTTTTTCACCAAGTATATCCGTTGAGGTTTGAAACCAACGGCTAGTTGCTTTGTATTTGATAGCTCATGAGCTTTTGTGAAGAAACTTTATCTTTCTGATTGGTCTGAGAACGTTCTTCAGAAGTTCTTCAGCTTTCTTCAACAAAGAAGTACAAATAATGTGCTTCCAATGAGCTGTAGATAGTTGTCTGATGCTTAGTTAACAAGTAAATCCGTTGAGCAACTTTTAAGTACGTTTTGAACAGCTGTGAGTGAGCTAGCATCTTTCCAAACAAGTACATTCTCTTTCCAGCATTAGTCTGAGATCGATCTCCAGGAACTGTGTATGACTGAATTTCTTCCCTTTGATGCAAAGAAGCTAGAGCAAGTAAAAGCCAGTTGTTATGGATAAGATCAGCAGCTGGAAGTTGTACTTGATGTTCCAAGATGTCCTTGTGGCAAGTACAAGTGTCATAGAGAAAGAGAAACAACATTGGAGAATGTTCTTTCTTTATTCATTGCAAGTACAAGTCAAAGTATAGACATGTAGTGCTGTCTATTTCTCAATGGTTCATGAATAATCAGTCCAAGTAATATGTGGGAATGTTCTTTGGATATTTGATCATGTGCAAATGCTTAATCCTTGAACTTGGCAAATGTGGTAACTACACTAGTCATCCAAATATTCCATGCCTTAAATGTTCTTCAATAAATGTAGAGATCTTGTGAGTTAAGCCCAAGAGAAAAGTGATCATTTGTCTTGTACATGGTTGACTTATCCATAAGTCCTTTTGCCTTGATTGTGTGAAAATGATGTTGCGCAGGTTTCAGAGATCAATCTGAGACCGTTCTCCAAGCTTTTGTTTTTATCAAAATGAAAACATGATATTGATCTAAATAGCTCAATTGTTCCTAGCTTAATTAAAAACACTCAAGAGCACTTGTTAGATACCAAAGAGACTAGAATTACACTTAAAAAATAATTAAGAGGTTTGTTATCTTTAAAACATCAAATTGGGATTTTGCCTCAACAAACTTCTAGAATTATGTTTTGAGATGGAATTCTAATTTTAATCAAAATTCAAACGTGCTTGAAATAAATTGGCTAGTGTTTTTAATTTGTAAGTTCCCCCTCAATTCAAGCATTCAATTTTCAAAATGATTATGCTTATGACATAAAAGAATTGAGTAACACAAATAAAATTTGAATCAAACAGAGAACATTAATCATCAATCTCTCATATGTGATTATCCAAACACAGTGTATAGTACATGATTAATCAAAAGTGATTCAAGCAACTAGCAAAACAAATCCTAGTTTAGATCAAAGGTACATAGTAGGAGAAGTTTAACATATCATCAAAAGAAAACTTCCCAAAATATCTATCCTCTAAACAGGATGATTAAAGCCTAAGTTCACAAATTAAACATAGCATAACTATCAAATATCCAGAGCAACAACAGACAAGCTTTAATTTCAAAACATCATTGAGCTCCCCCTATCAATTCATTCTCCCCCTTTGTCATCATTGAAAAGGGGTAAACCAGGAGCAAACACATAAGCAAAGTTTTTATTCATTAGCTCCATCAGGAGCAGGTGAAGTAGTAGGACAATCATCATCATCAGAATTGTTATCTTGAGCAGGAAATGGATCAAAGTGTGGTGTAACAATTTTTGTAGGTGGAGGAAGATGTAGTTGTGGACAAACAAAAGAGGTGAATCATTCATGCAAGCTTTTGGATTCTAAAATCAAGTGATCCATCATTGAGTACTGTACAGTCATACCCTTAATTACATTGTCCAGGTCTCTCCTCATTTGTACCATTTCAGTTTCAAACCTTGATCGTTTGGCAGGCCTTGAAGGGCCAGGAAAATCAAAATTGATATTTCCCTCAAACATCAATTGTTTGGTTCCAGCATTGACAACGTTAGCAGATGAACAGAATGAATCAAAGGTAGCAAATGATGATGGAATAGATGGAAGTGTACTATCTGTAGGATTTGGAACATGCATGGTGGAAAACTCAGATGTTTCAGAAGTGAGAATGTTCCTTATAAACTCAGAAGTGCAAAAGGATGAAAGACTTCCTTGACTTGATGTCATCAATGGGGAAAACATGGTGGTGTTAGGTGGAGAAGTAATCGGATTAAATCCTTGTAGAGTGGCAGCAGTAGTCATAAGTTTCTCACTCTCAGTGGTGGGATTAACATCACCACTGATTTGGACATTTCCATCAGTCTGGAGAGCGTTCTCCAAACGGTCTCCAGAAGCATCAGCAAGCAAATTCAAATTTGTTTTCTTAAAAACTTCCCTCTTTCTCTTTAACACCAACATCAGAAACAGGAGTATCAATTTCCTTTTTCATATGACTCACATTCTTCAGATTGAAGGTAAAATAATGATTATCATAGGGGTGTGTCATTCATATCAGCATAGTATAGCCTAAACACCCTAGTTAAGATCATTCCATTCAATATTGCAATCATAACATAAATAATGATTAAAACATATGTGAACACATGTAAGCATTTGATTTTAAAAATAAATGCCAAACACTCTCAATTGTTTAGAAAATGTGATTTTGACCTCAATGACAATGCAAGTTTGGAAACAAATATATATTCTCAAATTTAGAAAACTCCCCCTAAGTCTTATGAGATGGATATTCCTTAAAGCATGATCATTCTCAAAATGTTAGATAAGACTAAAATGATAGATCTTTTGTAAATCTTTCGATGATTTTAAAACTTGAGAGAAAATTGCGCATATGAGGAAACTGTGAAATCAGAGTTAATTGAGATCTTGTCAAAATAAATTTCTCTCTTTTTTTTTTTCTTCTGAATATTCTCATATAGAATATGATTCTTTTTCAAAGCAAAATATTCAAAGAATGATCCTTCACAAAAATATTTGTTCACATCTCCATTTGATAACATAACTTGCAAGTGTAGAAATATGATCATACACTAAAAACAACACTTTGATGTTAAGAAAATGTCAAAAAAAAGTTTAAGAACATAATGTGCAATAACTATTATTCTTAGACCAAATTCTAATTTTGTGGAGAGTAGACACACAAATTATTCTCATGAAGACCAATCATATGTTCTCTTTTTAAAATCCTTCAAATAATAAATCCAACAAAAATGGAAATTCATTTAAAAACCTTTGAAGGAGGATCTTTTACATAAGCCAAAATAACATCTCAATTTTTGAAAAGCCATGTTCAAAAAGTTCTACTTAATCATTAAGCAAACTATAGGCTAATCAAGATGTGCAACAAAATTGGATTCATCCAAGGTTTTATATTGAGAAAGGTGCACATATAAAAAGACTTATAAAAAAAATGTTTTTAATGAAAAGTACTATAAGTCAAGCTTTATGGAAGACCAAAATATGACATGTAATTGATTATCAAAATCATGAATTTTTTGTCATTTTTGTTCTAAATGTTTTGGTCTATCATGAAGAATAATTAAGAAACTAACTCCAAAAATTATTCATTGATCATCAAGGATAGTTTTTCATTAAGCACATATACATGACTTGCACATAGAAAACTTGATCAATATACATTTAAAATATTTGCCACAAGAGCATTAAAAATGAATCAATATAAGTGTTAATTCAATCGGCTTTAGGCATGTCAAATTAAACTTGATCATTGAAAAATGTGAACAAAACTTATGGAGAGAATCAATCTTGATAAAACAGCCATTGACAAAGAAATTTGAGGATATTTGAAAGAATTCTTACAATGGTGTACAATGGCAAATATGCACAAAAGATGTTTATTCATTTTTCACACTTAGCATGATATTTTGAAAGAGATAATGTGTGAGTAAGAACAAAGAGTGTAAACCTTATTGCATTAAAGCTATGTGAATTAAGCATAAGCATATACAAGTCATGACAAAGAAATGTTCTCATTTAAGCTTTAAAGTCATATACTTGCATAGAGAAAATTTAGCATGCATTCTAGATTCCACGATCATCCAATCAATCACATAATAACATTATATAAAAATATTCAAGCTTATTATGATGCAAATGTTATAAAATTTATAATTGTGTACCTCATTTGCTTTCCTTACTTGAGATTCAATCTTGAGAGCATCTTTAATTATTTTATAAATCCACCATATGCTCATCATTGTAAATAGAGGACACTTGATTGAGAGTTGAGGAGAAAAGTTTTATCCTTTGATGCATTCTCCAAAGTTGAGTAAATTCATCCTCTTAGATATTCTCTAAGAAAAATCATCCTTGTAGAGTAACTTGAAGAGTTGCAGCAGCAGAAGGTCCAGGAGCAAAATTTGTAGGAGATCCAAACTCCAATGATGTGTTTAAAGCAAAATGCATAGAATCAGATCCACTCTTTGCATTTCCATCAGTTGGGAGAACGTTCTTTGAACATTCTCCAGACACAACAGCTAGCAAATCCAGATTGCTTTCTTTCTCAAATTCCTCTCTTTTTCTCTTATTTTTAATGTCAGCAAAAGGGGTTGCAATCAAGGGTTCTTTCTTCATGTGACTAATGTTTTTCAATCCAAACGAAAAACATTGATTGTCACCTTTAACATTTGATTCATCAACATAGTACATTCATTTAATCCTACATTTTCTCCAGTTGGGAGAACATTCTCTGGTTGTTCTCCAGAAGCTTCAGCAAACAAGTTAAGATTTCCTTCTATTTCAAAATCATCTCTTTTCTTTTTGTTTCCAATATCAGTAGCAAAGTTTTCAAGATTAACAATCACCTTTTCATATAATGAATTTTTTTGAAGTTAAAGGTATTGCATGAGATGACCACTTAAAGTCAATTTTGTAGATACAAAAAAAAATGTTGGTGAGGATCATCCCTTAAGGAAGAGTAACTTTCTTTGTTACAAACTCTACTGCATTGATCACATGTTGCATGATGATATATGAGAAATTCAGTTTCAATCACTTAGCAAGGTGATGCATGACAAACATGTCATTCTCCAAGACATTTTCTTTGTATCATTTTCTAGGAAGTGCACAATGTTGATATATGTTCTGAAACAACTTGTATTCCTTTTTGAGAGTTGATTAAGGAGATTCATACATCTCAACATCAATTGCAAAAAGAACATCTCTATGATTGAATCATTTCTTTGCAATTTTAAAGTGGTGTACCAATACCATTGTTTATTCCAATGGAGAACATTCTTATTATATCAATGAAGCTTATAATGGTTCTATTTTGAGGATGATGGAAAGTCAAATTCTCACTCTTTGGATATATTTGTAAAGACAGTGTTTGATCCATTGTTTCTTGTGATTGTTGTTCATCATCATCAAAACCATTATCATCTCTCAAACTCATCAAAAATAATATGCATATTTTTTGCTATTTGATTTGAGATTGCATATTCTATAATCTTTAGAGAATGTAAACAGAGTATCCAAAAACTATGCTTTTGATATGTTGAAACCATTTTCACAATGTTTTCTTTACTATGCCAAAACTAGTAATAACATCAAACATATAAAATCATGATATGATTGAATTTCTATATTTTCAAAATGACATGGAGTTTTACTCAAGATAAAAACAAGACTTAAAAACATAACATGCATTGTCTATGATTTCTTTCAAAAGTAATTTTCAATGCTTGATTAAAGATATTTCATCAATTGTAAGCAACTCTAGTTTTGTTGAAATTCCAAATCAAGAGAAATCAAGTGAAATACCATTTTCTTTAAAGAATGTTGTGAAAGAAAGTTTGTCATAATCTCCCCATGATCACTACTTATAGAAAATGATTGTTGAGCTTTAAACAAATGAAACCTTTTTCAAAGAACTTTAAAAGGCTTAAAATACACACTCTTATGCTTTAGAAATAAGTTCAAGTGGATCATTGAATAAATCATCAAGTATAAAGAACTCATAAGACTTGTAGTTTTGAAAAGAACAAATAAACCAATATAAAGTGGTTCAAGAGTTTTTTTGTTGAAATTATATTTTTACAACTCTTGACACAATATAACTTTACAAATTATATTCTTTTCACAACCAATTTTTGAAAATATATAACCAGACCAAATTTGAATATATTTGCAATAATTATCATTGTTGGTGTTTTGTATGTTGGCCTCATTTTGCAAAAACAAGTTCAAGCAAGATGTTGGACCAGATGCCGTAGCATGTGGGTACAACATTTGTCCTGCCGATAATTAATGTTCTATTTGCGCGCCATATCTTTGAAGATTCTCTGAAGCACTATTTTTGCCTTACTTGCTTATCAAGACGCATGTTTTTAAACAAGGGTTTATAAGGCGGCTGCACCAAGAAATACTTTCTAGAAGATGCTACGCCATTTATGGAAACAAGTGATTCTTTCCATTTCATGTGTGTTGGACTTTGCAAAAGGACAGCTGAAGATTAAAGCCCAAGATGAAGACCTAGCCCATGCTAACTCAGGTCATATAAATATGTGAAGACTAAAACCTAAAAGATTACTGAAGCCGTATTTGAAGAATATAGTTTTAGGGTTTGAGTCTTGTTAATTGTAAGCCTTTCTTGTGGATTCTATAACACAAGCTTAGGCCTGTTTGGTTTGTATTTTGTGAAACTTCTCCCAAGCTTTTAAGCACGGAGACTGTTTGTTGTTTGGTTAGTGAAACCTCACTGTTTGTATAACTGTTATAATCACAAGGTTTGTGATAGAAAGGAAGTGAGACGGGGTCTCAAACTTAGGAGTTCCTAGGTTGAGTTATCACGGGTAGAGTCTAGGAGATAAGTCGTAAACTTGTATGTTTGCTGTGGGCTTATATCTAAATCAATTATAGTGGATTCCTTCCTGGCTAGGTAGCCCCCAGAGTAGGTCGTTGTTTACGCCGAACTGGGTTAACAATTCTCTGTGTTATTTACTTTATTGTCTGTTCCTTGCACTTGTTTATTATATACTACTGTGGATATACGCTAGAGCATTTGTCTTAGCTTTACAACTGATTACGTACGACAATTGCTATAGCTTCTGTCTTAACATCTGTCCTCAGTAGGTGCCAGAATTTCAATTGGCATCAGAGCAGGCACCCTGTTCTGCGTGGGTGAGGACCAGGGAAGTTACTTTTTGGCATAATGAACAAGGACGGTGGCTATGTCAACAGACCTCCACTTCTGGATGGATCAAACTATGATTACTGGAAAGCAAAATTGTGGCATTTATTAAATCACTTGATAGCAAATCTTGGAAGGCTATCCTAACGGCATGGGAGCATCCAGTAATACGTGACAAAGATGGTAAAACCACAGGTGAACTAAAACCAGAAGCGGATTGGACCAAGGAAGAGGATGAGCTTGCACATGGTAACTCCAAGGCGCTAAATGCCTTATTCAATGTTGTGGACAACAACATATTCAGGATGATCAAACAGTGCTCAGTGGCTAAGGAAGCATGGGAAATCCTAATGACTACACATGAAGGCACTGCAAAGGTGAAAAATTCAAGGCTACAGCTTCTGACCGTGAAGTTTGAGAATCTAATTATGGGTGAAGATCAATCTGTCCATGACTTCCACATGACCATTCTTGATTTTGCTAACAACTTTGATGCTCAAGGAGAAAAGCTAAGTGAGGAAAGAATGGTAAGAAAAATGCTTAGATCTCTTCCTAAGATGTTTGATATGAAAGTTACTACCATAGAAGAAGTACATGATATAGGCGTGATGAAACTTGAAAATTTAGTGGGCTCCCTGCTAACATATGAGCTGGCTGCTCAAGAAAAAACTGAAAAGAGGAAGAAGAGTATAGCCCTTGTAACCAACACCACTGAAAATGAGGAAGTAGAAAATGTCTTGGAAACGGATGAAAATTTATCTGAAGCTGTGGCACACCTAGGCAGGCAGTTCAACAGGATATTAAAGAAGATGGATGGAAGAGGCAGGACAAATGCTAAAGGCAGTTTCTCTGATAATAACAGGAAGTTTAATGGTGTAAGAAAATACAGACCTAAAGAAAACACCATTACAGGAAAAGGTGTTCAATGTCATGAATGTGAAGGCCATGGACATATTAGAGCTGAATGTCCAACATTCCTGAAGAAACAGAAGAAGGTTATGGCTGTTACTTGGTCTGATGAAGATGACTCTAAGGATGATGACTACTCTGAGTCTGCAAATCACATTACTGCACTTACTGGAATTGTTGAATCTGAATCAGATGATGAAGAATTGACCTTTGAAGAACTAGCTGCGTCCTATAAAGCACTGAGTCATAGAAGTGAAGAAGTATGTCAACAGCAACAAAATACTATAAGTAAATTGCAAGCTGAGAAGGTGAAGCATCAGGCTCAAATATCTCAACTCACAAAGCAGCTACAATCTGAGAAGGCAAAGCATCTGTCTGAGGCATCTGCTCTTAAAGATGAGGTAACCACATTGAACTATCAGCTGACTAGTCTAAATAAACAGCTTAGACTGCTAAGTAATGGTACTGGAAGATTAGATATACTGGTTGAGGGTCAAGTTGCTGGGAAACCTAAGGGTATTGGAGTAGAATATAACTATCCTAAAAAGAAAAATGTTGCTTCTACTAGTACATTTGTTCCTGCTAAAGACACCTATGATCCTACTGAAACCAGACAGATGCCACAGCATGTTCAACAACATCAGTCTGCCAAAATAATCCCTAAATCTAAGGGATGGATCTGTCATTATTGTGGTAGAAAAGGTCACATCAGACCCTTCTGCTATAGATTGTATGGATTTCCAAGAAGGTATAGTTATCCTAGGTACGAATCTGATTCAAGCAATGCAAAGAAGGAACGGAAACCAAAGGCAAATGATGTTGCTCACATAGCTCATACATCTCTGAGAGTTTCGTCCAGAAATGATTGGTACTTTGATAGTGGTTGCTCAAGACATATGACTGGTGTTGAAAGTTATCTAACCAATGTTAAAGCATACACTACTAGCTATGTTACTTTTGGTGATGGAGCCAAAGGTCAGATCAAGGGCATTGGAAGTCTCACTGCAAATGGGTTGCCTAAACTTGAGAATGTTCTTTTGGTGGAAGGATTGACTGCAAATCTCATAAGCATCAGTCAATTATGTGATCAAGGAATGAGGGTGAACTTCACAAAATCTGAATGCACTGTCTCAACAGAAAATGGTGAAGCTATTATGAAAGGAGTTAGGTCAAAGGATAATTGTTATTTATGGATTTCTGAAGAAAATGCTCAAATTTCCTCCTGTCTCATCACTAGAGAAGATGAAGTCAAGTTATGGCATCAAAAGATGGGTTATCTTAATCTAAGAAGTATGAAGAAAGTCATAGCTGAAGATGCGGTAAAAGGAGTACCTAAACTGAAGATTGAAGAAGGAAACATATGTGGTGAATGTCAAATTGGGAAGCAAACAAAGATGTCACACTCGAAGCTGCAGCATCTGACTACTTCAAAGGTGCTTGAATTACTACATATGGACTTGATGGGGCCTATGCAGGTTGAAAGTCTAGGTCGCAAGAGATATGCTTTTTTTGTTGTAGATGACTACTCAAGATTCACATGGATCAACTTTCTCAGAGAAAAGTCAGACACCTTTTGTGCTTTCATGGATTTGTGTAAACAACTACAAAGAGAAAAAGAAAGTGTCATTGTCCGAATCAGGAGTGACCATGGTAGAGAATTTGAAAACTCAAGATTCTCTGAGTTTTGTACTGCTGAAGGAATAGGACATGAATTCTCATCACCTATTACACCCCAACAAAATGGTGTAGTTGAAAGAAAGAATAGAACTAGACAAGAATGTGCTCGGGTCATGCTACACTCAAAGAAACTCCCTCAACACTTTTGGGCTGAAGCCATGAATACAACATGCTACATTCTTAATCGTATCACTTTAAGAGCTGGAACAACAAACACCTTGTATGAATTGTGGAAAGGAAGAAAACCTACTATCAAGTACTTTCATGTATTTGGAAGTAAGTGCTACATCCTGATAGATAGAGAACAAAGAAGGAAGATGGATCCAAAGAGTGATGAAGGTATATTCTTGGGTTACTCTACTAACAGCAGAGCCTACAGAGTGTATAACTCCAGAACTCAAGTAATGATGGAATCAATGAATGTTGTGATAGATGATGTACCATCTGACCATAAGACAGATGAGAGTCCAGATGCTGAAGCTTTTGAATTCCAGCCTGATGAAACTGCAAGTGTAGAAGAACTTGAGGTAACGCCTGATAGTCCTATCACTGATGACACCATTGCTCCAGGTAGTAAAGGACCATCTATCAGAGTCCAGAAAAATCATCCCAAGGATCTGATCATAGTCAATCCAGATGAAGGTATCACCACAAGAAGAAATCAAAGCATAATATCTAATTCTTGTTTTGTGTCAAATATAGAACCAAAGAATGTCAAAGAGGCTCTCACGGACAATTATTGGATCATTGTCATGCAAGAAGAGCTAAACCGGTTTGAAAGAAGTGAAGTTTGGGATCTAGTTCCTAGACCAAAAGGCATGAATGTAATAGGTACTAAATGGATTTATAAAAATAAATCTGATGAAAATGGAACTATTACAAGAAACAAGGCGAGGCTTGTAGCACAGGGATACACGCAGGTGGAAGGTTTAGACTTTGATGAGACTTTCGCACCAGTTGCTAGATTAGAATCCATAAGATTGTTACTTGGTGTTGCATGTATTCTGAAATTTAAACTTTTCCAGATGGATGTTAAGAGTGCTTTTCTCAATGGGTACTTAAATGAAGAGGTATATGTGGAACAACCAAAAGGCTTTGTGAATCCAGATCTTCCTGATCATGTCTACAAGTTGAAGAAAGCTTTATATGGGTTGAAACAAGCTCCTAGAGCTTGGTATGAGAGATTGACTGAATTTCTAGTCAATCATGGATACAGGAAAGGAGGACACGATAAGACTCTGTTTGTTAAAGATGAACATGGCAAATTAATGATAGCACAAATTTATGTTGATGATATAGTGGTTGGTGGGATGTCAAGTCAGATGGTGGAGCATTTTATCAAACAGATGCAGTCAGAGTTTGAGATGAGTTTGGTTGGCGAATTAACATTTTTTCTTGGACTTCAAGTGAAGCAAATGGATGAGACAATATTTATCTCTCAGAGTAAGTATGCAAAAAATATTGTCAAGAAGTTTGGAATGGACACTGCTACTCACAAAAGGACTCCAGCACCTACTCATTTGAAGTTGACAAAAGATGAGAAGGGTGTTAGTGTTGATCAAAGTCTCTATAGAAGTATGATAGGAAGTCTCTTATATCTTACAGCTAGTAGACCTGATATTAGCTTCGTTGTGGGTGTGTGTGCAAGATACCAAGCTGATCCAAAGATGAGTCACTTAACACAAGTGAAACGAATCCTCAAGTATGTTAGTGGCACATGTGACTATGGCATGATGTACTCACATAGTGACAACTCTCAACTCATTGGATATTGTGGTGCAGATTGGGCTGGCAGTGCTGATGACAGAAAAAGCACTTCTGGTGGTTGTTTCTTCTTGGGAGAAAACTTGATATCATGGTTTAGGAAGAAACAGAATTGTGTGTCTCTCTCAACTGCCGAAGCTGAATACATTGCAGCTGGGAGTAGTTGTTCACAACTTGTCTGGATGAGACAGATGCTAAGGGAGTATAATGTTGAGCAAGATGTTATGGCTTTATATTGTGATAATCTTAGTGCAATCAATATTTCCAAAAATCCTATACAACACAGTAGGACCAAGCACATAGATATTCGTCATCATTTCATCAGAGATTTAGTAGATGAAAATGTGGTTGTTTTGAAACATGTTGCTACTGAAGAACAGCTCGCTGATATATTCACAAAAGCTCTTGATGCTAACCAATTTGAGAAGCTAAGGGGTAAATTGGGAATATGTCTCTATGAATTATAGCAATTAGTGAAGAGGCGTGCACTGAATTTTTTCTCTTCCCTCCATTTAGTGGTGCACGAGATTTTAGGAAGCAAAATACAAAATTCCCATAACTACCTACATCATCAACTCCCTACTTCACGCTTTATACATTCAAAAACCAAAAACTTTTCCTATTCTATTTCTGAACTTCTTCTCTATCATTCAACCTCAAAACCGTCTAACTCCTCCAAAATCCTTAACCTCATCATGTCTACACCAACCAAAATTCCTGCTCAAAAAGATTTTGTCACTGCTACTCCCTCGAAATCTACCCGTTCAAAGACCAAGGAACAATCAACTGCTTTAATTGTTCAAGCAACACCTCTTGCTTCGGTGCATGCATCTGAGTTGGATGTTCGAACAACAAGATCAAAGAGTGTTGTGAAGTAGGAGAAGGTAACGAAGTCTCCTACTGTTTCGAAAAAGGTCTCCAAATCGAAGTCTAAGAAGAAACGTGGTGAATCAACTGCTACGATAGGTCTTTCTATGTTAGACCTCTATCTTTCTGAAAATCCCTTCAAATCGCGTGATGTCGCGACTGATGTTGGCGCTTCTGGCAATGATTCAAAAGGTAATAATGTTGTACCCTCTGATTCTGCTGTTGATGAAACAAATATTGTTGAAAAATCTGTTGAATTGGAAGATCTAGGTGAAACTAAACAAACTGGAACCCTAGGTATTTCTGATTTAGAGAATGAAAAGGATATTGGTATAGTTAATAAGGATGATGCTAATGTTGCTGAGAAAAATCCTAGTGATGAGACTGAGAAGACTAGGACTAATGTTGAAATAACTGAAAATTCTGGTGAGATTGAAAATTTAGGGAAAACTGGTCAGGTTGAAACCCTAGAAACGGCTGATGTGAATACTGTGAGGAACTCTGAAGTTGTTCTTGATATTGATAACTCTGCTGTTGAGAAAAAACCTAGTAATGTGATTGATAAAACTAGGAAGGTTGTTGAAGAAGTGGTGAAATCTGTTAGTGAATCTGACCCTCTAGCCAAGTCTGATGTTGTGCCAGATGCTCAAGCATCTTTGGACCAACAGGTTCGTAATCCTGATATTGTTGCAGAAGCTTGTTCTGATTCTGGTTTTAGTAGTGGCAATGCTGATGAAACAGGTACTGCTAGTAAGAAAGCTGATCATGATAATGTGACTAACAAATCAGTTAAAACATCTAAGTCTGATGAGAGTGAGAAAACTGAAAATAATGTGGAGAGTGAAAGAAAAGACTCCTCTAGTGAGTCCTCAGAAGAAGAGAGTGGATCCACTGAAGAAGTTGAGTCTGATGGGAATAAGGTGATTGATGTTGATAAAGAGAGGTCTAAGTCTCCTCCTCTGGTGAAGACTTATGGTGCTGGTGTGGCTATGAGACTAAGGAGCAATTCTGGTAAAGCTATACCATCTGCCTCCAAGTCCCCTGTTGTAGAGTCTGTTAAGAAACAAATGTATGGACCTCCTAGACCTAGGAGTAAATATGAAACACCTGTTGTCCAGAAGAAACAATTAAAGAGGAAAGCAACTAAAAGTGACTCTGATTATGAAGCTGAGAAGTCAGTAACTAAAGGTGAAGCTTCTGGTGAAGCATCTATTGGCAAGTAAAGTGTAGGTGGTAAGAAGGTACCTGCTAATGTACCCGAGGTTCCTGTTGATAATATTTCATTTCATCTGGCTAGTTGTGTAGGGAAATGGAAGTATGTTGTTCAGAGAAGGGTTGCTTTAGAGAGAGAACTCGGAAAAGAAGCTCTAGAATGCACTGATATTGTAAGCTTGATAGAGGAAGCTGGTTTAATCAAAACTGTGTGGGGATTGGGAGATTGTTATGAACAGCTGGTCAGAGAGTTCTTTCTTAGTTGTGTGTCTGTGTTGACTTGAAGGAATGTATGTACTGCATCTCTCCAGAACTGGTCTTAGTTTGTTTTAGCCAAAATTTGCCAAAGGGGGAGATTGTTGGTGTTTTGTATGTTGGCCTCATTTTGCAAAAACAAGTTCAAGCATGATGTTGGACCAGATGCCGTAGCATGTGGGTACAACATTTGTCCTGCCGATAATTAATGTTTTATTTGCGCGCCATATCTTTGAAGATTCTCTGAAGCACTATTTTCGCCTTACTTGCTTATCAAGACGCATGTTTTTAAACAAGGGTTTATAAGGCGGCTGCACCAAGAAATACTTTCCAGAAGATGCTACGCCATTTATGGAAACAAGTGATTCTTTCCATTTCATGTGTGCTGGACTTTGCAAAAGGACAGCTGAAGATTAAAGCCCAAGATGAAGACTTAGCCCATGCTAACTCAGGTCATATAAATATGTGAAGACTAAAACCTAAAAGATTACTGAAGCCGTATTTGAAGAATATAGTTTTAGGGTTTGAGTCTTGTTAATTGTAAGCCTTTCTTGTGGATTCTATAACACAAGCTTAGGCCTGTTTGGTTTGTATTTTGTGAAACTTTTCCCAAGCTTTTAAGCACGGAGACTGTTTGTTGTTTGGTTAGTGAAACCTCACTGTTTGTATAACTGTTATAATCACAAGGTTTGTGATAGAAAGGAAGTGAGACGGGGTTTCAAACTTAGGAGTTCCTAGGTTGAGTTAGCACGGGTAGAGTCTAGGAGATAAGTCGTAAACTTTTATGTTTGTTGTAGGCTTAGATCTAGATCTATTATAGTGGATTCCTTCCTGGCTTGGTAGCCCCCAGAGTAGGTCGTTGTTTACGCCGAACTGGGTTAACAATTCTCTGTGTTATTTACTTTATTGTCTGTTCCTTGCACTTGTTTATTATATACTACTGTGGACATACGCTAGAGCATTTGTCTTAGCTTTACAACTGATTACGTACGACAATTGCTATAGCTTCTGTCTTAACATCTGTCCTCAGTAGGTGCCAGAATTTCAATCATACTTGACAAACTCTTTTATACCAAAAACATTTATTTTCCAAAGGACTTTAAAACATGATTTGGTTTAAAAATCATCTAAGTATATTATACATAAAGATTTTAAAAACATCATGATCATGAGGATGAATATGAAATAAATTCAATTTCAGTTCTGGCGGAATTTAAAGAAGTTATCTGTTAAACCTTTAACATATCAATCATCCATAATTTATGCAAAATCATTTTACTAATGATACATGTACCTTTGGGGTTTGATTAATGATTCCAAAGGTTGCGGATTCTCAGTCTTCTCTTTTAAAATGTGAGGAAGTATTATCCTTCTAAATTCATATTCTTTGAGCATCAATTTTCCAAGTCTCAAGGCTTTTTCTTGAGTGCTTAAAGCTATTCCTGCAACACAACTTAGTAATGATTTTGGTACCCATAGTGATATGGGTCCTTGAAGGTTAGTGTTATTCCTCTTATAAGATTTCTTCTTATGATGATAAGTTGATCTCTTATAGGAAGTTTTGGAATAAGAATGCATTTGGAGAACCTTCTGAGAATGTTCTTGTTTCTGATGAGAATGTTCTTTTCTTTTGAATTTTTTCTTAAAACAAAAGGATTCAATATGACCATATTTGTAACAATATGAACATTTGTATCTCTGTATTTCTTTGTCTATGAGGAACAAAACAATTGTCATATGACTTTTGTTTTGGAAAAGTTCTACAACCTAAACTAGTTTTATCACAAATAACTACTTGTGATTCCTTAATGTTTTGAAAAGTTTCTCTAGATTTTGCAGAACTTGTAAAGTCATTTTTCAATTCTAAAACATCTTTTTTCAAAACAACATTCTCTTCATGAATCATAGAACATTCTGGAAGATGATTAATGAGTTGTTCTTCATTGAGAATCTTCGGTTGTTCAAACATTTCCAAATGACAGAACTGCAATTCTTGAATAATTTTAAAATATTTATCATTCAAGTTTTGTAATCTCTCATTTTCTTTCTTTATCTCAAGTAATTGATTTTCTATAAATATACATTTTTGAGATAAAGTGTTTGAGTCATTTAGAAGATTATCAAATCCAACTTCCATTTCTTTACATAAAGAACAAGGTTCAAAAGTTGTTACCTCTTTATTTACCATTGAACATGTGTTGGTGTTTTCTTCTAATTTTGAGTCATCAAAGTCACCTTTAGTTGTCATCATGGATTTCTTCTTTGAAGCGAGCTTTCTTTGCACTTTCTTGTTATGAGGACATTTAGTTTTTGAATGTCCCTTCTTTTTGCTACTTTGATTTGCAGGTTTTGATATCACTTCCTTCCTGAATCTTTTCCTCTTACACTGTTAAGTGCATAAACCTTAGAGCCAGAGCTCTGGTGCCAATTGAAGTGGAAGAAATAGTCGCAAGAAAGGGGGGGTTTGAATTGTGACCCTTTTAAAATATAATCCTGCACTCTACAAAATAGATCTCAAGTGTATACTTGGATAAATGTTAGTGGATTATAGAAGAGCTTGTTCTGAGAATGTTCTCTGCTATAAACCAGATTGTTAATTATATCAAGTATTCAAAATATAGTGCAGACTGGAGAACGTTCTCCCAACACTCTCTGACAGTAAATATAAACGATAACTTGTGATTTGTGTGATCTGTGTATGCGTAAATTAAATAAGAGTAAAGGGAAGAGAAAGCACACAAACAATTTATCCTGGTTCACCCAAAACCTTGGGTTAGTCCAGTCCCCACGCGCCTGTGAAATTGTCCACTAAGAAATGCTAATGATCTCAAGTTACACTTCCTTTTGATCTAGATCCAAGACCAAAAATATTCTAAGCCCTACAAGCTTAATCTACCCAAGCCACACTGACTATTAAGGTGTCACTCAATTAGTAGTTACGTACTAACTTGAGCCAAGGTTACAATGATGGAAGATTGGTTATCAAAGCCTATTCACTCAATACAATTTTGAGAAGCTTTGAAAATGGATGAAAACTCTCAACGCACTCAATGGATATTCTGATCCTAGATATTGAAATTACAGATCTGAATGAGAGAGGTAAAATAAAGAGACAAAGATACAACCACTTAAAAAGTGGGTTATGTGAAAAGTGGTCTCTTGATATATTTGCTTGTAGAAACTCAAAGGGTTGTTTGAGAAGCAAATAGAAAACACTCAGTAAACTCAGAGGTATGATGAGAATGAAGATCTTGAGTGTGAGTGATGAAAGAAGAGTTCCATGACTTGTAGAGAAAAACAAGTGATTGATGATTTGTAGCTTGAACTCTTACTCTTCAATGTTGCCAAAGACCTCTATTTATAGTTGAAGCTTGTCCTCAGTTCCTTGGCCACGAAGTATATCAGTTTGAATCAGAAACTAGCTGTTATAACACTTTAAATGACAGCTCATGACAGTTGTTGAAGGATAAGTATGATGTCAGAACGTTCTGAGATTGATCTCCAGGGTGTTCTTCAACTTCTATGATAAAGGAGCGTGTATGATTAGCTTGCAGTGAGTTGTAAATGGTCCTTTCTTGCTTTTTCACCAAGTATATCCGTTGAGGTTTGAAACCAACGGTTAGTTGCTTTGTATTTGACAGCTCATGAGCTTTTGTGAAGAAACTTTATCTTTCTGATTGGTCTGAGAACGTTCTCCAGAAGTTCTTCAGCTTTCTTCAACAAAGAAGTACAAATAATGTGCTTGCAATGAGCTGTAGATAGTTGTCTGATGCTTAGTTAACAAGTAAATCCGTTGAGCAACTTTTAAGTACGTTTTGAACAGCTGTGAGTGAGCTAGCATCTTTCCAAACAAGTACATTCTCTTTCCAGCATTAGTCTGAGATCGATCTCCAGGAACTGTGTATGACTGAATTTCTTCCCTTTGATGCAAAGAAGCTAGAGCAAATGTGGTAACTACACTAGTCATCCAAATATTCCATGCCTTAAATGTTCTTTAATAAATGTAGAGATCTTGTGAGTTAAGCCCAAGAGAAAAGTGATCATTTGTCTTGTACATGGTTGACTTATCCATAAGTCCTTTTGCCTTGATTGTGTGAAAATGATGTTGCGCAGGTTTCAGAGAT
The DNA here is from genome assembly GCA_951799995.1 of Trifolium subterraneum. Lineage (NCBI taxonomy): Eukaryota > Viridiplantae > Streptophyta > Magnoliopsida > Fabales > Fabaceae > Trifolium > Trifolium subterraneum. The sequence goes on along the minus strand of OX637466.1, from coordinate 10,698,270 downwards.
CAATCTAAGACCGTTCTCCAAGCTTTTGTTTTTATCAAAATAAAAACATGATATTTGATATAAATAGCTCAATTGTTCTAGCTTAATTAAAAACACTCAAGAGCACTTGTTAGATACCAAAGAGACTAGAATTACACTTAAAAAATAATTAAGAGGTTTGTTATCTTTAAAACATCAAATTAGGATTTTGCCTCAACATTTTCAACAATATTTTTATTATTTTTTTTGAAGCTATTTCAAATAGATTTTCATAAACATCATTTTTGAAATACAACTTTTTATAAAAATTGAGATTTTGACTATTTTTTGTTCTTCAATAATGTACGTCTACGTTATATGATGTCAAAATTAGTGTTTGAATTTAGAAAAAAACGAATATAAAAAAACTTGTAATATTTTGAAAAACGATTTTATAAAATCTATTTTCAAAAATAAAAAGAAAAAATCTATTTTTTTAAAGCTGAAACAAACAGGCCCTACATGTAAAGAATTTTTTAACCAAGATACTCCCTCCGTCCCATATTATAAGGGAAAAAAAAATACACTTATTAAGAAAACCAAAACTTGAGAATTTGAAATATGGTTTTGTGGGTTTTTCTTAAAATAAGTTGCATGGGAAGATGTAAAAACAAATTTGATTGGTTGTTGTTTATTGAGAAAAGGAGAGAGAGAAAAGATTAAATGCAATTTGCATTTAATTTTATAAGAATAAGTAAAAAACATTCTTGAAAGTTGTTTTTTCCCTTATAATTTGGGACAAAAAAAAAGGTCATTTTTCCCTTATAATATGGGACGGAGGGAGTACTTAAATATGAATAAACGTGTGTGTATATAAAAGAATTATCCTATCAGTGTATAGTTTTAAGAATATAGATTTCTTGAAGTTTTCAATTTTTTGTAACATGTACAAGGTGAATATTATCTTAATTGTTTGACAAAAGACTATATAAAAAAAATTCTTAATAAATTTTTTTTAATATTAATTACCGGTATTAATTTATGGAAAAAAAACTTACTTGTATTTTCATACATGTAGTTTTTATATTTTTCCTCTCACAAAGAGGCAGTTTTTTTAATTAAAAAATAGTTTTCTTTTATTTTTTTAAAATGAAAAAACACCAAAAACCACTTTATGAGTGGAACAGCAAAAACCTTGTGCCACTGCTTAGGATCGACACTTTTCGTTTTGAAACAACCGATCATTTTTGTGAATTGTGACTTTGTCTCTAGCACTTTTTTTTTTCTCAATAGGATATTTGATTTTATGTTGAGAACTTTCTTATATAAAAAGGAATTAAAAAACAATACTAAGACGCAACTATAGAAAAACAAATTCTCTTTTAAGAACTTTATCTCTTATTATATTCAGCGGGTTCAGTATTATGTTGCAGTTCTTTAAAATCAGCTGATATTCGTAACTGCAATAAGAAATTTTGGTCTAAGCATGAGACTGAAGTTGCTTCCAAGGTGTGGCAAGGTGTGACAGAATTGGGGGTGGAAGGCGATGAGGAGGAAGAGAGGTATGTGGAGAGGTTAATCCTTAACGAAAAAAGAGACGAGGAAGTAAGAAGTCAAAAGGAGCAAACCCAACAAATTTATCCATGAAAATTATGTCTCTCAATATCCGTGGTTGGGGCAACACGGCTAAACGCCGTCGGTTACGCTCCTCACTAAACTCAGGTGCGTTTGATATTTGTTTTTTTCAAGAAACAAAGAGAAGCGATTTTGATGATATTTCGATTCATAATCTTTGGGGGGGCATAAGGATGTTGAATGGGTTGCCAAAGCCTCTAGTGGCTTATCAGGGGGTTTATTGTGTGTTTGGAATACTGGATTACTTGACTTTCAATTCAGTTTTTCGGGTGATGGATTTTTAGGGATTTGTGTGGAATGGAAGGATACTCTTTGTTATTTAGTTAACATTTACTCTCCTTGTAGCTTGTCTGGTAAACGAAAACTTTGGAGTGATTTACTTGATTTTAAATCCAACAATGTGAAGGGGAAATGGTGTCTAGGGGGCGATTTCAATGCTATTTTGAATATAGGGGAAAGAAAAGGCTGTAATGGGGGAAGTAGTCATAGTGAAAGAATGGACTTTTCTCATTTTGTTGATTTAATGGAGGTAGTAGATGTTCCGGTGTCAGGGAAGCAGTTTTCTTGGTTTAGTAATGACGGGAATGCTATGAGTCGTTTAGACCGTTTCTTGGTATCGGAAGGCCTTATTGATAAGGGTGGTATTTCAGGCCAATGGATTGGTGATCGTGATGTCTCGGATCATTGTCCAATTTGGTTGATTTGTTCTAATGCTAATTGGGGCCCCAAACCTTTTAAATTTAATAATTGTTGGCTTGATCATCCAGATTTCATCCCGTTTGTATCTTCTGTTTGGGAAAGTCTGGTTATTAAAGGTAAAAAAGCGTATGTGTTAAAGGAGAAGCTGAAATTGTTGAAGGAGAGGTTGAAGGTGTGGAATAGAGAAGTTTTCGGTATTCTTGATTTAAACATTGATAAAACAGTGAAGGAGCTGAACGATGCGGAAGATATGTTGGCTAGAGGGGTCACAAGAACGGAGATCGCTAATCCTAACGAGTTGGGTAAGAAATTTTGGGAACAGTTACACCATAAAGAAAGTCTTCTTAAACAAAAATCTCGGTTAAAATGGATCCAAGAGGGAGATGCTAATTCTAGATTCTTTCATGCTAGTATTAAAGGTCGAAGGCGAAGAAATCTTTTGTCGACTTTGAAGAAGGGAGAGGAGTGGATTCAAGGGGTGAACTCTATCAAAAAAGAAGTTAAGGATCACTTTTCAAAGTATTTCACTGAAGAGTGGGTTAATAGACCTTTTTTACAAGGTATTGACTTTAATAAGCTTTCTAATGATGATAATGCCTTTTTGATGGAACCTTTCGCTGAAGAAGAGGTTAGGGAGATTATTTGGAGCTGTGACGGTAATAAGAGTCCAGGGCCGGATGGCTTTAATTTGAACTTTTTGAAATATTGCTGGTCTATTGTGAAATCTGATGTAATGGCCTATTTAGTTGAATTTCATGGTAATGTTGTTCTACCTAAAGCTCTAACAGCTTCTTTTTTTACTCTTGTCCCAAAAAAGGACCACCCGCAAGACCTCTTCGATTATCGTCCCATCTGCTTGATTGGATGTCTTTACAAAATTCTTGCTAAACTCCTGGCCTCTCGCTTAAAAAGAGTTCTGGGTAAATTAATCTCTAAGTGCCAGTCAGCTTTCTTACCACAAAGACAAATATTGGATGGAGTTGTTGTGTTAAACGAGATTTTAGACCTTGCCAAGAGGAGAAAAGACAATTGTTTCATGTTCAAAGTGGATTTCGAGAGAGCTTATGACACTGTCAGTTGGAGCTTTTTAGAGCGTATGATGCTTAAAATGGGATTCGCTGAAGGATGGTTAAAGTGGATATGTGCCTGTATTTTTGAAAGTTCTATGTCAATTTTAGTCAACGGGAGTCCGACAGAGCAGTTCAAAGTTGGTAAAGGTCTTCGTCAGGGTGATCCTCTATCACCTTTTCTGTTTTTAATAGTTGCAGAAGGTCTAACAGGGATGGTCAGAAAGGCGGTAGAGATTGGTAAATTTCAAGGATACAAAGTTAACGAATCGTTACATGTTCAATTGCTTCAATTTGCGGATGATACAATTTTGATGGGAGAGGGCTCTTGGGACAATTTGTGGACCATTAAAACAGTGCTCAGAGGCTTCGAATTGGTATCGGGTCTGAAAATAAATTTCACAAAGAGCAAGCTTTATGGGCTGAACGTGGATGACAGGTTTTTGCAAGCAGGTTCCTCTTTCCTATCTTGTCGTTCAGATGTGATACCCTTCAAATTTTTGGGTATTCCGGTGGGCGCGAATCCAAGGAGACGAGAGACTTGGAAACCGGTGGTGGAGGCTATGTCTAAAAAGCTAAGTAGTTGGTGTGGCCGTCATTTGTCTTATGGTGGCAGAATTACTTTGATAAATTCAGTTCTGGCTAGTCTCCCCTTGTATTTCTTTTCTTTTTTCAAAGCTCCTGCTTGTGTTTTAAAAAAATTGGTGAGAATTCAACGAAATTTCTTATGGGGTGGAGGGTTGGAAGACAAGAAATTATGTTGGGTAAAGTGGGAGCAAATATGTACGCCTAAAGATCAAGGAGGATTAGGTGTTAAAAACTTGGAATTATTTAATATGGCATTGTTAAGCAAGTGGAAATGGAGATGCGTCAATGAAAGCGATGCGGTGTGGACGGATGTTCTGCGATTCAGGTACGGCCATCTACCTTCCAAACTTCTAAATGGGGAGTTGTATTTGGGTGGTACCAAAGATTCTATTTGGTGGAGAGACTTGGTTAGTGTGGGAGACTCGCTTCTTCCTGGCTGGTTCAAGTCTAATGTCAGTTGCATTGTTGGTAATGGTAAACATATTAATTTTTGGAAAAATAAATGGTTTGGTAATAATTCTTTTTGTGAGCTATTTCCTAGTTTGTTTTCCAAGGATGCTTGTAGTGATGCCATGATAGCCGATAGGTTGAACAATGGTAACGATGGACTTATTTGGAGGTGGGATTGGCGAGTTCCGTTATCCCTACAGGATGAACAGGAGTTGAGCAGTTTAAAGGGACTGTTGCTTGGGTTCACTTTAAATCCGGACAGATGTGATAAATGGCGTTGGATGGCAGAATCCGATGGTTTTTTTACGGTAAAGTCCAGATATATGTTGCTGTTACAAAATGGTAATCGTGTTATTGTTCCATCGGAGGTTTTGGTGGCTCTTCGAAAGCTTTGGAAGAATAATCTACCTTCAAAAGTGGGGGTGTTTGGCTGACGCTTATTGCTAGAAAAGTTACCAACACGTGCTGCGCTGGACCGTAGAGTAATTGTTCGTTCTGCTAATGGGTTTAAATTGTGTCTTCTGTTCAACTTCAAGTATGGTTGAGGATGTCAATCACTTGTTTTTCAATTGCATTCATATTAGTAACATTTGGAAGAAGATTTATGTTTGGTTGGGACTACCTTATAACAATCAGGGTATAGGCCACAATCATTTCATGCTTTTTGGCTCTCTAGTGAAATCTAAAAAGGGAATGAAATACAGTCATTTGATTTGGTTGGCAACTACGTGGTGTATTTGGCGAATGAGAAATAACATAATTTTTAGAGGAGAAGCTGCAAATGTACAGGTGTTGTTTGATCATATTAGAAATATTTCTTGGTATTGGTTCTCGGGTAGAGCAGGTCGTCTTTGTAGTTTCACTTTTGTTGACTGGTGTAATAACCCCTTAAATTGTCTGAGTAGCGTTTAAGGGTGATTAACTTATGAATTGTAAGGGTTTGAGTACTCCTTGTACTCCTTACAAATTCAATCATTTAAATTGAGCAGTAATATTTTTTTACTTTGCAAAATGTGTGTCCAATATATATAGTTTCAGATGTGGTCCAACAAAAATATATAGTTTCAGAAAATGTGTTTCATTTTCATGGGTCTTAAATATGTTGTATCATACTTTCATTTAACTTCATTAATAATAAGCATGTTTTTTTTTCCTAGCAGACTTCAATACAGAATCATGTAAATCTAATAAATGAAAATACTATAGAATTTTCAAATTTGTCCCTCCTTACCTTTTTTCCTTTTTCTACACATCATTAAAATAAGGGTTATTTTGGTCTTTTCATACCAAATTATAATAAAATAATATTAATTATTATAATCATTATTAATTTTTGTCATTTCATACTTGTCATACCCCATTTTTTGACCTAAGATTCCACTTCATATTTTCTTCCTTGCATTTTATGCATCAATGACAAAAATACAAAAAATATGTCAGTTTATTTAATTTTATTTTTTTTTTTGTTAGTATCTTTATTAAAAATCCAAAAAATATGTTAAGAATCTATTTTTATTTTTCAAGATATTTTTGTTTTATATTTTGATAAAAAAATCTAAAAAAAAGCGATAAATTAGGAGTCAAATCTTTTTATTACTATTATTATTTTCTTTCCTTTATTATTATTATTATTGTCATACCCGTTTATTTTGACCATATTATTTTTGCATTTTTATCGAGTCATATTTTTTGTCTGGAATAATCGCTACATTTTTCGAGAAATTTCGATATATGAATTTTTGAAAAATTGATTCGTTTGTTAGGAGATTCGAGAAAAATTTCGGCAGAGAAGTATTTTAAAATACCTCATTTTTATTCTTTTGTATTTATCTTATTATTAGTATTATTATTATTATTATTATTATAAAAAAACAAAAAATAAACAAATTGGAAAGAAGCAGCACGTGCTGCATCCTTCAATTCCCACTTCTTTTTTTATTTTTTTTATTTTTGTTTTTATTATTATTATTAATTATTTATTTAATTCTGTCCTTTTTTTTATTATTAATTAAAAAAATAAAAAAATGTCCAAAGTCAACTTCTTCTTCTCTGCAGAAAGGAGAAAAACAGTACTTGTTTGTCCAATTTCAGATCTTTGTTCCCTCTTTTGAGTTCTTTCAAACCCTAGCTTTGGGTATATAGTGAACAGATGAAATTAATGAAGGAGACAGAAATCTCAGCCTCAGCCGCACCATCTTCTTCTTCCAGTCAAAAATCAAAAAAACAAACCAAACAAAAAAAACCAAAAATCCAGAACAAGAAAAATCAAAGGAAAATCAAAACAAATAAAACCATTATTATCTTCCTTAATCACCATCACAAAAATCCAGAACCAAAAAAATCTTCATCATCAATTCTCCATAACCCACAGATCAAAACCGAAACGAAAATCAAAAACGTTATCTTCATCATTCACCATTACAACCCAGAATTCATCAAACCAAACCCATAAACAAAACCCTCGAATCCGAAACCGAAACCCAGAAACAGAGAAGAAAAAGAAACCAGAAAACCTAAGCATCTTCGTTCATCAAACAAAACGAAATAGAACCGAGAAGAATAGAAGAAGAAGAATTTGATTTCGGTTTCGAATAAAAACACCAAAGGTTGAATCATTTTCGTTCTGTTTTTTTTGTTTCGATCTAGCTTATGGGTCTTTGTTTGATTTTTCTGAGTTGTGATTTGAGTTTATGAGATGTTTTTGTATAGATTTGATGTTAAGAGTTTTTTGAAAAAAATGGAGTATGAGTGAAATGAGAAAGGTTACAGAGAGAGGAGGAAGAGGAGGGTGAGCGGCGGTGAGAGAAAGAAGAAGAAGAGAAATCTGTGTAAAAATTTTAGGGTTTTCCTTTTATACTCCTCCCTGATCCTGTGCGCGCAGGTGCACAGCCTTACCGTGCACCTGCGCGCCTGCACCCTTCAGATCTTGATCAAACGTCCCAGATCTCACCTGTTTAAGATTAAATCAGGGCTGTCTGATTTAATCAGACGTCCCTGATTAAATCAAAAAAATTTCTTCACACAACCCTTTGGGCCGCACCCCCAGTTGGGCCTAAACCACAATACTGCTATTCACACCCCCCTTGTTATTTCGTTTTAATGTTCACACCCCCCCTGTTTTTATTTTATTTTATTTTTTAGCTTATGAGATAAGTGCTTTTGGCATAAGCTATTTTAGCCAATCAAGCATGATGTTGAGGCTTATTTATTTTTCTATTTATTTGATATTTAGATATTGGTAATATTATTTCATGTTTTTTATTTTGTTAATTAATTTTATTTTTAGCTTATGAGATAAATGCTTTTGGCATAGCTATTTTAGCTATTTTTTCAGCCTTGTAAAGCATGATGTCGAGGCTTGTTTTCATCTTTTAGTTTCGTATTTATTTATTTATGTTATTTATCCATGCATATCATATTATTTCATTATATCCATTTATTTATCATTTTTTACCTTTATTTTTGTAATATCGTTATTATCACAATATTGAGTATTTATCGCTTATTAATTGCCGCTTATTTTTGTTCTTGAATTTAGGATGTAAATAGGCCAAATGTAAACTCTAAATAAAAGTGCATAGCATACCCCCTCTCTTGCATCATTTCATATTTATTTTCTTGCAAAGATTTTAGAGTGTGATTAGGCCAATGTACTCATAAATGAAAAATTGCATCTCATGCATATTTATTTTTTATCGCATTCCGTCCATATGCGTAATTTTAAATTCCGAGGGAAAAGACACCGTTTTGATCAAAATATCATTACGGATCGTCTTCACGCTTGTTTTGCCTATTGCGACGTTATTTTTCTTTTAGCGCTCCCTTTTAAATTTTAACCCAACATTCCACTTTTAAATAGTTAGTCATTTTATTCTCGAAAAATGAGGTCAAAACCTCTTTCAAAAAATATCGACACAATTCATTTTCAACATCATCAAGCATCAAAACATTTCATCATCAAACATTTTCAAACTTTGGACTTTAAACCAAACGTTTCTTTTTATCGCGAACTTGGATTTTAAACCAAGTGCCTTGGACTTTAAACCAACGGCGTCTTTTATCGTGAAAACCTTGGATTTTAACCCAAGTGCTCTTTTTATCACAAAACTTGGATTTTAAACCAAGTGCCTTGGACTTTAAACCAACGGCGTCTTTTATCGTGAAAACCTTGGATTTTAACCCAAGAGTCTTTTACCGCAAACTTGGATTTTAAACCAAGTGCCTTGGACTTTAAACCAACGGCGTCTTTTATCGTGAAAACCTTGGATTTTAACCCAAGTGCTCTTTTTATCACAAAACTTGGATTTTAAACCAAGTGCCTTGGACTTTAAACCAACGGCGTTTTTATCGTAAAACCTTGGATTTTAACCCAAGAGTCTATTTTGTCACAAACTTGGATTTTAAACCAAGTGCCTTGGACTTTAAACCAATGGCTTCTTTTATCATTGAAACCTTGGACTTTAACCCAAGTGTCCCTTTTTTCTCGCCGAAAACCTTGGATTTTAAACCAAGTGCATTTTCCTCATTCATACATTTTTAATCATGCGAAAACCTTGGATTTTAAACCAAGTGTCTTTTATCACTCAAAACCTTTTCTCAACAAACCTTGGATTTTAAACCAAGTGTCCGCGTCTTATTTCTTAATCAAATCTCAATCGATTTAACCATATAGACTTTTTTTTTCGCAAACTAACATCAATCAAATTCACATTTTGCCACTTTTTGGCTTTTGGTCTTTTAAGACCATTTTCAAAACCTTAAAAACAAACAAACAAATTTACTCGTAACTTTTACCCCGAACTACGGTGGTTTGATCCCTCGGGTACGTAGGCATGAGATTTGTCTCTTCAATCAATAAAATCAACAAAAACATTTTTCCTTTTCCATCACTTTAAACTTTTTTTATCATCACTTTAATTCCTACACTTATACATTTTTACAAGCAATTAAAATTAAGCGCAAAGTTAGAATAAAAACAAGAGGTTCCTATAGAGTACTATAGATACTTAGGGTGCTAATACCTTCCCTTCGTATAACCAACCCCCGAACCTTGTTCTCTAAAAATAGGTTTTTTTCGAACTTTTTTCCTTTCCCTCGGATAAATTAAAGATCGGTGGTGGAATATTAAATTGCGATTCGAAGTTAATTAATAACTCGATATCCAAAAATCACCGCGACAGAAATGGCGACTTCACTGGGGACCAACCAAGCGGGTTGAGCCTAACTTGTTTTTTCTATCTTCGCGCTATTATTCTTTTTTGCTTGTGTGAATGTTCGTATATATACACTTGGGTTTGATTTTGAGTGGTGAGATAAGTCCTAACCCGGGCTTGAGAGACACAATAAGATAGGATGGGATGAAATCATAGTGACATGTCTTTAGATTATGAAGCACATGTGATATGATCCCGCTCGGTGGAGGCCTCACGACGGTAGTACTCGTCGTCATGATAAGTCATGATGGTGTTATTACTTTCAATGTGAGTGTCCGGAGAAGCCGAGAACCTTTAGATTTACCTTTAACCCCTCTTGGCCTTTTTAGGGCGTAGTGCGGTGGCTAATCAAGAGTAAGTCTTGAATTTAGTTGTCACGCGAGACTACACTCAAACGAGATCATCTTGTGAATATTATTGGAACAAGAGTAGTCACGTAATCCAGTGGTGTTCATGAGGCGGTTGATGACTTTGGGAACTTTGTAGAACCCGTCATGCAGGTACAAATGAACTCTAGTACATACCATATGGGAGGGCTTCACCTTTGACTCCAACATTATACTTTAACCCCACCATGTTTTCCGCATCATTCATGCATGCACTCATTCATAAATTCTTTTTCATCATCCGATATCGAAGAACTTAAACAAATTTTTTGTAAACATTATAGAGAACATTCATTATGATACATAATAAATTTTTCTCTTTTCTTCTTCTTACAAAATCCATATCTAAATGTTTACAACCAATTTGGGATAAGTCCTTCGATAACCAAAAAAAAAAACATTGCATATTTTAGCATAAACACATCATACATTATAATGCATTCATAAGTTTCCAAACTCGAGTCTCATATTTTCCCTTTTCTCTCCGCCTCAGTCAAAGTGGCCCGACGACCACGCCCACAGCCATCTCGCACGTACAACACTCGAGCAAACAGGAAAAAGAGAATGGACCAAGTTGAACAAGAGAACGTTGAGCTCCATGGGGAAGTAACAACGCTCCGGGCTGAAGTAGAAAAGCTAACCGCCATGGTGACATCGTTGGTGGCTGCGCAGAATCGGCCACTAACCCCTCCTCCTCAAGCTACAGTCATTTCTGAAATTGCCTCTTCCCCGGTTCCAGTGGTACCCGTCAACACACATCAGCACGTCATGCCCGAAGGTTATCCTTGGGGCATGCCTATGAATTTTAATGAAGGGCTTCGACCCCAAGTTCCCGAGGTCCCTACTCCTACTTTGCCATATGCTACTGTTGTTCCCCAACCTGGGACGACTCTTCCTCAAGTTACTATGTGTGTCCCTCAGTCAACAATGACCATTCCAGCTTCCGTAGTTCACACCGTTCCTTATGTGAGTGAACAAGTCTATCATGCGGAGAATCCAGAGACTTATGGCCGTATGGATAATCTTCAGGATCAGTTTGATAAGATGCAGCTCGAGATTAAGGCCCTTCGTGGGAAGGATTTGTTCGGCAAAAACGCCCATGACCTTTGCTTGGTACCAAACGTTAGGATCCCACCTAAGTTTAAGGTCCCCGAGTTTGAGAAGTACAAAGGAAATTCCTGCCCTCAGAGCCATTTAGTAATGTACGCCTGAAAGATGTCCACCCAAACAGACAACCATCAGTTACTAGTTCACTACTTTCAGGATAGCTTGACAGGTGCCGCTTTGAAGTGGTACATGGGCTTAGATGGTGCCAAGATCCAAACATTCAATGATTTGGGCGAAGCTTTTGTCCGTCAATACAAATACAATCTAGACATGGCTCCAGATAGAGATCAACTTCGAGGTATGTCTCAAAAAGACAAAGAGAGTTTCAAAGAATACGCTCAACGATGGAGAGAGATTGCCGCTCAGATTTGTCCACCACTAGAAGAAAAAGAAATGACCAAGATTTTCCTAAATACTCTTGATTCATTTTACTATGAACGAATGATTGCTAGTGCACCCAGTGATTTCACTGAGATGGTAAACATGGGGATGCGACTTGAAGAAGGGGTCCGACAAGGACGATTGACAAGAGAGAAAGTTCCGACTAATACTGCCAAGAGATATGGCAACAACTTTTCAGAGAAGAAAGAATTTGAAGTTGGCATGGTGGTCCAAGGAGGACATCATTCAAGAAACTCAGCTTATCAACATGTTGCAGCCATAGCACTACCACCACAATACCCACAATCTCATCACCTACCATCTCCCCAACAATCCTTCAATCATAACAGCGCTCAGAAATATCAAACATTTGACCCTATACCAATGAAATATGCTGATTTACTCCCTACTTTACTTGCTAAAAATTTTGTCCAGACAAGGCCACCTCCCTCTGTGCCCGCAGTACTACCTCCCTGGTACCGCAGTGATTTAACTTGTGCCTTCCATCAAGGGGCCCCAGGCCATGATGTAGAGCGTTGCTATCCTCTCAAGAAAGCTGTTCAGGATTTAGTCCGTAACAAGGTGCTATCTTTCAAGAATGAGAACCCTAATGTTCAAAGTTCATCCTCTGTTTAATCATGAGTCCTCTGTCATTTTCAAGAGAATCAAGAAGTTTGTCCCTAGGATCACTAGGCCTTTTATGTTCAATTGCAATTTCTTTCTTGCCAAGCATTTATTTACATTTTAAAGTTGTATCTTTTAAATTTAAATTTCTAAACAATGAACATGCATATTTTGGAATCCATACATTCGTATTCACTCTTTTCTTGTGCCATCACAAATGGCAATGTTTTTATATTTCACTTTTTTGTTTACAAACTTGAGGGGAGGATGATGTAAATTAAATGTTTAAAATTTATGATATGTGCTGATATATGCTTTCATTAGTAATACCCGGTTGATGATGTAAGGCATTGTTTCATTTCCCAAACACCGGAGAAATAAGGAGATAATCCGTAGTCAACCCCTTTGAGCCAGAAGTTGGTGTTCTTTCTATAATAAAAAAAAAAACCCTTAATCTTAACCCGGGGCAGGGTAGTCTTTCAATAATTCAATGACACATCCCAATACAAGAGGATAAATATGTTGAGATAGAGGAAGTCATGAGTAGACAAAACTCACCATAACATGTGGCAGTCACAATTGTCTTACAATAAAAAAAAACACAAACAAAACAACAACAAAAAGTCCGCTAGGTAAAAAGACTTAGGCAAAATTCAGGGCATCCCGATGGTCCATAAAGTCCAAAAGAATTGGTCCATGCAAAAATAAGGGATTAAGAGCAAAAATGTTGAAGATAGGCTTATGAATGAAAAAGTGACTGCCACTTCAAGAATCTCATCAAAGTGTCAACCTCAAACATCATTGTCAAAAATCCTCTTGTCAACCAAAGCGTGTCTGATGAATAAATTGAATGTAGGATTGAAGGACATCAAAGAAGTGGGTGGGTTAAAACAGAATTTTGAGCCTAATAATCTTTTCTTTTCGAACCATGAATCAGGCCACGTTATAACCCTCAAAAGACCTAATTGAAGCTAGGTTTACTTTGAAAGCATAATCAGCAAAACTTTTGTCAAAACTGACTCCACCTGTTTGTTGAGTAACTATCTTTTACACACACCACATATGTTTTATATAAATTTTTGCGATTCCAAAACTTGCATGTACATTACATAAGAAACACTTTTTCAAAAGAAACAATTTTGTTTGCAAATTTATATTTGGCATCAAGGAAATTCAATCAAATGGTCTAATCAAGGACGAATCAATTCAAAACGCTTCTAGCTTGGGGCAAATTACATCAGGAACCCGCCAATCAGGGGCAAGTCTTTACATACAGTGGCATACACTTCAAAGATTCAAAGTCGATGTTTCACTTACTTGGGGCACCCGAAGTGGTTTCCAGGGGCAATCCAGATCTGCCAAGATAATTGTTATGTTTCTTCCTCCTTGAGCCAATAATCATCGAGTTGATATTTTGGGTTCTTATGGACATGTGTGTTACTATGATATGTTGAGCATGTGATCCAACATTCCTCAATTGAATACTGAACTTGACTGTTCTCCGGTAATCTCCAGCAAGTGGTTATCATTAAGAAGCTTGTATGATTTTCTTTTCCCCAGCGAAAGAAGAAGCTGAGACCCGTTTTGGGAAGCTCATTCAACAGCAAATGACATCTCTTTGAGAAGTTTGCATATCAGCAGCAAATGGCATCTCTTTGAGAAGTTTGCATATCATATCAGTCTTGTTTCTTTCTATAAAAACAAAAAAACAAAAAAAAAAAGAAAGCAAAAAAAAAACAGCTCGCTAAGTTGAAAACCCAAAAGGGCAGCTTAGGCAAAAATGAGCGTCCCGGTGGATTGAAAACCTGAAAGGGCGGTCCAGGCAAAAATTAGGGGCAAAACAAAAAAAGTTATATATTCCCGGTGGATTGAAAACCCGAAAGGGCGATTCAGGCCAAAGTTAGGAATTTCAAAAAAAAAGGGGAAAAAGCAAGAGCATGACTATTGAAACAAGACCATGAGAAAATATTCGGTTTCAGTGTACGAAATAGCGACTTCTGCCAGACCTCTGACGGATGGGCTTTACCCCAAGAAGCAATCATTCTTACCATGGATCAACATACTATGTCGGGTTTTACCCCGAGGATCTGATTTATTTCACCTATAAGGATGCTGTCCCCAGTGGAGAACTATCGAGTGGTTGCACGGATACGTCGGCCCAATGCTCATCTTGCATGATCAAACTTTTATCTCATCCAGTCATGTACAAATATCATTCAATCATACAAATACAAGCTACATACATGCATACATACATACATACAATCATTCACATGTCCATACATATATTCATATTCATATGTAACATGTAACGAAATCATTCATACATACCACATTGATCATCATGTGTCTTGCTTCAATACATCACAAAAGACTCATCCCCAGTGTATCTGGTCCAGCGATGTCTCCATCAATCATACATCACAAAAAGAGTCATCCCCAGTGTATCTGGTCCAGCGATGTCTCCATCAATCATAAATCACAAAAAAAATAAGAGTCATCCGATGTCTCCATCAATCATAAATCACAAACAAAAAAAAAAGAGTCATCCCCAGTGTATCTGGTCCAGAGATGTCTCCACCAAACATATTCAAAGTAGCAGATTTTGCAAACAATCAACAACAAACTTACAGTTAATTTCCTCAAAAGAAGTCATCTCTAGTGTGTCTGGTCCAGACAAATACACATCCTTGTTATGTCTCGCTCTCCCACAATGACAGCAGACCATTTATTTCCTCGTTGTGTTTTTACCATCTCACAATGTTGGTAGACACTGACTTTACTTGTCCTTACCATCCCACAATGTTGGTGGACACTGTCTTTACTTCTGTCCGCACACAGGACTTTATCTGCTTATGTCCGCACACAGGACTTTATCGCTTTCAGTCTTTACTTTTGTCCGTACACAGGACTTTATCGCTTTCAGTCTTTACTTATGTCCGCACACAGGACTTTACTGCTTTCTGTCTTTACTTATGTCCGCACACAGGACTTTATCGCTTTCAGTCTTTACTTCTGCCCGTGCACAGGACTTTATCGCTTTCAGTCTTTACTTATGTCCGCACAGAGGACTTTATCTACTTCTGTCCGCACACAGGACTTTACTGCTTTCTGTCTTTACTTTTGTCCGCACACAGGACTTTATCTGCTTATGTCCGCACACAGGACTTTATCGCTTTCAGTCTTTACTTCTGTCCATACACAGGACTTTATCGCTTTCAGTCTTTACTTATGTCCGCACACAGGACTTTATCTGCTTCTGTCCGCACAGAGGACTTTACTGCCTTCTGTCCGCATACAGGACTTTATCGCTTTCTGTCTTCATCACTTCTGTCAAATAATCTTCATTGCATTCAAACACTTTGTAAATATAACACTCATAAGCATAACATTCATAACATCATATCATAGCATTTTATGGTTTGGTCCGGTCAAAAAATGGTGTACTCTGTATTTAAGTCTCTTCCATCGTCGAATCAAAACAAAAACACCATCAAAAATCATCTTTTTCTTTTTATCTCAAATGGAAGAAACTTAAATAGGGGCATCTGTCATACCCCATTTTTTGACCTAAGATTCCACTTCATATTTTCTTCGTTGCATTTTATGCATCAATGACAAAAATACAAAAAATATGTCAGTTTATTTAATTTTGTTTTTTTTTTGTTAGTATCTTTATTAAAAATTCAAAAAATATGTTAAGAATCTATTTTTATTTTTCAAGATATTTTTGTTTTATATTTTGATAAAAAAATCTAAAAAAAAGCGATAAATTAGGAGTCAAATCTTTTTATTACTATTATTATTTTCTTTCCTTTATTATTATTATTGTCATACCCGTTTATTTTGACCATATTATTTTTGCATTTTTATCGAGTCATATTTTTTGTCTGGAATAATCGCTACATTTTTCGAGAAATTTCGATATATGAATTTTTGAAAAATTGATTCGTTTGTTAGGAGATTCGAGAAAAATTTCGGCAGAGAAGTATTTTAAAATACCTCATTTTTATTCTTTTGTATTTATCTTATTATTATTATTATTATTATTATTATTATAAAAAAACAAAAAATAAACAAATTGGAAAGAAGCAGCACGTGCTGCATCCTTCAATTCCCACTTCTTTTTTTATTTTTTTTATTTTTGTTTTTATTATTATTATTAATTATTTATTTAATTCTGTCCTTTTTTTTATTATTAATTAAAAAAATAAAAAAATGTCCAAAGTCAACTTCTTCTTCTCTGCAGAAAGGAGAAAAACAGTACTTGTTTGTCCAATTTCAGATCTTTGTTCCCTCTTTTGAGTTCTTTCAAACCATAGCTTTGGGTATATAGTGAACAGATGAAATTAATGAAGGAGACAGAAATCTCAGCCTCAGCCGCACCATCTTCTTCTTCCAGTCAAAAATCAAAAAAACAAACCAAACAAAAAAAACCAAAAATCCAGAACAAGAAAAATCAAAGGAAAATCAAAACAAATAAAACCATTATTATCTTCCTTAATCACCATCACAAAAATCCAGAACCAAAAAAATCTTCATCATCAATTCTCCATAACCCACAGATCAAAACCGAAACGAAAATCAAAAACGTTATCTTCATCATTCACCATTACAACCCAGAATTCATCAAACCAAACCCATAAACAAAACCCTCGAATCCGAAACCGAAACCCAGAAACAGAGAAGAAAAAGAAACCAGAAAACCTAAGCATCTTCGTTCATCAAACAAAACGAAATAGAACCGAGAAGAATAGAAGAAGAAGAATTTGATTTCGGTTTCGAATAAAAACACCAAAGGTTGAATCATTTTCGTTCTGTTTTTTTTGTTTCGATCTAGCTTATGGGTCTTTGTTTGATTTTTCTGAGTTGTGATTTGAGTTTATGAGATGTTTTTGTATAGATTTGATGTTAAGAGTTTTTTGAAAAAAATGGAGTATGAGTGAAATGAGAAAGGTTACAGAGAGAGGAGGAAGAGGAGGGTGAGCGGCGGTGAGAGAAAGAAGAAGAAGAGAAATCTGTGTAAAAATTTTAGGGTTTTCCTTTTATACTCCTCCCTGATCCTGTGCGCGCAGGTGCACAGCCTTACCGTGCACCTGCGCGCCTGCACCCTTCAGATCTTGATCAAACGTCCCAGATCTCACCTGTTTAAGATTAAATCAGGGCTGTCTGATTTAATCAGACGTCCCTGATTAAATCAAAAAAATTTCTTCACACAACCCTTTGGGCCGCACCCCCAGTTGGGCCTAAACCACAATACTGCTATTCACACCCCCCTTGTTATTTCGTTTTAATGTTCACACCCCCCCTGTTTTTATTTTATTTTATTTTTTAGCTTATGAGATAAGTGCTTTTGGCATAAGCTATTTTAGCCAATCAAGCATGATGTTGAGGCTTATTTATTTTTCTATTTATTTGATATTTAGATATTGGTAATATTATTTCATGTTTTTTATTTTGTTAATTAATTTTATTTTTAGCTTATGAGATAAATGCTTTTGGCATAGCTATTTTAGCTATTTTTTCAGCCTTGTAAAGCATGATGTCGAGGCTTGTTTTCATCTTTTAGTTTCGTATTTATTTATTTATGTTATTTATCCATGCATATCATATTATTTCATTATATCCATTTATTTATCATTTTTTACCTTTATTTTTGTAATATCGTTATTATCACAATATTGAGTATTTATCGCTTATTAATTGCCGCTTATTTTTGTTCTTGAATTTAGGATGTAAATAGGCCAAATGTAAACTCTAAATAAAAGTGCATAGCATACCCCCTCTCTTGCATCATTTCATATTTATTTTCTTGCAAAGATTTTAGAGTGTGATTAGGCCAATGTACTCATAAATGAAAAATTGCATCTCATGCATATTTATTTTTTATCGCATTCCGTCCATATGCGTAATTTTAAATTCCGAGGGAAAAGACACCATTTTGATGAAAATATCATTACGGATCGTCTTCACGCTTGTTTTGCCTATTGCGACGTTATTTTTCTTTTAGCGCTCCCTTTTAAATTTTAACCCAACATTCCACTTTTAAATAGTTAGTCATTTTATTCTCGAAAAATGAGGTCAAAACCTCTTTCAAAAAATATCGACACAATTCATTTTCAACATCATCAAGCATCAAAACATTTCATCATCAAACATTTTCAAACTTTGGACTTTAAACCAAACGTTTCTTTTTATCGCGAACTTGGATTTTAAACCAAGTGCCTTGGACTTTAAACCAACGGCGTCTTTTATCGTGAAAACCTTGGATTTTAACCCAAGTGCTCTTTTTATCACAAAACTTGGATTTTAAACCAAGTGCCTTGGACTTTAAACCAACGGCGTCTTTTATCGTGAAAACCTTGGATTTTAACCCAAGAGTCTTTTACCGCAAACTTGGATTTTAAACCAAGTGCCTTGGACTTTAAACCAACGGCGTTTTTATCGTAAAACCTTGGATTTTAACCCAAGAGTCTATTTTGTCACAAACTTGGATTTTAAACCAAGTGCCTTGGACTTTAAACCAATGGCTTCTTTTATCACTGAAACCTTGGACTTTAACCCAAGTGTCCTTTTTTTCTCGCCGAAAACCTTGGATTTTAAACCAAGTGCATTTTCCTCATTCATACATTTTTAATCATGCGAAAACCTTGGATTTTAAACCAAGTGTCTTTTATCACTCAAAACCTTTTCTCAACAAACCTTGGATTTTAAACCAAGTGTCCGCGTCTTATTTCTTAATCAAATCTCAATCGATTTAACCATATAGACTTTTTTTTTCGCAAACTAACATCAATCAAATTCACATTTTGCCACTTTTTGGCTTTTGGTCTTTTAAGACCATTTTCAAAACCTTAAAAACAAACAAACAAATTTACTCGTAACTTTTACCCCGAACTACGGTGGTTTGATCCCTCGGGTACGTAGGCATGAGATTTGTCTCTCCAATCAATAAAATCAACAAAAACATTTTTCCTTTTCCATCACTTTAAACTTTTTTTATCATCACTTTAATTCCTACACTTATACATTTTTACAAGCAATTAAAATTAAGCGCAAAGTTAGAATAAAAACAAGAGGTTCTTATAGAGTACTATAGATACTTAGGGTGCTAATACCTTCTCTTCGTATAACCAACCCCCGAACCTTGTTCTCTAAAAATAGGTTTTTTTCGAACTTTTTTCCTTTCCCTCGGATAAATTAAAGATCGGTGGTGGAATATTAAATTGCGATTCGAAGTTAATTAATAACTCGATATCCAAAAATCACTTCGACAATACTAAATTATACTTTTTTACACATTGTTTTTATATTTTATTTCTTCTATTTATATCGGGTCATATACTAATTAGGATCTCTATTTTTTCTTTATAATTTTTACGGAAACCTATATTTTTACTCATATATTAATAAGATTGTCAATGAGACTTATACTCATACTCATATATTAATTAATACGAAGACATGCCCACAAGTTCTTGCTCAACTGACAAAAATGGTTGTCTAATTTTTTTATAATTTCTACGAAACTTATATTCATACTCATATATTAATTAATACGAGGACATGTCCACAAATTCTATTTCAACTGAAAAAATGCTGAAATTGTTAGGTCAGACATCATAACCAGGGTTAGAACCCCGGTCCATCACTTGTGTGTGTTTGTGTGTGAGTTTATAATGACTTTGTCATTCGTCTCTCTACCAAAATAATAAAAAAATTAATGAGGACCTGTCCACAAATTCGATTTCAACTGAAAAAAATGCCGAAATTGTTAGGTTAGACGTCATAACCAGTGTTAGAACCCCAGTCCATCACTTGTGTGTGTGTTTGTGTGAGAGTTTATAATGACATTGTCATTCGTCTCTCTACCAAAATAATAAAAAATTAATACGAGATCTAATTTTTTTTTTTTTTGTGTGTGTGTGTGAGACCCATAATATATATTAGTAAGGTCTACTATTTTTTTTATTGTTTATGTGTGAGATTATATTTCTACTCATATATTAATACACATATCTATCTTTTATAATTTGTACGGGGACATATATATTTCTACTTATATATTAATATGTGTGTCTATTTTTTTATAATCCCTATTCTCTATGCGGACCTATATTTGTCTTTGAAAATTTGAAAGGAGACTTTTAAAAAAGGATAAAGAACACATTTTTTTAATAATACTTATCAATTTTTTTTTAAACAAGCATTATACACGAAATAAAATGTTGTTAATAAAAATTTAAAGTAACTATTATACACAGGGTAACAAATTGATTATAATGAAAATTTTAAATTTTTTAATGAGATAATATGTTGTTGATACAAATTCAAACTAACTACTATATTAAACAATGGAAGAACAAGTTGCTGCTAATGAAAATTTAAATAAAATTTAAATAGCTACTATATAAGGGAGCAACTTTTAATTTTCTTGATAAATTTTTTAAATAACTACTATACATAATGAACAAGTTGTTGCTGATGAAAATATTTCTTAATCAAATTTGTCAACTTTAATATTTAATAATATTTATAATTCAAATAAATAAACAAATATGAGATATATTTATTAACAATGCCTAAAATAACTACAAGTCCAAACTGTGTAGTACCCAGTGTTACTTCATCCATTTCAAATTGTTAGAAAAATAATTTTCAATCATATGAACAATTTGTCATTTATAAATATTATAATTATTATACGCCGAACAACAACTTAATAATGACGAATAATTATATAACGGGACTAAATTCGTACTATACAATATTTACCTTACAATAAAAAAAATCGCGGCAACGCCGCGACCCGTGCATAAACACAGCTATTATAGTAGTGTGTTTATTAATTGGCATCCATTGGACATTTAAATATAATTTTGTGTTAGTAACATATTCTCTCACCCCATAAATATATAAAGTAGTTCAAATAATAAAAACAGTCCAGTGAGCATAACTCATTTGGTAGGACATTGCATTATATATGCAGGAAATCGAAGTTTGAACTCATATCATCCTGCTTATCCATCTTAATGTAATTTTTAGCCAATAAACTACTTGACCAAAATTTAAAATTAAAAACCGTTTACTTTAAACTACTTTTTTTTTTCAAGACTTTAAAGCTACTTTATATATTGGTTTGCAGCCTTTAAAAAGTGAATTTAAGTGAATTTTTACATGCAGGTATAAGCTAAACCTCCCCAACATCTTTTTACATGACAGAAGTGTTGTGTAATTATTATTACTAGGAATAAACCCGTGCAATGGGTTCGATTAAAATATTTTTATAAATGAAAAATAATAATTGTGATAAGTATAATCAAATATAATTAAATGATTGATACTAATTTAAAATATGATTATATTTAATATTAAGTATATGTATAAAAATTAAAAAAAGTAGTTTGGAAATGAGATTTTTCATTGATTTATATTGTAGTTTTGTTTATATTTTAATATAATAGATCTCCTATAATATTTTATTTTAATATCATAGAACAGTAAGTTGTATATGTCTACACATTTGATTGTATATTCTTTTTTTTTTTTAATGACAAATTGTTAGTTGTTAGTATATTTACAATGTATATGTCTATAATGTTATGTAACCAAAAAAACAATAATTGTTAGTTGTTAGTATATTTACAATGTATATGTCTATAATGTTATGTAACCAAAAAAACAATGTTATGTCAATTTTCTCCTTACTAGAACTCGAACTATGTACCTCCAACTCTTTAACTAGCTGAGCTACTTATCTCACCCATTTGACTGTGGCTCCATATAAAATGGACCTTTTAAAAAGATTGGTCCATAATAGATCATTTTTTGAAAATTGCTTTTTTCGCCCCTACTATTGCTCCCAGACCCCCCAAAAATCCCAAAATACCCTCAGTTTAGTCCCAGGGAAATTCAGTACCTTTTTACCAGAATAGTATTATTTCGGTACGTAGAAACCGAAGTGATGTTAAGTGGCTACACATACGCGTTCAGACAGCAAGTTTGATGCAAAAATTTAAAAAATATATAGGTTCGGTAGAAAGCTACCGAATACGCGTTGTTTCGGTAGTTTTCTACCGAACACGCGTGATATCGGTAGGTTCGTACCGAAGTCTAGTAATATAGCAGTAGACTTCGCAAACCTTCATATCAGTTTCTCCAAAACACAATTCAACAAAATCTAGGGCGATTCTAGGGTTCTAATCGCAAAATCGAAGGTCAACAACAACAACAAGGCTTAATTCATTCACAACAACTCATCCATCACTAGAATTCGCAAATTAGAGGATTGAAAATTCGTGGTTTTTATTGAAACACTTGAACAAGTAAGTATTTTAAATAACCTATCTCATTTACTTGCTTTTGACTGAGTTCTTGATTATATTTGTATGATGTTATGATTAATATGCTGATTCCACGAAATTGGAATGTTAATTTAATTAATGTATAGGGTTTAGATTTCTATTTAGGTTAATGTGCTCCAACTGTTTGATAAAATGCCTGAATGAAAAATTTTCTTGATAAAATGTTGGATTTCTTGATAAAATGCCTGGATGATGTTGATTGTTATATGCTGGATTTCTTGATAAAATGCCTGGATGATGTTGATTGTTATGATGTGCTCCAACTGTTATGATGTTTTGATAAAATATGTATTTTGTTATAGGAATGACGGATGAAGTAGGACGAACGAGAGCTGGTAGGGTAAGCAAAGCACATGGCTCTGCCCGTAGAGAACGCTTGAATGTCGATAAAATTCCAAGTCGGTCTAAGGGAAAAAAGGTTGTAGTTGCTGGATCGGCTCAAGCTCAAGAGGAGGAGCCTGATGATGAAAATGAAGAAGAAATGGAACTTGAAACTGAACCGGGATTGGAAGAGCAAGAAGATGAAGACGATTTGAGTGATTTTTTTGATTTTGGAGATGAAGATGAGGAAGAGCAAGAGCAAGAAGTAGAAGCACAAGCAGAACCGCAACCATCACAACAACAAAAATAAGAACGGAAAAAAAATACAAGAACAACACAAGGAAGAAACCCACCACGTGCCGGTGAAGGCAAAGTTTCAAGTTACCCTGGTGGTCCAACGGACTTGTCGTTGTTGTCGGGTTTTGGAAAGCATGTTGCCGCGTCATTGTGGAGAGGAGAGGTAAATTCGTATTTTAATTAATTTGCATTGAATTTGTTAAACTTGTGATTATTTCTTAATTTCTTAATTTCTGATTTTCATTGAATTTGTGCAGTGTAAAACGAGGTATTTGAGGTGCATGAACAACGGAAAGAAGATTAATGAATTTACATTGCCGAAGTCGGAGCTGGATTGTTTTTGGGATGTTGTTAAGGCTAGTGGACTTCAACCACTTTTGAAGACCAATTACAATAATCTTGACTGGGGATTGCTGACGGCCTTTACCGAGCGATGACAACCAGAGACCGGTACTTTCCATCTGCCGATTGGTGAAGTAACGATAACTCTGGATGATGTATCGTGCTTGCTACATATTCCCATCACCGGTAAAATGCTCAACCACCTTGGAACTTCGTGCACAACGGAAGAAGGTGAAGATATGTGTCGAGAGTATCTGAACTTCCCTAGAGCTAAGTGTAGGGCAGAGTTCAAGAAAATGAAAGGAGCACATATCGGGTTTCCGATGCTGGAGAAGATATACGCCGCCAATTTGAGGCGAGCGTTGAAAGCTGAAGCGGAAAAGGAAGAGGAGGAAGTTGTGCAAAATTATAGGGATTGCACCATACGAGCATTCTTGCTCTACTTGATTGGTGGAACCATTTTCACCAACAAAAGTATGCAGTATGTGGATGTCATATTCCTGACATATTTGCAAGACCTAAGTTTGGTAAACACATGGAACTGGGGTGCTTCTGGGCTGGCATATTTGTATAATTACTTGGAGAAGGCAACTAAGCCGAGATGTGGAAACCATGGAGGGTACAACTGTATGTTTCAGGTATATAAATTTAATTTATTTAAAATGATTTCATTATCTTATCTATGCAGTTGTTAAATCATTTTGTGCATTTCAAAAGGTTTATTATTGTTAATTTGTTGTTTTTAGGCGTGGATTTATGAGCATTTCACAAGGTTCGGAGGGGGAGGGGCTAGTCCAAAGTATAGGCACCGGGATCCAATTTGCGCTAAATATTTGCCTATGAAAGGTTATAAATATCCGGATGAGCATAGGACGACATTGGATAGGATGGAAGTGGACGAAGTCACGTTTAGACCGTACGAGGATCACCGACATATTCGGCCGTTTGAAGATATCTGTTGGTACAGTGGCTGGATTATGTGTGGAAGTGCTATGATATGTCCTTATTTGCCTGAGCGTGTCCTCAGGCAATTTGGACATGTCCAGTCTACCCAGACACCCTGATGAATCTGCAAAAGCTGGACTGAATCGGTTTACAATTGGTGAAGCATTTGCTAACTACATGGCTGAGAACTATGTCACCGAAGAAATGAGAGGGCCAAGAGCAAAAAATGGGTTTGAAACCGTACCCGGATACATTGCATGGTTTTATCGTGTTTCGCATCCGAAGTTATGGCCACCAATTGAAGGGAATCCGGCAAGACCTGCAAATCTGGAAGTATTGATTGAGGAGGACAATGCGGCTGACAAACAAGACGTGTTTAAGATATGTAGGACGGTGATAGAGAAGGTGAATGGAAAACTTGATGGTGAGTTGACTCTAGAAGAAGCTAGGGAATTGCTGAAGAAAGTGGTTAGGGATTTGGAGCCTATGGCGACGTATTCGTTGCCAGTAAAGAGGAAGCGAGATTCTGGTGAAGGAAGCAAGAAGAAGAAGAAGAAGAAGAAGAAATCTGGTGAAGATTAGTTTAGTTTAGTTTTAGTGTTATTTTAGTTTGGTATGTATTAAAACAATTGATGTGATATTTTGGACATATGTATTTTGGTACGCAAAAAGTGTTGCGATGATTATGTAATTTTGGATATTGATTTTGACTGTTTTAATGTTGTGATTTTGGATATTGATTTTGACTGTTTTAATATGGTAATTGATGTGTAATGTATGTAAATTGGACAGGTTAATATATCCGAACTTGTGTTTCGGCGTGGATTTCGTAAATCCATGTGAACGTCAATGTTACAATTTTTGTCGAACAGCTAATACATGGTTTCGGTAGCATTGTGCCGAAATAAGTGATTCCAGAATCAAATTTCACTTATTTCGGTAGCTTTGTGCCGAAATAAGTGAATTCCAGAATCAAAATTCACTTATTTCGGTAGAATGCTACCGAACTCATGTTCTGTTAACATAGGACACTGGTTCGGTAGAATTGTGCCAAAACAAGTGAATTCCAGAATCAAAATTCACTTATTTCGGTACAATGCTACCGAACTCATGTTCTGTTGACATAGGACACTGGTTCGGTAGCTTTGTGCCGAAATAAGTGAATTCCAGAATCAAATGTCACTTATTTCGGTAGATTGCTACCGAAAGCATGTTCTGTTGACATAGGACACGAGTTCGGTAGCTTTGTGCCGAAATAAGTGAATTTCATATTCAAATTTCACTTATTTCGGTACAATGCTACCGAACTCATGTTTAATCTGTGCGACAAGGCTTTAAACATGTAATTTCACATGGATTTACCAAATCCACGCCGAAACACAAGTTCGGATATTAATTCCTGTCCAATTTTCAATCACATTACAATAAAACACGAAACACTTTACAATGAAACACGAAACATCCTTAATTAACACGTTACAATGAACACATGAAACATCATGAATTAAACACATTACACTGAAATTAAAGACATAACATAAAACATCGGAAGACATAAAATTAGCTTAATTTAACATAGCATACAAACGTCCCCCTTTTGGATCAATTAAAATTTGATTAAACATGGAACGCACATCATCATCATCTTTCAATTGTTTCCACCCGTATTTCTTTGGTGCATCTTCAAATGAATTGCTTGAACAGTCAGCTGCCAGATCGACCCACATTTCTGCATACCCAAGTTTCGCAATTTTCAGTTGTTTGCCTTGTGCATAATGATACATGATTTCAATTCTATTTTTGATTGATTCAACAGTTGTTAGACTGGTATCCAATGCAAGGGTGAACAGCTCTTTGTTACCCTGAAACTGGACAGAAAACTGATATGTTTCTACCGGATTGCGAGAACCACCAGAACCACGTGAGGATGACATAGTTAAGAATTGAAAATTGAAAAAACTAGTAAATAAATTGAAACTGAGTGGTGATTTATCTGAATATGCATCCATATATTTATATAATTTGTTGCTTGATTACATCCACAAAAAGTGTCGGTTACATTTCATCCACAAAAAGTGTCGGTTACATTTCAACCACAAAAAGTGTCGGTTACATTACAACCACAAAAAGTGTCGGTTACAAACTTAGTCCACAATAATGGGATCATCTTTATTCGTCTCCAACTCCATGTCACCTTTTTCATTCTTCATCAGTTCGTCAAACTCACTCATCCGATCCAAAAAGGTATCCTCCCAAGTCTCAGCCTCTGGCGCCCGATGAGTTTTCCATTCCTTGCAACTTGGAGGCAGTGGACACCCTGACTTCAATTTTACATACACACAATGATTTGGAACCATACCAACACAAATAATCCGTGAAGATAGATCCAATGGTGGACGACCGCGGATTGGAAAAAAGGTTTCAGATTGACCAATACGATGAGTAGTCAATTCAACTACAACGCGGTTGTAGGCGGTTGCAAGGATATGCCCCATATCTGGAAATATAAACCAATTCTCTACTGGCGCAATTCCACTCTTAGGCATAACTTTTGGAGGGTACAAACCATTGAGAATGTATTCAAATCGTTCCTTAGTACCATATATTGCTTCGTACTCTTTCCTAAACATGGTTAACTCTCTAATTAGTTTAGCCCGAACCAATCCTTGATTTTCTTCACCCTTATTAAAACACTCTGCAGCAATGCGAAATCCACAATGACCGTCACCCTTAACATCAATAATATCTATATATGAATGCATGAAGAGTGGCATATACTCCATGTATTTAATTGAACGGCAAGGTAAAACATTAGGAGACAAATTACCAATGCGAGCAGTCTTCCTTTTGGGCTTCGATGATTTTGACTGTGATGCTTGAGAGTCAGGAAATTGTTCATCAATGTACTCCCAATAAGATGGAGATCTGGTGGTTGAACTATTGCATTTAGCTGACTTTCCCCGCTTTTTGGCCCCTTTTGTATCTACCTACTTGATCGGTGGAGTCAATGATGTAATTTCTGGATAAGCTATCAGACGCAATTGATCCCTGATTTGTAGCTTCATACTATGATCTGATGATTTCAACCGTTCTTAAAACAAACAAAAATATTTATTTAAATACTTAAACCTGAAAGTCAATGTTCTGGTCTAAAATATAAAGTGTATAATTATGTCGGTTACCTGAATTACATTAAACTCTTGCAAGCAGTCAACTTCACCATCAACAGTTTCATCAATCTGTAATCTCTTCCAATGAGTGTTAACCTCATCTAGTCTAATAGGTAGCTTTTTTTCAATCTTCAAAGCTATTAAACAAGCACACGGTAACCCATATGTTTTCTTTATCACACAACCACACTTTTTTCGATTCTTCCCGCAATCGCGTGATCGAATTTCTTCACCGCGAATAAAGTGTAAGGCCTGTCGAGAGATGTTATACACCAACTTAATGTACAAAAAATGATTTTTAAAATAATGTTCAACAGCAGTAGTACTCTGTCCAAATGACGTCTTTATCTTAGTCAGCTGGTTTGGGACCATTTGATTTATTGCCTCCCAACCCTTGACCAAATCACCCTTACAATCCGTCAAATATTGTTTTAGCGCACCATGTTGTGACTCAACTCTGTTGGTGGTAGTGTTCCCAATGTGCATAACACTGTCTGTTCATCCACTCACAAATTTTTCCTTCACCGGATCAAGGACTGTAGTTTCAACATATTTGACAAAATTTGGAAAATTTTCAAACACTTTCCTAAAATCAACAACTGCAGTCGTATATGACTCTTCTGAAGTCGAATCTACAATTGAATTCCATTGAAGTTTGAGTGTCTTAAGTAACTGAAACATCTTTTCGTCTTTTGCTTTGCAAAGGGCCTTAAACTTAGCTTTCACGTTTTTATAAACATGAACCCGACACACTAAAGCAGTTGAATTCGGAAAAACCTTTGCAACAGCATTCATTAATGACTTATCCCTATCGGTGACAATGACCTTCGGAAAGGTCTCCTTACTTATCAAAAGACTCTTACATGTCTCAAGAGCCCATACAAAATTATCTTCTTTTTCATTCGCGATATAGGCAAATCCAACATTGTACGATTCCTCAGTTGACGTTACACCGACTATCTCAAATAAAGGCATTTTATACTTGTTTGTTTTGTACGTTGAATCCATCATCAAAACAGTCGGAAAAGTGTTAAACAATTTAATACTCATTAAAAAATGTCTTGTATAGTTGTGGAGTCACCAATTGTTCTACACTTGTGAAAATATTTGTGAGTTTCACAACACTTCAAGAGATGTTGCAATTCAGAGAGTTCACCCCTAACATCTGTTTTAAACCTCTGGCGCGCATTGTATATTTGCTTCATATTTATCTTGCTATCTGGATTTCGCCCTTTCAACATCGTCATAATGTTCTTCGGCGCCACCAAATTCTTAGTCAACTCGCGTACACACTCCTTCTCCTTCGGTTTTAAGCGTCCAACAAGAAGATGACCTTCTAATGTTTTTGACATCTCATGGTTATGTTCACCACACACAACACTTAGACTCCATTGTTCTGATGCCAAATAATAACCTCGCTGCCTGAACGGACACAATGTTTTCCTCGTAGCTGTGTCTTCTTTCTTTGATTTCTTTTTCCTTTCTTTGTAAACACCACCTCTTTCACATCCCAATATAAAAAACTTTTTCCTATTATAAGCCCCATTGTCTGATTTCCAAATCACAATAGAAAATCCAGCGATCAGAGCCTGTCGTTTACACCAATCAATCATGACATCTCGCACCTTCATCTTTTCACAATTTACAAAATATTTGCCGGTGTCAACAACAACATTAGATTGTTCGTCATCGGGTTCCACAACGTTGGATTGAACGACGAGAGCATTGGGTTGAACGACGACAGGTATGTCGGGTTCATCAATGTTTGGTTTCAATTCAATAGTAGGAGGTTCATCCATTACAAAAAACCTACGCTATCAACCAAACACAAAAAAAGCAAGTTATACACTATTGCGGTAGCTACGTACCGAAAGGGTACATTTCGGTAGCTACCTACCGAAAAATGGTCATTTCGGTAGCGATTTACCAGAAAATGTATTGACAGCAAAACCAAGCAAATTCGAAAAATAAACGGATTAAAGCGCTTATTACCTGTTGTATGGCAACCAATCAGTGTAGGAACCCTCTATGGATGTATAAACGTCGATTTCTTGCTTCTGAAACGCAAAAATACAACTTAGATCGCAAACATTGTGATTGTGTGTTGAAGAGGTAATGAAAGTACAAGTCTGTCAGCTAGACCCTATATTGACCAGTTTCGGTAGCTGCGTACCGAAATGGAGCGTGTTCAGTCCGTAGCTACCGAAACTGTTAATTTTTTAAAAAAATACATGTTTTCGGTAGAAAGTTACCGAACACGTATATTTATGTTATAAACCACGCCAACAATGTAACGTGACATTAGTTCGGTAACTAGGTACCGAAATGTCTTTGATTTGGTAACTTCTTACCGAATGCTTCAAAGGGCAAATGGGTCATGCAGGGGGGCCTGGGAGCAAATGGTAGGGGCGAAAAAAGCAATTTTCCATTTTTTTTTGCACCTTTAGATTAAACAATCCATCAGAACCTATCATAGTCCAACCACACTCAATCCAATCATCAACTCTGTCTCTTTCATTACACATCCCTCAATTCCATTCTCTTTTGATATAGATTATTTTACAAGTGACAATAACAATTTAATATCAACACAGACCAAAATAAAAACAATCACAACATTTTTTTTGGGAGGATTTAGAAAGTGTCAAACTATACAAGAAAATTAATATATTTGCATAAGTGGAAATAGCCAAAATAAATCTACTTTCAATTCTTCAGTTTTTTTAACTAAATTCTTAAAAAAAAATTGTGACGAAATTCTTCAACTTTTTCAAATATAGAAGTAAAAACCTAAATCAATTTTTTTCTCTATAAAACTGAAAATACGAGAATGGTAACTTCTTGTTTTCTTTTTGGATTTACATTCTTCATAACTATATAGTCTTTGTTTTAAATAATAATAATAATAATAGTATATATTATTTATATATATGGATACCGAACTATATAGTGTTTGTTTTAAATAATAATAATAATAATAATACTCCTCCTCTAGTCTTAAATATAAGAAACAAAAAAAAAAGCACACCCTTTAAGAAAGTGGTGTAAATGATTAGGAAAAATGTCATTTCCACATTTACCCTTACTTTTTGTTTAAATTAAATTATTATTTATTATGGATAAAAGTAAAACTAAGGGCAAAATTGGAATATTGATAATAAATATAATGATTACAGTAGCTTTTGTTTATATTTAAGACTTTCAATTTTTTTATTTTGTTTCTTATATATGAGACCGAAGGGAGTATATATTATTTATACCGAACCCGTGCGAGAGCCAAATCATATGAACTACAGTATAGGTTGTATATCATGAGTCATGACAAGCAAACTTATTCTCTGCGGAATTACTATAAGCTAGTTTCAGGGAAGGTATCCATTAACTGCCATAAAGATGAGCCCTTGAAACAAGCACACAAATGAAGGAAGTGTTTTGAGTAGGTCCTAAAATGGACTTTGGGTTACTAGTTGGTCCTCCTCGCTCACTAACTGCACTAGTAATATTATCTGATGTATGACATTTTTGCAGATGGGAATATACTGTAAATGTGTAATGCAGTTTATCCAACAGGCCAACTTGAGATTTAACTATAAAGAAGTATGAGCAAGGGAGGAGAGGGACCAGGTGTGCGTGCATAACCGTTTTTGTGGAGTCCTCCATGTGAATGGAATGAGTCACACCAGGTACTGGCAAAACATTTCCAAGATTACAAAAGCAGAAATATCAACAAAGAAAGTCTTACAAAAGCCAAACACTCCCCTAATTTTGTTTTCCTGCTAGATTTAATTTAAGGTTTTGGTATTTTCTAGTGGTTTTTCATCCTTTCTATTGCATATAATAGATCAATGTTTATAAACTTCAAATAAATTTGATGTGGCCACTAATGTTTCAGTTATATGTTTATTTTTCTTAATATAGGTCGTTAAATTCCTATTCCCTTGGATATTTTTTAGTTATTGAATATGGCTGTCAAGAGTCCACTGTTTGGCATCTACCATAATTCAATGGAAGGTTTTTAGTTTGCGCCATCATGCAGCAACACCAATAGCTCAAATTAAGGGTTAACCAGTACAAGTCATTTAAAAAAGTAATGCTTACAGCTGTACAAGGCAATAATATATTTGAGAGTAAAGTATCAAATATTCATTATATTATACATATGTTAATTTAACAATGTGTTGCATTTTTTTCAAATCACAATTATCTCGCTATGAAGAGTTGAATATTAAGACTTTTTTCCACTTCACAAGGTGAGTTTCACCTCTAAAGATAACCGCCCTCTACCTCTCTCTCTTCCTTTAAAACAGAAAGAACCAGGCAAGAATGAAACAGCAAATGTAATAACAGTATCAGCCCATTTTATCCATTGTCAATAGAAATACGATTTCCGGATGCAAGAAAATAATATACCTTCCTAGGATATGTACACGTCAATGTTGTGTCACTGAATCAAATTTCTCCACTTGTCCTTCAGATCAACCTGACAAAATAAAAATTGAAGTGTTATTAAAGGCACAACAAGTTCAGAAAGAAACAACACAAAGTTTTTGGTGCATAGATTGCATACTGCACTTCTCAATTCAAATATGTTGCTGTAAAATTTTCGGATTGCACTCCAGCTTCCTTCGCCAAACCTGCATGAGAAATAGAGTGAATGAGAACATGAAATCATAATATATGAAACTGCAGCAACAGTCATGAATTTTCCACTTTAACTATAACTTGCACAGTTGCACCCATGATAGTTCACTAGGAAATTTATGGTTTGACTAGTTTTGGAAAAAAACATACATTTTTACACCAGCCCTTAGTGTCTCCTCTTCCAATGAAGTCCATCTCCTTTTCTTCTTTTTTGGCAGCGGTAAGTTCTCTATTGAATCATTCCACTGCTAAAAGAAGGAAATAACTAACGGGTCAATTCCCAATAGAATAGAAAGTACATCCAAGTACAAACTTAGTGAACACCACAACAATCAAAAGAAACCACCAATACAAGAGACTCTTAACAAATCTAAATGATAAAAAAAAGACAACACTTTGAGGGTGAACATCTGCAGAATCTACAGGCCACTGAATCTGATGAAAGCATGGTTTAAAACCGTGGTTCAACACATTGCAGTTATGGCAGTTTCCATAACCACTCACAACCGCAGTCAGTCACTACTGCATCAATGCCAGTTTTTTGTAATGGTTCAGAATTTTAGTAACTGCGGCAATATTTAAAACTACCAGTGGTGGTAATTCTTTCGAAAGAACTTCCTTCAAGAGACAGTAAGCATTTTGCATAACATTTTTTTTACAAGAAGCCATCATTTAGGCCCTTATGGAGAACATATGAATATCATAAAGAACCTACCTCCAGATTAGAACAGATAATTACATGGATTATTACCTCGAAAGTATGAACAGAACTTCCACGTTCCATTAACTTGGGGCGACGACGACTACTACTACTACAATGAACAGAAGACTTCTTTCCAGGATTGACATCATTAGGCTGATAAAGTATAAAAGTCTTGCATGCAGTTAAATCTGGTACATCTACATTTCCACTCTGGTTTTCAATGGGTGGCCTGTGATTTATATCTTTTGTAGCCAATTTGGATCTTACAACTTCAGATGCCTGCAATGCATCAGGAAGAGGATCCTTGACCACTGCCTTTAACTCCATAGAACTTGATTTAAGGGATTCCCGAACTTTTTTTACTTCACCACTAGACAAGCTTTCACATTTACACGACAAATTTGTTGTTTTTGCTACCTCCGGCGCTTCCTCAGCACCAGAGATTCTAACTCCCTTGTGGTGTGTTCGAATTGCAGAGTGCTTGCGTTTGCGTTGAAGATTGTCTTTCCGGATTTCTATTAGGAGAGACAGATATAGTTAAAGATAATGTAAATAACAACCAAATAAGTGTAGGCAATGCAATAGTTGAGCTGTGTCATAACTTGTATAAACAAAGTACGGAGATACTTTGCATACCCATTCATGATTAATACTTTATAAACCAAAACAATCAAAATACAAATCTATTTTTTTGAGATAGAAAGTGTGTAACCAAAGTACAATTTCTCGGGCCCTAAAAATACTCATATCCTTACAAATTATTGCATATAAAACACAAAAATCCATTGCTAGTATAATGATCAAAATCCATAATTAGTGCATATATCAAGAACATGTTTACAAGCAAAAACAAAGAAACCCTAATAAAACACACAAGAGATACTCAAATTAAACAGCACAAAAATCCATAGCTAGTAGTATAATGATCAAAATCTACTCTCACCATTTATCCAATAACTCAAACCTTTATAACATCAGATAACACTATTGTTTGCAGAACCAAAAAATAAACACAGTTTGCTACCAATAACTATAATTTAAAGCATTGACATCAAAACTTACAAAGCAACCACTCAAAGTTCACAGAAAATCTAATTTTTTTCAACTCTCCAAGATTTGTTTTGAATCGATTGAAACAAAAAATAAAATAAAAAACACACCTTTATCTCCCTTCGAAGAATCACATCCACCCACTTCCTGATTTGCATCATTAGAAGTCCCAACTCTCTTTTCCAATTGCTCATTGCCATGATTTTCGCCCATTGTCGCCACATCACCATCATCATTCACTTTATCATTCACATTCTCATTCTTGTTATCCTTCTCATCATCACCAACAGAGTTCATTTTCTCCTTTTCCAAACCTTCTAACATTCCATCACACTTCTTCGCAATTTCACAAACACCTTCAGTGCGTAAACCCTCCCCATCAGAAACCAACTCCATCGAATCAATAAACGAAAGTCCAATAATTCCCCAAGCTTCCTTCAAAAACCTCTTCATTTCATTCATAGCATCTCTCCTTGTATTCAACCCAATAAGCCTCTCCGAAACTCCAGCATCAAAAAGCGCAGCTTCAACTTCTTGTTTCCACTGAACCAACTCATCAGACATAAGCTTACTCCTCCGTTCCTCCGCCGACAATTGACAAACCCTTTCACGCCAGATCCGTCGAACAGCAAAAAAGTACTCACCGGAAGGACTTTCAGGACAAGTAATAAGATACTTAACAGTGTTTTCCACCGCAACAGCACAGTAAGCACTGCGCATTGTTTCCAAGATTGGAATTGCGTCGTTGTGGTAAAGATTTTCGAGGTGTTCGAGAATTTCGAGAGAGGTTTCGGAGAGAGAAGCGTTGAGGAGAGAAGTTTGGAGAGTGCGGAGGAGAAGTGCTATTTTGAGACGAGAATCGGCGGTGGAATGTGGAAGAAAGGTGGTTAGGGTTTTTTGAATGATTGAATCGGGAACGAAGCTTTGAAGGAGAAATTCCATTGTCCAATTTGATATCACTTTGTCCATTGATTTCACTTCATTTGGGATTTTTCTGATTTGTATATCACTTTTGGTTTGGGCAATACATCTTATATTACCTTAATACCCCACTTAATAATTTGACACATTATCCTTTTAAGAGCAAAACTTGTCTTTATACCACTTATTTTGTCTTTTTAATTCCCACTCTTTTTTCAAAGCCCGTTTATTACCGATTAAAAAATTAGTGATTTTAATATTCAATAATTTAGAGATTGGTTTTTAAAGATTTTATAGAAAAGTAAAATTTATTTTGTGTTTGTTTATTGTAATAAAAATCACTTTTGTGACTAAAATAATCTTTTGTTTATTTGGATACGACATGTAAAAATGATTTTTTTTAATTACAATATAACTTTCTCCTTTAAACATTTATTTTTCTCTCTCCTCTAAAAAAATCTATTATTTCTCATTTTTAGCTATTTTCTGATTATTTTTAGTTTCTGATTATTTTAAAATCTGTAACAAACAGATGCAATATTTTTAGAAGTGATTATTTTTATAAAATAAGTGATTTTTTTTTAAAAAAAAAAGCTTATAACAAACGGGCACTCACTCTCACGCCTTTTTCAAATTCACACTTCTTGACTGACCCACTGAAGGGAAGATCTATATTGAGGCCCGCCGATGTTTTGGTGTATGGGTGGGTAGGAGGAAAACATACATGTGTTGACTTGACTGGAGTTTCCCCACTTGTGGGATTGTCGAATGGAGATTTTATTGTAGGACAGACAACCCTCTAAGCTGCTTCAAACAAAGTGGCTAAACATGAGAAAGCATGTTCTGACAATCAACATGCATTTATACCATTTGCATTTGACACGTTTGGTTTCCTAGCACCAGATGCTGTGAATATTTTGCAAAGAATTCAAAGAGTCATGCATAGCAATGTAGTGTCTCCTAGGTCTGTAGATGTAGTATTTAAGAGAATTGGTTTTGCCATCCAAAAAGAATTAGCGGCGCAGCTTGTTGCCCGTTTGCTTTCTATCCAAATGTAATTATCTTATATATAAGCAAATTATATTAAAAAAAAAAAAAAAAAAATTCTCTTTCTCTCCTCTCAATTCATTCATCTTCTTTCTCTTCTGGAAATGGATTCCCTGCGGTCACTATTTGAGTGCAAGTGAATCTCAGCCATCAAAATTTATTAAGATATATTATTTATTTGATCAAAAGTTAATCCAAAAGTTGTAATGTATTGACTGCATGGTGTGGTGACTGCATGGAATCCAGGTGCTTCTCTTCTCTCTGTCCCTCATTTTTTTCCTCCATTTTTTTCTTATCTCTTCTTTCTAACTTTATAATTCTCTCATCTTGTCATTTTCTCTTTCTTATTTTTGCATCGTATTAAGTATTAACAATTGTGTCTTTTACTCATTTTTTGTTTATGTCTAATAAAATTGGATTCTTTGTTTTTGCAGAACAGGCAAGGAGTAGAAACAGGAAAACGGTTCTGACAAACAAAAAAGAAAGAAGAGGAAAACGGGTAAATAAACTCAAGTATTCTTTTTATTCTGTATGTAGTTTGCATTAAACTTGGAAATAATTGTTTTATTTCTACAGAATCACAGACAACAAAAGTCTTAAACAATAATTGTTTTATTTCTACATAATCCAAACTTAAAGTATTTCTATCTTACTCCTATATTCATAGTTATTGCAAAATTTATTTATTTATGCGGGGATTATATTTATACTTATATATTATTATGGGGACTTAATTTTTGTGGTTATTTTTAGGAGACCCGTGTTTTTACTCATATATTAATAAGGTTGTATATTTTTTATAATTCTTAGGGGACCTATGTTTATGCTCATATTTTTACTATTCCTTTTTTGAGACTATTATTAAACTGAACTTTACCAATCATTTTTCTTATACTCATATATTAATGCGGGAACCTATTTAACTTAGTGATTTTTACGAGACTTATATTTATATTCATATATTAATACGGGAACCTAAATATTTTTGGTGATTTCTACGAATCCTATGTTTTTACTCATTAATAAAGTTGTCCATCCTTAGATAATTTCTACTGGACCTATATTTATATTCATCTTACCATTTTTACTTTCATCTATACTATTATTTTTTACTATTACTAATTTATTTATTTAACTAAATGGGAGCGGCAACGCCGCTCGCCCCGTGCGAATGCACAGTCTACTGGCTAGTTAACAATGACTAATCTATTATGTGAATCGAGGGTAGGACAAAATTTGAATTTTTTTGTTCTTTATATTTGTCTAAAATACTAAAATATTTTTTTGTCAATCAAAAAACAAAATTTATTCAATATTTTAAAAGTCCGTTTGGCCTAACTTTTTTAGTTCTTAGAAGCTATCTGAAATCTAGAAGTGAAAATAAGAGCATTTTAAAAAAAATCAAACGGCACAGCTTGTTGCTCGTCTATCTTTTGTTAATGTGTAATATATATATATATATATATATATATATATATTCAAAAGTAAGTTTTAACCTCTTTTCCCATAAGCTCATTTAATCCAATTTTGCACATTGAAAAAAATCTGTTTTTTACGGTTAAGAGCTTTATTAAAAATGTGTTTGGTCAAACTTTTGATTAAAAAAAAGAATAAAAGCTAAAAACAAAGTCGGGTCAAATGGTACCTAAATATTTTTCATGTGTTGTTCTAACTTATATCTTATATTGTCATATATTGTTCTGTCTAACACTTACATTTTACAGATCAAACATACTCTTAAATTTAAGAGGTTTAAAATATTTAGGCAAAATTACACTGCAAGTCTTT
Source organism: Trifolium subterraneum (assembly GCA_951799995.1). NCBI lineage: Eukaryota > Viridiplantae > Streptophyta > Magnoliopsida > Fabales > Fabaceae > Trifolium > Trifolium subterraneum. The sequence goes on along the minus strand of OX637466.1, from coordinate 10,660,573 downwards.
TATATTATTTAATTGTAACATTCTTAAAGTGATACATTCTCTAAGAGTCGTATATTCTTCTTGCTGATCAAAGATTATTGGTCCTTTATATTTTTTCATCTCGTTTTAGTCATTTATTTATCAAAATAGGTACGGTTCAATCTTTTAAATTTTATTCATTAAAAAATGCTGAAATAATAAATGTATTAATAATGTTATTTTTTAAATAATCTTTTTAAAAAAGATGAGGAAAATCCTATGCCACATGAACATCTTTATGAACTTCATCATGTTCCTTAAACCAAACAAATATCCACCCATATATTACATTAATTACAAGAAAGTCCTCATTTACTGGCATCTAAATTCCCTCACTAGCATTTGGATACTCGGCTGCAAATTGCTCTGCCGCAGTGACTGCTGCAAATTGTTGGCCACTTGATTGATCTATATGTTATTATACAATGGGATTAAACATATAAAAATAATACAATAATAAAACCTTCCAAATCTATCCATCGTAACTCTAATCTCCTATTACCAAACAACGGTCTTTTCTCTTTCACAGACATTAACAGCTTCACTTAACATTCAAGTTAAATATATTTTGACACGATCATTTTTTATTATCTATTTTTTATTCTTCCTTCTCGTTCTGTAAAGCCAAATTTTGAAGTTGATGGGATGGCATAATAACAGCGGCACATTCAATAGCAATATCCCAAATTAAAACAAACAAAATATTTTAAAACAGAAAACTCATAATTCATATGTTGCTTTGTCACAAATAGTTGAGGTGAAGGCATAAATCTATGGGGGTGGAAGAGGATAAGAGCTTATACCGTGGTGGCTCACTCAACGTTGGGGAAGAACAACAGTGGCCGACCACGGTAACGAACGGATTGTTTTTGCTTTGTATAACTGTGCTTCCTTCTCTCCATTTTCAATTTATTTTTCTAATTCATTCATTCACCCTGTTTTGGTTTCTAATTTTACAGAGATATAATTGTTTATTCATATTTAATTGGAGTATAAATGGGTTTCAGTTTAAAGTTCAGAAACTACAGATTGGTGGTCTTCATAGGTTGAAATAGAAATTGGGTTAAGTTAGTTAAGTGAGAACAAATTGTAGGAGAAAAAAAATAGAAGAAGAAAGAAAGCGAAGGGAAGAACAGGGGTGAAGTCGGCAAAAAAATTGAAACAAAGAAATGTTGGACTGTTTTTATCATTATGTTTCTCACTAAATATATCAGCCGTACAAATAATCCAATGGCCAATACACATGCGGCAGAGATTGCAGCAGAGGATCTGGCAGCCGAGGATCCGGATAGCCCTCACTAAGTGTGAATTTTCGCCAGTGAGTTTAAATTTACTAACGGAAATGGTCTGTCAGTAAATCCTTCGTCAGTAAATTTACTGATGAAAAATTCCGCCAGTAAATTCGTCAAAACGTGGGAGAACAGCAACCGACCACTTAGTGGCGGAAATTTCCGTCAGTAAGTGCGTGTCAGAATATCAAACTTACTGGCAGACATTTCCGCCAGTAAGTGTGTCAGCGTACAGTATATATATATATATAATTAATAAAATATAATAATTAATAAATTCGTACCACATAAAATATAAATCATATTCAACACAATAAATTTATATACATCCCACATAAAATAGTTTTAAATATTACAAATTTAAATTGCAATAAAATAGATTCATCAAAATATAAACTAATATATAATTATTACTAGAATTTCTATTGTAGTACTGATTATTTTGATTTCCATCTGCACTCTCTCCGTCTCGACGTTCGTTTCCTTTGTTTGCACTTCGGTCTTGATGGGTTTGGTTGTCAAAAGGGGTAGAACCTGCTGCAAGTAACTCGGAAATCATGTCATCGCTTACCCTCACATTATCACTCCTCGTGGCGGCAGGATTAAATGGTGGGAATTGACTTGGCGCATAATCAAAAGTAGGCCGATAAAGTATTTCCTGATATGATAAGTTATGCGACGTATCTTGCCATGCTCGTGAACTACCGCCAGACTCTTGAAATGATGATGAACTCTGAAATTGTGTCATGGGCTGAAATCGCGTGGACTTATGAACTGATGAGTGGCGAGGTAGCATATGCGGAAAGTTTGGTTGTTGCTGATGAGGATGCGAGCTGGCATATGCTGAGTGGCGAGCTGGCATATATTGGGAATGATGTTGTTGTGGTTGTTGCTGATATTGTTGTCCCCGGTGGTTTTGTGATGAAAACATTTGTTGCAACAATAATTTCATGTCCTCCCTTGCTTCAGCTCGGAACTGCGACCTCATTTGTTCGATGTGAGATTGGAGTTGAGATGTGACCTCCATTAACTTGGACCCGAGCATCATTATCAGCTTTGATGCGGCGTTCCATCTCTTCTAAATCGAACTGTGCATGAGATCGAGCTGTAGAACTGCTTTTGTCAATTGAACCAATAGAGAAGCTAGGATTATATTTATATCCTGATGGGTCCTCATCACCATTAAAGATGCATTGTCGGCACCCCTAAGACGATTTTTTGGCATCCCGCTAGCAACCTCGACAAAATGGTCAATCATTATTGTTTCTCTAACATTCTTTTAATAGTGAATTATATGTAACTAATATTGTAATAATTTTGGAATTTTTAGTGAATTTCAAAACACATACACACACTATTTTTCTGTAAATAATAAGATTATTTAAATCATCCCAATTTTTTGTATGTAAGTATGTTTAAATATATGTGTGATTATATTTTATAAATATATGTAAATATGTTTTAATATCTACAGTTTCAATAATTTTTAAAATTTATTTTGATGTATGTGCATCAACAATTTTTACAATTGATGATTTTTTTTCTTTTCATCCTTTCGTCTTATGCACCACATGATATTATTGTTTACACTACTCCTTCATATAAGGTAAGATCTTTAATATATAAAAAAAAAGACAATTCTTGTTCTGATAATAAATCAATTTCTTTAAAAGTGTCTTCTCAAATATTCACTCGGCAGAATTATATCTCATATTTTATTGGTTAGAATGTTTTTAGCAAGCGATTTTGTTTATCTCTTTTTACTATGCTTGATTCTTGTTCTCTTTTTTTTCGGTATCTTTCTCTCTTTTTTAATGAGGTTTTTGTCCCCTCATTTTTTCTTTGTCTTTTTTTCTTTAATATTTTTTATTTGGATTTTAAGTTTAGGTTTAATTTTATGATTATGATTATCTATTTTAACAAAATAAAAAATAGACGCGTGCTTGTGGAACTCTGAGGTGGCTAAGACTTAAATGATCCTTGTAAAAAAAAAAAAAGACAATTAAAGGATCAATATGTTACAAACATTAAACTTAAAAACTCTTTAATATGCATTTGTCCTAAATTTTAAACATGCCTTATGTTAATTACCTCCATGGATTCTTCTTACATCCTTGGACGAATGACATACTTATTTATTCGAGGTGCTCTTATTTGTTGTTGATTTTATCAAATTCATATTGTTTGTTACATACTCCCTCTAGTCTCATATATAAGAAAATATTGACTTTTTAAATTTATTATAGAATTGATGTATCTAGACAATAATATAGTCTAAATACATTAATTCTACAATGAATCTAAAAAGTAAAAATGTTTCTTATATATGAAACTAGAGGGAGTATATACTTATATATTATAATTATAAGAACCACATGACTTGAATGTTAACATCCAAATCTTTTATTTTCTACTTTAATTTTGTTTCTATATTTCTCTCTTGAGAGATCAAGTAGATCATTTATATACTATAGAGTATATAGTATTTAAAAATGATACACATTATTAAATTATTTGGACTGTCGTTTGCCTCCAACATCAATATATCCTCAATCTATATAAATTTTAAGGTCTACAAAAGCAACAAATAGAGGTCTCTTTTATCTCCTTTCAACTTATTCACATGAAAAAAAAATTAGTTATATTCCCATTAATCAACAAAGAAAATAAGTACGTTAAAAAAAAAAAAAGAAACAAATAAGCTAAGACATTATAATAATAAAATAATACGTGAAAAAGAAAATTAATTTAATTACAAACATTATCTATACTATATATAAAGAGGATAGATGAGTTTGAGGTGGCTGTGAGGATATATGAGTTTAGGGTGATTTTTTCATAATGACAAGATTACCCTTCACTAATAATTGCAACTTGGTCAAGGAACTTTATTTGGAGTGGTGACATAAATAAAAAGAAGCTAGTGACTATGGCTTGGAAAAAAGTTTGTACTCCTATTGCTGAAGGTGGTTTAGGCCTTTGATCTCTTCTAAGACTAAATGAAGCGGCAAATTTAAAACTTTGTTGGGATCTCTTGCTTTCTAAGGAAGACTGGGCTATAATTCTTAAGAAGAGAATTTTTAGAAATGGTACTGTGATCAACCATCATGTTTTTTCTTCAATTTAGAGTAGTGTCAAATCTGAGTATTCCATAGTTATGAATAATACTAGTTGGAAAGTTGGATCTGGGCTCTTTATCAATCTTTGGCTTGATTCTTGGTGCTGCGAGCCTCTATATCATTCTTTAAATATTCAACAAAATGTTCTTCGTTGGCTTCCCACTAAAGTCTATGATATTATCCATGATCAGAAATGGCTTATTCTTCCCGTTGAGCCTTTGGAAGATCAACTTTGTTGGAACCATGTTTCTTCTGGCGTGCTTACCTTGAAAGATGCTTATGAATTTAAGAGGTTGCAGCTGCCTAATCTTAGCTGGACTAAAACAGTTTGGTGTAAGGATGTGCCACCTTCCAGATCTCTTCTAGTTTGGAGATTGATGCATGACAAGATCCCTACTGATGAAAAGCTTATGGAAAGAGGTTGTAGCCTTCCTTCTTTATGTTCTCTTTGTCTTAGTTGCTTTGAGAATACTTTTCATCTATTTTTTGAGTGCAGCTTTGCTTTTACTCTTTGGGGTTGGCTAGCATCTGTCTTAGGTATGACTCTTCACTTTCAATCCTTAGAAGATATTTGGGATTTTTGTGACAGATCATGGACACTTCAATGTAAAATTGTCATTAAATCTGCTGTCATCAATATTATAAGTGCTATTTGGTTTGCTAGAAATAATTCCAGATTTAATAATAAGATTACTCATTGGAAAACTGCTGTGAACTGGATTAATGCCAATGTCTCTATGGCTGGGAATCGATCAAATTGTTGTTCCTTCTCTACTATTTCAGATTTCAGCATTCTTAAGAAGTTTAATGTCACCATTCATCCTCCAAAAGCTCCTGACATTAAAGAAGTTATTTGGCATCCTCCAATTGGTCTTTGGTTGAAATGCAACACTGATGGGGCTTCTAACAATCTCACAGCTTCTTGTGGAGGTATCTTTACAAATAGCAATTCTGAGTTTATTTGTGGTTTTGCTGATAACATTGGTCACAATTCAGCTTACATAGCAGAACTTTGTGGAGCTATGAGAGCCATTGAGATTGCAGCTAGTCAAAATTGGCTGAACTTATGGCTAGAAACTGATTCATTATTAGTAGTCCGTGCTTTCAATTCTCATGAGTTAGTGTCTTGGTCTTTAAGCAACAGATGGTTCAATTGTACTAGGCTTATTAGAAATATGAATTTCTTTGTTTCTCACATTTATAGAGAGGGAAATCATTGTGCTGATGGGTTTGCAAATCTAGGTCTTAATATAGATAATTTCACCATTTGGTATGATCTTCCCCATGCCATTAGGGGTAGTTTCAATGATAATAGAACAGGTAGACCTAATTTCAGATTTTGTAATGGTTAGGGAGGTTTTGGCCTAGCCCCCTCCCTTTATTTTGTTGTTTTCTCTTTCCTTATCTATTTATACAGTTTGGGGTAGCAGCACTTTGCTGCTCCTCTTTTTTGGTAAAAAAAAAAATATAGATAAAGAGGTTACACGAGTTTCCAAGATTGCCCTTAACTTCTACTTAAAATAACACAATAGTAACTGCACAATTTACTTTCTCCACTAACTACCTCTCTTTATAAGCGCATAAGTTAAACACAGGCGCGCCTGCCTGGCCCGCTAGTTTCAATAAAAAAAATGGCTTACATGACCGTTCCAAGGGTTTCATAATTGGACATTAAACCCATTTCATATGATGGGAGTTGCTGGTGTATTGGCCGCCGCCCTATTATGCGCTATTCATGGCGCTACCGTAGAAAATACCTTATTTGAAGATGGGGATGGTGCAAGTTCATATAAATAGGCATATCCTTACATGAACTGTCATTTCAGAGGCTTTCTAAGCAGCAAGGACTCAACAAAAGCAAAAATAGAAGCTTGTTTTATCTTGTATTATAATCAATAGAAAGAAGAAAAAAAGAAAGGAATGCTTGAAAATTAAACTCACAAACATTATATTGCTAAAAAAGGAGACTTAAATATTTGGAGATCTATATAATAATAAGGTAATTTAAGTCCGTACATTCTGCAAGCAAAATAATGGATAGCTAAGACATGTTTGAATAGTGAGAAAGAAAACAAAAAACTATCATACAAATTTGAAGAGTACTTTCTACGAAATTGCTTAGAAATAATTACAATGAGTGAAACCAAGATTTTTACTAAAGATATTTAAGACTCGTGTACAAAGTTATACACAAAAATTAAGATCATGGATTGGTGAAACTAATTAATACAATAGATGATAACATATATTTACACGAGAGACCATATTTCAGAGGCTTTCTGAGCGGCAATGATGCATCAACAAATCTATCTACTAATATAGACTAAGAAATGTTATACTGATATTCAAGTTTATTTTGTCGTATCAATATAAAATTTTAACTTTAATTCATATATCAAGTTTATTTTGTCGTATCAATATAAAATTTTAACTTTAATTCATATGATGCTATAAAAACTAATGTCAAGATATATACGAAGAGCAGAAATAGAAATAAAAACGAAAATTAAAATAATTGAAGTATACCACTTAGAAGTTGCTTGGAGAAAATGACAATGACTCAACACTAAAACATATGCTATAAACATTTAGCACATCTACGCAAAATGATATATTTATATGCATATGAGATCATAGATATGAAATAATAATTTGTAATGTTTGAGAAAAAAAATTATTACTAAATGAAAAGTGTAACCGATTAGTTAATTAATAATAAAATTATTAGCAATAGATAGCTAAGGAATATGAAAGGAAAAGAAAGAAGAGGTGCAATTATGTTGATTAATTTTTTGTTGTCATTACTTATCAAAAACAAAAATTATTATATAACATGAGTAGTGGAAGACATGAGAATCATCAGTACTCCATAGACGTTTTTTTTTCAGTTTTTTTTCTTCAAAATTTGTTTTCGCTTTTTATGATCTTACTCGGTAATAGAAAAAGAAAATGTGTTTTAGATAATATTTAAATTAAATGTAATTATAACTTGAAAAGACACAAAAAAAATCTTGAGAGAAATAAATAGATAGGTGAACATAAATTCATAAAATATTATAATTTCAAACAATAATTAGTATAAAATAATTGAACAAATAAAAAATTTACTTTTATTTATCTATAATTTTAGCTACTATGGAAAACAATCATTAAAATTATTTTAAAAATGAATAGGATAATGAGAAATAAAAAAATTTACTTTTATTTATCTCTAATTTTAACTACTATGGAAAACAATCATTAAAATTATTTTAAAAATGATTACGATAATGAGAAATTAATAAAAATTCTTACACGCGCCAAATTATTAAATTAGATTTTGCATTAGTACAATATTGGAGAGTGGGAGTGGTAAATAGTTATGCAAGAGAATAAAAAGTAGTATAAATTTTTTATTAGTGGAAAAAAAAGAAGAAACTAAAGGTATATATAAAGTTAATCCAATAGTTAATCATCACCACCACATAGAATTTTAGAATGTAAAAAGATTGTCTAGCTAAATATTGTATTCTCCTACGCATCGAGAGAAGGGAGTATCTTTTGAAAACATTGCAAGTGATCAAGAAGTTTTTGTTGGTGAAGGCACATAAAACTTCAAACAATGACAAGGGCAAGGAGTTGTTTGTTGATCCAATTAAAGAACAATTATTTCTATTCATCGGATATTACTGTTCATTACCTACGTGTAGCAGGTTCCGCTGTATTTATATGATTTATCATACAATTTTTGAACTACTATTTTTTTCTATTCTTATTTTTTTTGTCTTACTAGTTTTTTCTATTCTTAATCGTTGTGTGATTTATGAACAATTGTTAAATGTTTGTAGTACGAATTTGAAAGAGCTTAAATTAAAGGAAAACTTGAGTAGCTTATAGGAAAACATTGTGCTGATGCAACACTCTATTAAAAAAAATCAATCTCTATTAAAACAATGTTTACTACAAAAAATATATATATAAAAAAATTGGACCAAGTAAGGTCTTTTTTTATATATTTCCTAAAAGTCATGCTAATTTATATTTTCTATAAAAAAGAATTTAGACTTATTTTTATATTTGTTCCCTATAATATTTGCATAGGTCTTTTCAAATTTTATTCCAATTTAAGATTTTTTTATAAGAAAAAAAAAATTAACCCAAATAATAGAATAAAAAAATTTGGACCAATAAAAGTTAGGATGCCAAGTGAAAATTTGGGAGGAAACTCCAAAATAAATCAATATAGGCTTAATTACATTTTTGGTCCCTTATCTTTATTTTAGGTTTCGAATTGGTCCCTTATCTTTATTTTAGGTTTCAAATTGGTCCCTTATCTTTATTTTAGGTTTCAAGTTGGTCCTTTCCGTCAATTTTTTAACTATTTCTGTTAAATTTGGACACGTGGCAAACTAATTTGGACATATGGCACGCTTGGACAGATGACACGTGTCCAAATTTAACGGTAACAGTAAAAAAATTGACGGAAGAGACAACTTGAAACTTAAAAGAAAGATAAGGGACCAATTTGAAACTTTTAAAAGATAAGGGATCAACTTGAAACTTAAAATAAAGATAAAAGACCAAAAGTGTAATTAAACCAATCAATATATCACCACAAGAATTGTGTTTTTGTTAGAGAACTTAAATTGCATAAAGAGGAGTAAACAAATATGTTATTTGGTACATAATTTAAAGGAACATGATCAAAAGGTGAAGATGACAAAATCACCATATATGAATCGCATTCTATGTGATCAGATTTAGGGGTTAAAGTTCTTAGTACCTTTTCCACCATCTCTTCTTCATTAAGTGTGCTTCTATAGTTCTTCATCTGGTTGGTGAGAGTCACCACTCTTGTGAAGTAATCTGCAATTGCTTCATCACTCTTCATCTCCAGCAGTTAAAATTGTCTTTTCAAGGCTTGCAATTTCACTTTCTTGACCTTTGCATCACCTCCATATATTTTCTGCAAAATGTCCCAAGCATCCTTTGAGGTTATAGCATCTGCGATCTTCTCAAACACCTTTGCATCCACACACTGATGAATGAGAAACAGAGCCTTGTTATCCTTCTTCTGTGCCTCTCTGAATATTGTTCTTTGTTGCTCTGTTGCATTGGCTGGTAATGGATCAAGAATCGTATTCACTTGTTCATCCGTTTCTTGAACAATGAATATCACCTTCATCTGTTTGACTCATGTATCCCAGTTCTTTCCATCAAGAATTGACAGGTTTGCGTGGAAGTTACTCTTCCCAGCCATGATTGATTCACTATCACTGATTCTATCCTCAAGATTGAATCAAATATCCCTTGGATCGTACTTGCTCTTAGATACCACTTTATTGGGTTATTCACTTTAACCCTTTGAACGAAGACTGAAAAGAATGGAGATTGAGAGAAGGTGAAAAATATGAAAAATGTAGAAATTGATTAAAGGAAAAGTTAGAAATCTTATTCTTCCACAAAAGGGCCTCATTGTTTATATACAATAGTTTGTTGCTTCAAAAGCAAGCAACTGCATAACTATCTAGGCCAAACAAACACTAACTGAATTACAACTGTACATAACCACTAGTAATAACAAACTAACTACTAACTACCTAAACAGAACAATGTTACAACATTGTATAGAACATCTGGTAGAACATCTGAGAGAACAGATGTTGCAGCATCTGACACAACATTGTAGAGTTTGAATTATAAAACCAATACTTGCTAGTTCTGTTACCTCGTTGAAAAGGGTCTATTAAATCCAGAGGGATTTGCGCATAATCGCGGATAAATCCTTGAGGACATTGCGTTCAACACGTCTCAAATCAAATCATTATTTTTCTGTTTTCGTTTTCTTTCTTTGCAGATTTTACTTTATAATCACTAGAGCAGAACAACAAACATGTTTCAGGTTGATTACAATGTTTTAAAAATCGGACTGGACCGACCGGTTCAACCGGTTGGACCGAAAACCGGACCAGACTCCGGTTCGGGCTGCATAGCAAAACCGCTAGTCGCAAGAACCAGGTAGAAAACCGGAATCGAACCGCCTAGAACCGGATGAACCATCAAACCGGCTCCGGTTTCTAAAAACCGTCCGGTTTAGTAAAAGGCACAATTTTTTGCTTTTTTTTCATTTCTTTCTGATCCGAACAACACATGAAATTTGAGATCCATCTTCTATGTTCAATTCATAGTGTAGATGAAAAAAAAAAAAAAAAAAAAAAAAAGAAGAGAACATAGGATGTTTCATTGTAGAGTAACCATCCTTCTTTCTTTTTCTATTTGAGTAGAAGTGAAGTTGCTAACTTATTAAAATTTTCAATTCAACAACTTTGTAAAATGCATTTGAAGAGGAAGCTGACGGCGCTAATGCTGTTGCTGAAGAAAGAAAGAGAAAACAATTTCATGGCCAATTGATTACTAGGGTTACTATATGTATGGGCTATATTTCATGGTAAATGTATTGGACTTGTGTGTGCAGCCCATTATGCAAATTATGATTCAAAATGCAATTTTTTGTTTGATAGAAGAATGCAATTTCGTTTTTTTTTTTTTTTTATAATAGAATGCAATTTCTTTTTATTTTTATGAACTTATTTATTTTGTATTTTTTTTAATATTTAATAATTTTAAATTTTATTTTGACTATAATAGTTTGTAAAAGTACTAAATCTTGCTTTGTAAATTTAGCAATAAATTTATTAATTTCTTGTTTATTAATAATATGGTTCAACTGAGGTTTGAATTTATATATTTGGTGTTTCCATGTATTTGGTGTGAAATTATGCATTTAGAACATTGATATTTTGATTGCATGAACTCTAATGTAATGGTATTTTTGTGTATTTGGTATGGATTTATTTATTTTCACTTTATTAGTTATGACTTTAAACGAATTACTTATAAAATTAATATTAAATATATTATTCATTTAGAATCCGGTTCAAACGGTTCAATAACGGTTGAACCGGTCTGGACCGGGAGTAAATGTAAAGGGTGTATTTAGCAAAAGCCCAATCATTAATTAAGGACTTGTAAAACGACCCAATACCTACGCGAGAGTCAAGCCCAGTTTTCCCACGAGGGCGAGACCAGAAGGGCGAGACACTCATCCATGGCGAGACCTAGCCGCGTGGGCGAGATACCCACGATTTCGTGATCCCCCCATTCTTCACTGTAACTGCCATGTTTCTCCACGATTTTATACAATTATCTTCATCCTCCGTATGACTAGGAGCAGATTTGAGGAAGAACCATTGTATTCAAACCACGTTCCCCATGATCACCTTGTAAATAGGCATGTGATCAAATGTATAGGAGGAATGTGAGATAGGCAAACGAAGGAAAAGGGCGGGAAAAACTCTCTTCCTGTATACCCTATAAATACTTGTAACATTGATGAAAAAAGAAAAGAGGACTAAGAAAGATTCGAGATAACAAACCTGATTATTTTGTTGATTTGACGGTCCAAGTTATTACTTTTTACACCCCTTTAAGTGTTCACCAGAACATTTTAGCGCTCACCGTGGGGCTGCGGTAAAACGATTCTCAGCCTACCTACTGGAACTAGCAAAACCAACACCATTGTTGTTGAAGCTTGGTTTTTCACGTGCTCATCTCGAAAGCCAGATAAGTATCTTCTTTCATTTTACGATTCTATGCATAACACCTCAATTACCATGTTGATTACCATCTTCCTATTTTTTTTTAAAAAATAAAAATATGATGATCAATTTAGATTCACTTCTAATGTAATTATCATATCTAATTCCAATATTGCTAATTTGTATCCAACTGAAGGATCAGTTGAATAGAAAATAATTGTGTCGTTTATGTGGAAACTCGTTTCTTATAGGATAAATTTAACTATATGTATATTGAGTAGATCTCTATGTGAATTAAAAATTAGTAAGTGAATTTATTTATAGAGCACCTACTATTATGGTTACATTTTGTAACAAATCTTTTGATTACATTTTGTAATTTTTATGTGTCTCACAACTCATTTCTAATACTATTACAACTAAGAATTACTACGACTCCAGCTTCTCCAATCTTATGGTATTTCAAGTTAATCTGCTAGCTTGTAACCAAAACCATTAGCAACTGGTCTGCAGGAAGTGTCGGAGGAAATTATTGAAGGTGACAGTACCAGACAAATAGAAAGAGATGCAAGCAATACCACTGACGGCGGTGGCCGCAAAATCAACAAGAACAAGTTCTTACTACTGCGATAACGCCGACTGATTTGACCAAAATGTGAAGTGGCGAGCGGAAGGCTTCAGCAAGTGAAGTAGCCATGACAGCTCAGTTAACAAGAGGCGGTGTCAATCGATTTCGTCCAGGTGTCTTCGATCCTTTATTTCTATTTACTAACCTGTATTTCTTTCATCGTCATTACTGATTATGCACACCGGAAGGGATATCAATCATTCTTTGTCATCATCGAACAACTTAGATCCTTCGATGCAGTTTCTAATCAGGTGTTATCCTTCCTTTAATATATTTCTATCACACTGTTGTGTTTTTCACTCTTGGTAATCTTTACAATATTGCTGGTAGAAAGATTCAATTCATATACTCATAGTATGTATATAAGAGTGGTGTTATAGGATAAAACTCTTTTCACGACATTGCACGAACTCCACACAATTTACCCATTTGATAGGCTTCATGCTAGTTTATCTGATTAAAAATGATAAACAAACTAAATACTAAGAGTAAGTAAGCATAATTTGTTATCCCACCGTCACCGTCATTATTAGCTGCAGTCCAAAGCAATGTTTTCTACAATGTGATAAAAATCAAACTAGTTTGTTATCACCTTTATTCAAATTGAGCTTTATAGACATAACATATATAATTATATCAAACAAATCTAGCACCCTGTGCTTGAAAGAGCTAATTTATATAATACTTGAAGTTTCTAAAAAATGTGTGTATGTAAAGTCATCATCCTCTATTTACTTGAAGCTAGTAATATCTAAATAGAATTGGTTAGAATCAATACTACCTCTATTTATGAATGTATGTGTTAAATTGATTGATGATGTATGTGTTAGATTGATCAATGAATTACAAATTGTTATGATGTTTCTCTTGGGAAACGAGAATTTAGATTTTAAGTTAGAAAATTTTAACAACTTCCATGTTCTCAAATTAAGGAAAAATAGTTATAACAATAAATTTTCCACTCAAACAGAGTAGATGCATTCTAAAAAATCGTGAGAGGAAGATAAGTAGTGATTGTACGTCGGCGCGCATCAAATTTATCTTTGTTCTTATTATAATAATAATAATAATAATAATAATAATAATAATAATAATAATAATAATAATAATAATAATAATAATAATAATTACAAATTACAATTACTGACTGTAGGTGACTTTTATATCTGACTTCATTTCTCATTACTTTGTTTGTGTCTTTTACATGTGCAAAACACTTCGAGCACACTCTTTCAAGATGTGATCATACACAAACAACTTGTCATTGATACCATTCGGCGAGCTAGAAGCTGCTGACTCAACATTCTAACTGAAGCGTGTTCTTCGATGAACTGTCGCCACTAACTTACGGTCCAACATCATCGTCTCGCCGTCATTCAATTTTGTTGCTAGGCGGCTCCCGATCCAGGTGTTATCGCTCTTTAATTTCTAGATCAAATTTGTCTGTTTGTTTGTGAAATCTATTTCTTCATGTTTTTGGCTTATATATTGTTATTACTACACTATGTTAGCTTTAGCCTTATTTAGCTGTATCCTAGTTTGTTGTTCACTTGTCCATTTATGGTCACAATCCAACATACTTTGGTTTAATTCGAATATGTTCTCCCATGTTCATTTTGTTGCATACTTTTTATTGAGGCCCACTGTCTTCAGAAATATTACAGTGTGTTATTTAACTATTTGATTAATGAGCTTTGCAACAAATCGCAAAAATAAAGGATCAACGCTGTGTAAGTCTAAGGCCTCAACCATAAAGAAATAAACACCATCATGTATGTCTAAGCTTTGATGTGTGAATTATTATGGCCGCCATGTAAGTCTAAGGCTTTGGGGAGCTACAAAAAAAACCGGTAAAAAAGAATTATATAATACCGGCACCATCATGTAAGTCTAAAGCTTTGATGTGTGAATTATTATGGCCGCCATGTAAGTCTAAGACTTTGGCGAGCTACAAAAAAAAAAGAAATCTGGTAGAAAAGAATTATATAATACCAGCGCCATCATGTAAGTCTACCACTTTGATGTGCGAATGACCGCCATGTAAGTCTAAGGCTTTGGCGAGCTAAAAAACAAGGAGAAAAGAAATATATAATACTGGCACCATCATGTGAGACTAAGGCTTTGATGGTGAATTATCATGGCCGCCATGTAAGTCTAAGGCTTTGGCGAGCTAATTATCCGGTAGTAAGATTCATATGATGCCGGCACCGTCATGTAAGACCGAGGCTTTGACGTGTGAATTTCTCTGGCGAATTTAAGTACCCAGTTTTGCATCGTGTAAGTCTAAGGCATCAATGTCAAAAATTTATGTCTGGCGAATTCAAGTACCCAGTAAAAACCGTGTAAGTCTAAGGCATCGGTCAAAAAAAAATAAATATATATATATATACAAGCACCGTCATGTAAGTCTAAGGCTTTGGCGTGTGAATTATTCAAGGCCGTCATGTAAGTCTAAGGCTTTGGCGAGCTAAAATTATAAACACCGTCATGTAAGTCTAAGGTTTTGGTGTGTGAATTATTCAAGGCCGTCATGTAAGTCTAAGGCTTTGGCGAGCTAAAATTACAAACACCGTCATGTAAGTCTAAGGCTTTGGCGTGTGATTTATTAAAGGCCGTCATGTAAGTCTAAGGCTTTGGCAAGCTAAATTTACATGTGAGCAAAAACGGCGTCACCAGGAATTTATGCAAAAGAAAATCAAAAGGCGAGCCCCAAAAGAGGTAGTGCATCGCCAATGAAGAAAGGTACTTCTATTTTTTAATCATTATTGAAGCACAAAAAATATAACTTTACGTGTTTGATTATGCAAAAAGCATAAAATGTCAAGAAAAATAAGCATGCATGATAGAGATAAAATAAAAATTTTATTGAATTTATTGAGCAAGGTTTGTTATTACATAATAGCCGTAGAATCTAATGAAACCCTGCAATGTTAGCAAGATTTATTATTACTGAAAAGGAGTATATGACAGGTGTCGAAATATAAATGAAATGGAAGAGGAAACGTTTGGTACCTCGCCTACGGCGCGGTCTCACAATGCCTTACTTAAACTCCGAAGTTTACCTCGCCTTAGGGCGTGGTACGAGATTCGCCCAGAAAGAGGGACGAAAATATTTGATAATACTTACAAAATTATTATTTGTTATTTGCTAATATATATGCAAGCAGAAATTTAAGAAAGGAAATTCATTTCATTACTTCAAAATGCAAAGTACAAAAGGAAATTACTGAAAGGGAAACAACATCAAGGCAAGGAAAATATATCTAAACATCAGGAACAACATCCAAAGCCATGGTCTGCATATCCTCCAAGGCACGTTTGTACTTCTTAGACATTGCCAAGTCATCGTTGATCTTCTTGAGACTTTCTCCCAGAGTTTTTGTCTTGACCTCTAGGCGAGCACGTTCACGACGCTTGAACAGCAAAGCAGAAATTTCATCTTTGTTACTCACACGAAGTTCCTCTTTCTTCTTGGCCAACACCTTCAGTTCCTCTTCCAAGACCTTCATGTGATGTGTCACTGCCTCTTTTTCAGTAAAGGCCAGGTTCATAAGCTCTTCATGAACCCTCATGCTCTCCTTCAGACGCCAAGTTTGGTCAAACAAGTCAGAGACCAGCTCGTGGTGGAGATGATGCTCGTCCTCAACATTCTCAATAAAATAACCATCTTCAATGAGGCCATCTTTGAGAAACATCACCCTCTCAAGAAATTTCAGCTCAGCATTAGTCAATCTCCAAGAGGCTGACCTAAGTTCTTCGGCAAATTCAGAAAAATCATCAGCTTGATCAATCAAGTCATCTATGTCATGAGAGAGCATACCTTTCAAAGCCTTAATAATTCTAGCTACTGGAGATTCGAGAACAGAGTTTGGAGAATTCATGGTTGGATTAAGCAAAGAGTAGAAACGTTTATGAGATGATTAAGTTAATCCAAGTTCCTCTTATTTATAGCAGTCACTAGCATTGGAAGGAAGAACATCAAGTATAGCATATGAGGTCCGAGAAATTCGCCACAAACAATAGTGGTTACCAGCGGAAAATTCACCCATTATCACCACTTCGCCTCCACTGAGCCTTGTGCTTGAGGGGCTGTGGACCGGGAGTAAATGTA
Organism: Trifolium subterraneum; assembly: GCA_951799995.1. Taxonomy (NCBI): domain Eukaryota; kingdom Viridiplantae; phylum Streptophyta; class Magnoliopsida; order Fabales; family Fabaceae; genus Trifolium; species Trifolium subterraneum. Next base: position 10,643,831 of record OX637466.1, on the reverse strand, counting down.
AAGGGTGTATTTAGCAAAAGCCCAAACATTAATTAAGGACTTGTACAACGGCCCAATACCTACGCGAGAGTCAAGCCCAGTTTTCCCATGAGGGCGAGACCAGAAGGGCGAGACCTAGCCGCGTGGGCGAGATACCCACGATTCCGTGATCCCCCCATTCTTCACTGTAACTGCCATGTTTCTCCACGATTTTATACACTTATCTTCAGCCTCCGTATGACTAGGAGCAAATTTGAGGAAGAACCATTGTATTCAAACCATGTTCCCCATGATCACCTTGTAAATAGGCATGTGATCAAATGTATAGGAGGAACGTGGGATAGGCCAACGAAGGAAAAGGGCGGGAATAACTATCTTCATGTATACCCTATAAATACTTGTAACATTGATGAAAAAAGAAAAGAGGACTAAGAAAGATTCGAGATAACAAACCTGATTATTTTGTTCATTTGACGGTCCACGTTATTACTTTTTACACCCCTTTAAATGTTCAGCAGAACACGGTCCAACCGATTGAACCATGAACCAGAGATCACGCCGGTTCGATCTCCGGTCCGGTTTTTAAAACATTGGTTGATTGTATTAATAGCAGACATCTTATAACAGGTTCGCCGCAAATCCGCAACATTCAAATTTTCTACAACAAGAAGCACTATAGATACAAAACATGAGAACCAAGTGTTTACACTGATTTTTGGTAAACAATCGCTAGTCTGAATTAATTACTTGAAGGATCAACTAGTGAATCCTGAGACTATAATTATGTGCGTTCATTATTAAAGAAGTAAACATTTTTCACAGTTTTAATATATGTTCACAATTTTATACAGTTTGAAATAAAACTTGATGTTTACGAAAGATTCACAAACAAACAAATTTTATGAGAATCAGTAAAGTGCATAAACTTTAAAGACAAAAGACTTAAAGACAAATAAATTTGCATAAACTTGTTAAATAATTTACAATAGAATGTTCATAGAATCATACTTTTTCCTGTTTTCACTCAGCTTTCTCGATAACATGAGCATTGTGAGTTTTAAGAGGATTTCGTATGTGAATTTTGTGACCCTGAATTCGACTTCTAAACTAGTATTTATAGCCTAAAACCTTAACTGCTAAATGACGGTTACAAACACGTATCTTGACACGTGGCCACGTTCCTTGATGACGTATCTTCAATTTGAAACAATGCAACCGTTGGCAAAATCGAAGTCGAACCATGGATCGAAATGAAAGAAATTCTATATCTCGAAATGTTTCTTTCTTTCGATCCTGAATACTCCTTTCGATTTTATTACAAGAAAAATCGAAATAAGGGACCTTTGACTTTTGAAAGGTTTTAATGCCATTTTAAAAATGTATTTTCAAACATGACATATTTCCTTAAATGTCAAACTTGACTAATAAACATTTATTGCATATTTTGACTTGACCAAAATATGGGATAACAAATTGCCCCCAAAATGGCAGTTTCGATTTCGAGAAGTTTTAATTCGAAATAAACGACATTGGCATTTTAAGCACTGAAACGTTTCATTTTTTAAAACAAGTTTCTTCACGTTTTCCAGAAATATTGATGACGTCATGGTCATCATTTGTCTTGTCAACCGTCACATTTTGTCCACTACCATAAATGCGTCCACTTTTTCGCTTTTAGTGGGACACGTGGCACGTCAGGAAGTTGAGAGAAAAATGCAAAAAGCATTTTTTCTCTTTTTCTTTTTATTTAAATAAATGGGGGCTAATTCCGAACATTATAAATAGTGTTCTTCTTCCCCATTTGAGGTTTTCTGAACTTTTCACCATTTTTACATATCTCTCAAGCTTTCTGTACCTTCTACTAAATTCCAGTACTCATTTCATAAATTCAAACCGTTCAAACTCTTCTAAAAACTTTAATTTTAACTTCTACCGGTTTAGATCTCAAAGTTTTAGTTTCTAAATCTTTGCATCCTCAGCGATTTAAAACACAAACCTTTTTTTCCAAATCATGTCTGAAAAGAAACGACAAGAGGTTCCTTTTGCTGGAAAATGGAAAAAATTCATCCGATTTGATGAGAAAGAACCAATGGTACCTCAACCTCATGGTGATGAAGAAACATCCAAAATCTGGCATTCCGAACTCATGATTCCCTTTGCTGTAGAAAGGAATGTTTTCGCATTTGGAGGTCCAACACCAGATGAGAAATCTCTGTCTCTTAAAGTAAGTGAATTATTTCCTTGCTACAAATCTTGTGAACCGCCAATTTTCGAGGCAAAACCCTTTCATTTAGGTTATTTGAATGTTAGGAATAAACTATTTAGGTCAGCGCCTTCGATACCAAATAAACATTACATCCCTTGGTTAGATCGAGTCGAGAAAGAATATAAAGAATATTGGCAAAGTGCTGGGATTTATGACCTTATCCAACTTTCTCGATATGACCCTCAATATCATCCTGAACTATTAATAGCTGCTATGCATTTTTATGAAAAATCCACCAACACCTTTCAATTCCCTTATGGGATGATGACCCCAACACTTCTAGATGTTGCTGCCTTAACTGGTCTTCGACCAGTAGGGGAAACTTTCGATCCAGCCAACACTAGTGATAATATTGAATTCAATTATGACGAACTTTCTTTCACCAAATATATACAGAAGCATCACACAGATGAAGAGGAAGTTTCGAATATGGAACAACATAGCTTTTTTAACTTTGTGGTTGTCTCATTATGTTTTCTGTTCTCGATCACTTCAGATAGCCAAAATGTTTGTACCTATGGCTATTCAAATCCATGAAGGCGGGCATTTCAGCCTTGGTAAGTTAATCCTGGCTGTCCTTTATGAATCTATAGGGGCAGCTTGTGATGAAATCAAAAGATCAAAGGGTGGTTCGACCTTTTTAGTAGCTGGACCTATGTGGTTACTTCAAATGTGGCTATGTGCTACTTTCGAACAAGAAATAGGTTTCACCATCCCTGAGAGTAGAAAACCCTAAATTCAGGAAAGGACTTTTGAAGGAATGGGACAGTCTGGTTGACACCAAATTTTATTGAAAATGATCCCAAGACCCTTTTCATGAAGTATGTCAAAGTTTTTCTGAACTTTGATAATTTTAGATCTCAACACGCTCCGTTTTCGACTAGAGATATAGGACCAAATTGGTATACTGATGAATTTCCACCCACTGATCCTGATCTAGATGATGAAGTAGATGAACTTTGGTCTACTTATCTCGAACCAACATTGCTCTCCTATAGAATTGGCTCTATGGCCAAGAATTTTGGTTTGGTTGGGTACCAACCAAATTTAGTATCAAGGCAATTTGGCTTTAGTCAGATTCGACCAAGGAGTTTATTCGAAAATCAAAAAGACATGTTCATGGGCTCTGGTATTTTCGAGGGCTCTTTCAGGAAATATCTCAAAATTGCTGAAGGACATAAATATGCTCTTACCACTTTTCATTTCAACAATTCATTCTGTTGTACCACTGATTTCGATAGCTGGTGGGAGGCATATTTTCTGACTAGATTGCCCAACAAAGATGTTGTCTTAACCAGGCTTGAGGAAGGATTTGCTAGGCCTATTGTGGAAAAACCTAAAAAATCGAAGCAAGGAGGTGATGGCTTTCATCCCTCTTTATCCTTTTCCGTTTCTTTCTATAGATCTCATTAAACTAACATTCAATTTATCCTTGATTTTTTCGCTAGTTACAAAGAAAATGTTAAGTGAGGCAATAAATACTGTCAAGAAAACAACCAGTACCTCGACAAAACCTGCTAAAGTGAAGAGGGTAAATTTCTTTTAATTCGAACTTTGTATGCGTCGAAGTAAATATAGCCTCACAATCCTAAACTGTCATTTCTCTTTTTAGGGTGTAAAGAGAGCTGTCAGTTCTACTGACACCACCAGGACAAAGAGAACTAGAGAAACTATTACCATTTCTAGTGATGCTTCGGTTCGTGTTTTCAACCTTTCTTTTCATCAATCAATCTTTTCCATTTTCCTTGTATTGAACATAGTTTTTAATAACTATAGGAAGAAGAAGTTGAGATTCCTCTCCAAAGAAAACCCACTGAAAAATCCACTACCTCAGTGGAAAAACCTGATGCTGAAGTCGTTGGTCCTTCAAAAACCCAATCATCGAAGAAAAGTATTGACCCTTCGACCACTGAGTCTTCAGATAACGCCAATGTAAAAGAATCAGGCTCTGGTGATGGAGAGAAAAAGAAGAAGAAAAAGAAGTCGAAATCTTCTGATGAGAAGACTCATAAGAAGAAAAAGAAGAAAACCAAGTCTCATTCTCCTGATGTGGGAGCTTAATTGAATCCCCATGAATCAACTCCTGCTAAGGATCCTGAAAGGCCATCAACACCAATTCCTGAACAATCTGTCGAAGAAACTGTTGGAGTTGAGGAACAACAAAACACTGATGACGGAAACAACAATGTAAGTTTTACTGGTCCATTTTCCGAATATTTATTTCGTTTTTGTTTTCGAAAAACTCTCTCTCATACACATTTCCTATTTTAGGATGTAACAAAGATCAAAATAATGAAACCCAAAAGGATGACATTCCAAAAAATGATGCTTCGACTGATGATCCCGAAAAACAGGAAGAAACAGTTTCCAAAGAGACAACTCAACTTGATCCGGTTGAAAGTAGCAAGAAAGAGGAATTTGTGGATACCAATTCTGCTTCTCAGGCAAATCCAGATACTTCCAATGAGCACTTGGATTTCAAAGTATCCAATTCTGATGAAGATATGCCAGAGGCTGTAATTGGAGGTTCGTCAATTCTTCCAAAGACTTCTACTTCAAAATTGTCAGCTAGCCTTGGAATGTCTGAAGGGGACTTCGAAAGCTTGAAGGCTAATAAACCTGATGTTGCTTTGCAATTGTTGATGGCTAAGAAATGGGAACCAGCTCGAAGCTCAAGTAATGAAACTGGAGGTAGTTCCAGTCAAAGTGATGCTGGCATTAAACAATCTGTTCGCCAAGACTCAATGATTTCGAAGCTGCATCGTGATTATATCAATGGTGATGTTTTGGCTTCAATCGAAGAAAATCCTAGTGAAGCTTTTGCTCATAAGAATTTTTTGAGTAAGTTCCATAACCCTCTTACTGATGAAGCCACTCTGAACAAAGTTATTCAACTCGAATCCATTATCGAGAATCTTGCTAAAACTGTTCAGAAAAAAGGATATACCATTGGACGAATAAGCCATCAAAAAATTGTTCAAGCTGCTGTCTTTGATAAGGCTAACAGCTCTATCGAGAAGGTTGAAAAAATGAGATCAGAGCAAGTTGTCCATGGGAAAGAACGCCAAGAAAGCAATTCGAAGATAGAGCAGTGGAAAGAGGAAATAACTAATTTCGAAGCTGAGATTGCTAGGCGCCAACTCCTTATTTCAGAAGAGGAGAAAAAATGTGATGCCATGGATGAAGCTGCCTCTACTACTCGTCAAGAAGCTATTGACAAAGAAGCAAGGAAAGGGTTAAGTTATTTTAGTGCTTCTGAAGCCTTGGATGAAGAAATCAAATCCCTTCAACCTTCTGTTCAAGTTATCGAAGTCGAAATCAACTTGATCAAGGCTCAATATAATTCTTTGAAGTCCAATCCTTGAAGACTTGATGTTTTATTTGTTCTTTATATTGTCCAACAATTTTTATTGTCTTTCGAATATTTCAACTTGTATTCTGACAACGCCCATTTTGTGGAAAATTATTATTTGTTTGCCATTTGATTTCCTCGTTTTTTTTATGATATTTTCGAATTATTTGGAAAGGGCCTTTGTTGCTTCGAATAGAATTTCAAGTTAAAATGAAACTTATCCTTTTTGTATCTAAAACCTCGTAATTAACGGCGAAAAATCTTTTTCATTCCTAGATCTTCGTAACTACCAAAGATTTTTCAAAAACCGTGTTTGACTCTTTTTTCAAGATGGTCAAGTCAATCCATATTTATTATTTGCGAGAAACAAGGGGAACTCTAACTGCCAACAACTCAGATTTTCCCTATAAAAGAGACATTCCCTTTGTGATTTCTCATTCCAAATATTTTCCCAACATTCTTCCTTTCTTCAACATTCTTTTCTTCAAGAAATCATGAAAGGAAAATCTAAAGGCGTTGTTTCTATTAAGAAAACAACCAAACTTTCTTCTGCTTCTAAACGCAAGAAAAATCAACCTCCCAAAGCTAAACTTAGCCAATCTTCCCAAAGGATTCAAACACGATCTCAACGCCATGTCCAAGAACACGATGATTCTGGTTCAGACGAGATTGACTCAGATTACGCTGAATTTTTGAAAACCTTCGTCCCAGAAGAAGATCTCTGCCCAGATCATGATGATTCCCTTATAATGGTCGAAGATTCTACCAACTCTCCTCATGGGAAAGAGAAAGACTTTGAGTCCAGTTCTTCGAAGATGAAGTAAGGTGATTTGATCCTCCATACTGCTGTTGGGAATTGTTCCTTGTGTGGTGGAACTTCTTAACCAGTTGGGAAAGATTGATGGCTGCGCCTTATTTCTTGTTTTTCTCTTTGTTGTTTACAATAAAGACGCATTAGGATAGATTTCTATTAGATTAAATAAAACCATAGATGGTTTTCAATGTAACCATTTTTGTAATCTCAAACTTGGAATGAAGTTTCGATTATTGGATAAGTTTCTATTAGCTTGCAATTTTTTAAAATGCACTGTTTTATGGCAATTTTACTGTTTTGCCATTTCGATTTCACTATATTTCTATTCTGTGCTTATGTGTATTTCACATAATGTTGGCTTATATTTTTTCAAATATTTACCATTTATATTCAATGTACGCTTTCAGAAGTTAATTCTTCGATTTCATATGCGCCATTAGAAAATACTTGTGAAATTTTAAAAGGACCTTCCCAGTTGGGTGACCATTTTCCTAAAATCCTATCCTTTCGATCCATAGGCAGAATGGTTTTCCAAACTAGCTCTCCAATATTAAAGGTTTTCGACTTAACCTTTTTGTTATAAACTTTGGCTATTTTCTCTTTTTGCTGAGTTAACTTTTCCAAAGCTCTTATTCTTTCCTCATCTAAATCAACTAATTCATCTAACATCATGTTCAGATAATGGTCACTTGGTATTTCCATTTGCCTTTGGATTCTAATTGATTGCAAATGTATTTCGACTGGTAAAACTGCGTCGTGACCATATGTCAAACGAAAGGGTGTAGTATTTGTTGATTCTTTTGGAGAGTTTCTACATGCCCATAATACTTGATCTAAAGTATTATTCCAATTTCTAGGTTTTTGGGCAATATGTTTTTTAATTAATCCAATGAGGATTTTATTGCTGCTTCGACCTGACCATTTGCTTGTGCATAGTATGGTGTCGAAGTTAGCAAACGAAAACCAGTTTGCTTTGCAAATTCTTGCATTTTTCGACCAGTAAAAACTGAACCTTGATGAGTAGTGATAGTTTCAGGAATTCCAAACCTATATATAATATGTTTTTGGATGAAACTGATCACTGCTTCTTGATCTACATTTTGCATGGGTATTGCCTCAATCCATTTTGTAAAATAATCTACTCCAACTATGATATATCTTTGATTTTTTGATGAAGCAGGTTTTATTTCGCCAATTAAATCCAAAGCCCATCCTCTGAATGGCCATGGTTTGACAATGGAATGTAGTTCACTTGCAGGCACGTGTTGTATTCCTGCATGTCTTTGACAATCTTGGCAACCCTTAACAAATTCTATGCAATCTTTTAACATAGAAGGCCAATATAACCCTTGTCGAAAACATTTATGACCTGCTTGATGAGATCCACAAGCTCCACTATGTGTTTCAGAGATGGCCATATAAGCTTCTGATTCGTTTAAACATTTAAGTAAGACTCCTTCAAAAGTCTTTTTAAACAAATTATCTCCAATAATAACATAGCTTAAAGCTCTATACTTGATCTTTCGAGCAGTATCACTCGTTGGATTTTGTAGGTATTCTACAATTGGTTTTCTCCAATCAGTGTCTATTAAATTGTCAATTGCCAAAATTTGGAATTTCGTTTCGTCCAAACATTCATTATCAATAATTTCTTGCGGTACATCTGCCCCCACAAGTTTTGGCATTGACAAGTTTGGCAATAATAGATCATTAGATACCAATTTTTCTTTGATTTCAATTAACTCAAATAATTGTTCCTTTGATACCTTGTATCCTGAAGCAATTTGAGCTAAGTCATTTGCTTCTTGATTTTGTAATCTAGGAACATGTTCGAAATCCACAGTATCGAAACAACGTAAAAGTTGGCTTGCAGTTTCGAAATACTTAACAAGATGTTCTTTCACACACTTATATTCTTGTGTTAATTGTTTCAATACCAACTCTGAATCTCCTTTTATTTTTATGTTCTTTGCCCCCAAGTCTTTTAAAATTTCTAGACCTGCTATTAAAGCTTCATATTCAGCTTCGTTATTTGAGCAAAGACCCTTGATTTTATATTTGAACTTAGTTGGAATTTTCAATGGAGAAATTATTAACAATCTAATTCCAGTTCCAAGTTTATGTTTGGAACCATCGAAATATAAAATCCAAGGCTGAGTTTCCACATACTGCTGTGGTATTTCGATCACAGAATGATCAACTATGAAATCAGCCACAATTTGACCTTTGACTGCTTTCAGAGGTTTATAAGTTAATGAATATTCAGTGAGAGCCAAAGCCCATTTTCCAATTCGACTATGTAAAATTGGCTTTGATAACATGTGTTTAATAACATCAAAACGTGAATAAACACAAACTTCAATAGGCTTTATATAATGCTTTAGTTTCATACATGAAAAATATAGACAAAGACAAAGTTTTTCTATACTAGTATATCTAGTTTCAGCATCATTAAGAACTCTACTTAAATAATAAATGGCTTTTTCATCTCCATTTTCATCCTCCTGTGCAAGCATACTACCAAGAGTTGACTCTGATGCTGAAATGTACAACTTCATAAACTGTTTCTTATTGGAGGCATCAGAGTTGGTGGATTCGACAAATAAACTTTTATTTCATCAAATGCCTTTTGTTGATCTTGCCCCCAAGGGAAGATTTCCTCTTTCTTCAGTCGAAGCAGTGGTGAAAATGGTTGAGCTTTACCACTTAGATTTGATATAAATCTTTTCAAGAAGTTAATCTTTCCAAGTAATGACTGAAGTTGCTTCTTGTTTGTTGGAGATTTAGTCTCCATTATTGCCTTTGTCTTGTTTTGGTTTATTTCGATGCCTTTCTTAATGGATTCATCTTCAATCCATATTTTCTCATTCTTTCGAATGATTTTCTTAGATAATCTAAATAATCATCTTGAGATGAAGATTTTACAATTATGTCATCAATATATACTTGCATAAAATCATCTATAAAATCATGAAAGATGGAATTCATGGCTCTTTGATATGTTGCCCCAGCGTTTTTCAAACCAAAAGGCATTACTACCCACTCATATGTACCTAGAGCACCAGGGCATCTAAAAGCAGTTTTAGGCACATCATTTTCAGAAATAAAAATTTGATTATAGCCAGAATATTCATCTAACATGCTTAAATATTCGAAACCCGCTGCTGAATCAATTAACATTTCTGCTACAGGCATTGGATATTCGTCCTTAGGAGTAGCATTATTTAAATCCCTAAAATCTATACATATTCTCAAAGAACCATTTTTCTTAATAACAAGGACTATATTTGCTAACCATTCAACATACCTGGTTGTTCTGATGAATTTACTCCTCAGCAACCTTTCGATTTCTTCCTTGATTTTGGACATGATTTCTGGCGCAAATCTTGTAGGCAATTGTTTAACTGGCCTTTTGTCTGGTCGAATTGGCAATCTATGTTCCACCAATTTTCTACTTAAACCTGGCATTTCATTGTAATCCCAAGCAAAGCAATCCTTAAATTCTTTAAGGAGTTCGACCAATTTTTGTTTCGACTCACCTGATAAATTAGCACTTATATATGTTGGCCTTTTTATTTGGCCATCTTCAACATCAATTTCTTGTAAAGGATCTTGTGCTTGCATTTTTGGATTCGAACTCAAAGGATATTTTTCAAATCCTAAAGGTTCATCATCATAGATGCAGTCTAACTTCTGTGTTTCTGGTGATGTTTCACCATGATTTGGATCATTGACTTCGATAGCCATATTTTCTTGAAATGCGATGGCTTCCAGAGCCATGTTCATCCTATTTTCGGCCACATAAGCCGAAATCCTAGCCCATGCTTGGGACTCAGACATTGTAACTCTCATCAATGTTCCACCCAGTTGGGTAGATTTTATAACACCCCATATCAATTTATCTAGAATATCAATAAGAGTGTACATAAATGGATCGGGACACAATAAAAAAAATTTGTTACATAAAGATTCAATACATACTCGGATTATAAAATCCGATGAATAATACATACCGAGCTAACTACTAAACTAACATAACTGAATCTTATAATAAAAATAAGATTAACTCTTTGTCAGCTCCTCAATGTAATCCATGTATTTCGAATCTTTACGCTTCAGCTCCGCGACAAATGCGAAACCTGTAATCTGAAATGATGAAGAATGGGGGGGGGGGGGGGGGGTGAGACTACTAAGCCTCGTGAGTTCTACTACCCACCTAGTGGTGACTACACCAAGGGGAAACCTATCAGTCCTCACGCATACTCAAGCGCATCACATGTATTCATATATATATAAACAATAATAAGGTGTAACACAAATATTATCTGAGTTCATTTTAGCTATGTAAGGACAATCTGAGGTGAGCCGGTCCCAGAAAGCCTTACGCTTTTCCGTACCAATCTTCGTGAACTAAGCACATATGGTACGAAATAACTATGGCATCACAATCAATATTATTGATATCTTATCGCTTTGGATTCCTTGAATCCCTTTGGTGGTGTCAAACAACCACACATAACTATGGATTCCTCGAATCGCTTTGGTGGTGCTCAAGCAGCCACACATAACTATGGACTGATACTACACATAATTCTAATGTGTTAACATACTACCAATATATCCCAATCCCGGGAAACTAACCTAGCTACTAGCCTAGGTTATAATCAATCCTATACGTACAACGACATCATAACTATAAGGTATTCGTAATGTTAATAGAAAACAAGACTTGAAAGATGACAATCCAAAAATGCGTAGGAGTTTTAGAAGCCAGAAACAGAAGACAAAAGCTGAAGATACTGTTGGCCTGCGCCTAGGCGCAATACCTCTGCGCCTCGGCGCGAACCTGCGCCTTTGGATTCTGTTTCTGCCCTTTTTGCCTGCGCGTAGGCGCGAAGCTGCTGCGCGTAGGCGCGAAGGGTCTGCAGTATTCATTTCAAACCAGGTTTCTACACTACAATTGTCATTCTTTCAAGCCATTAACATCATGAAACACCGTGATAATTATAATGGAGAAGGGTTTTGGGAATTAAACCCTTCTCATGCACAATTCAATTCCTAATCCTATGTTATCATGCATAGTTCAATTCCGGGGAAATTCTAACTAATCTAATTCCTAAGAACCCACCTGAAAATTGACGTTTGAACAACCATCGCCATTTCCAGAGTTCGCCACTACGCGTAATTGCAATTGAAATGCTTCGAACTCGTATCCGTAATTTGCTGCAGAATTCTGCATCCGAGCATCAACTTCATAAATACCCACTGAGCTCATCCCTTGTCGAAAATTCACAAAACCGGAACCATAAGGACCGTAACTGAGTTAGCTATTCACAGAAACCAACAGAATCACAAACGGAGTTATAGAGAGAGCGTAATTAACCTTTAAACGCAGCACTATCCAAACACATTTCTGCAGAATTCCTGTGTTGAATCTCTAACTTCAGAAATTTGTCCAGACCTCAATTATTGTCCAAATATTATGAAACTGGTGCCCAATTGACCGGAATTAAGTTAGCTATCCATAGCAAAAAGCGGGAGTTCAATCGGAGTTACGAGGAGAGAGCAATCACCTTTTTAATGACACCCTATTTCCATTACGGGTTCCAGCATCTTTCAAAAATCATTAATCCAAACTTTATGATTGTTCTTCAACACTTCATAGCTCAATCCCATTAGAAATCTCTATATTCCAGAATAGAAAATAAGGAAACTTAAGAACAATTGAAAATTGGGATTTAGGCTTGAAACTTTCAATCAAAGAGGAAGAGGAAGTTTTTGGGTGGAATTTCACCATACCTTAACCTTTTTATGATGCTTAATGATGAATAGGAGCTCTAACCAATACATGCACCAATGTTTTGAGTAACAAGAGAGCTTTGGCCTATGGTGACAAAGAGAGAACTCACGAGTGAGAGGGATGAGGGGAAAGAAGTGATTCCTATCTTCTTCCCTGACCTTTTTGAGATGGTTGAAGCTGGAATTTGACATGCATGTGTTCTTAATTTGAAAGGGTAGTGAAAGCTTTCATGGGTCAGTGGGTTGGGGTATTGGTTTGTTTGCTGATATAAGAACATAATGAATCTCAAGGTTTGTGAGTTGGTCTTGTAAGCATAACAATTATCTATTACCATTTTGTCCTTCTCAATCATTCACTAATTGCAAGTGAGCCACTATCATCCAATTAACCCACTTACTACACATGGTTCTTAACTTGTCACAAGAAAGATATTTCTAATTAATACTATTACTATTAATTAGAGTTGGGTTGTTACAGATTTTGCCATTTTCCTCATAGGGATAATCATCTATCTCTTCTCGTTCCCAAATGAACCCATGTGTTGGATCCAACTTGACAGAATGATAGACATTGTTGGCATGAGCAAATGCAAAGTCTCGCTCAGTGCATGGCGAAATGTTCACCAATTTTTTCTCGAAAGTGTATCTGGAAATATGGTGAGAATCAGACCTATAATAGCTTTGATCTGCTTCTATATTTTCCACAATTCCGTCATCTCCCCAGATACTCACTCTCTGGTGTAAGGTCGAAGGAACGGCGCCAACGCCATGTATCTATTCCCTACCTAACAGCAAATTGTAATTTGCCTTGGAAGCAATTACAATAAATAGGGTTGATCTTATTGTACTTCCTACATCCACCTCTAACTGGATTGCTCCTAGAGAATATCCAGTTTCACCCTCATAATTAGATAAAATGATGTTATGAGTATGAAGATCTGTTGTACGTTTACCAATCTTGTGTAGCAAGAATTCTGGCATGAGGTTTACAGCAGCACCTCCATCTATCAAAACTTTGTTTACCCCAACATCATTAACTTTAGCCTGGATAAAAAGTGGTTTCAAATGACTTTTCATCCCTTCATCCGGCCTTTCGAAAAAAGCCATTTGCTCTTCCAAGCAACCATTATTCATTACGTAATAACACATTGGCTTGTGTAAAGCCAATTCAGAACTGTCGAACTCGTCTTCTCCGCTTTGGATTTCTGATAGAACATCATACTCCGCTGGGAGAATCGAAACCACACCAACTAGAACATCGAAATCATTCTCTGATCCTAGAAGATCATCATCATCCATTTGGTCAGTTTCAGCAACTGCTTCGATCTTCTCAGTCGAAAGTGGAAAACTGATTCTATCTTTCAATGGTCTCTTAACCATTTCGAATATCTGTTTTCCTTTGCTGTTATCAACTTTAGGAACATTTTGGGCTGCCAACCTTTTTTGGCGTTGGTGCCTTCTCCATTGTGTTCTAGTCATGGGATTCTTTCCCATGTAATTGTTTTTGTAGGCATATTTCTTGGCCTCACCAGAAATCTTGGGCCTTGAAATGCTTGTGTTTCCCTTTTCCACAAAACCTTTAATAGGCGTCATTGGTTTCCCATGAACCCATTGATTAATTGGGGTTTTGTTAGGAGGAATAAATGTCCTTTGGTTGCCTAACCTTTGATGAATTGGCTTTCGGACACCCACATTTTGCCTTACCACTGGCCTTGGTTTAGGCCAATTTTTCTTCTCAGTGAACGGAACAAACTTATTAAGGCCATCAGTAGCCTTTTTGTCGAACACTGCACTGCAGCGAGGGCAAAGCATCACTTCAGTGTTGCTTATCTTGCACCTTTGTAGAAAATCAATAAGTTCCTCTTCAGCCTGAGGATAAACCATTTTAACTTTCTCAACATACTCTTCTTCAGGGATTGCCATTAATTGATCTCCTCCAGTAAGATCCATAGCATCCACCATCAATAACTGAACAGGCTCAGTGTATAGAGCGTCAGACATTTGAAGTGGATCTTCATCAACCTGCATACTTGGCATTTTGGGTTTCTCGCCAAATTTTAGTCTCCCTTCAGTAAGAGCCTTTTGAACCAAGTCCCTGAAAAGAACACATTGTGAGGTTTTATGTCCAAGAAAATTATGAAATTTACAAAAACCTCTTTTCTTTCTTTGTTCCAAAGGTGGTGTTTTTACACCCTTTGGCACAACTATTTGGCCATCAGTAACCAACAAATCGAAAATTTCATCACACTTTGTGATATCGAAAGTATAAGTTTTCGATATAAACTTATCATTCTTTGGTTCGACTGGATTTTTTCCATTTGATGGTTTCAGTAATTTACAAGTATAAGGAGGTCCTGGTTTTAATTCAGCGATATTAACCTCATTATTTTCTATATAATCATAACCATCCTCAAAGTCATCATCACTTTCATAAGTTTCAATATAGGCAACTTTTTCTTTTTTATGAAACTTAGAAGATCTTGCCTTTTCTAATTTAAGGCGTTCGACTTGTCGAACTCTATCAGCAAGTTGTGCCATATCTCTCAGATATTGAGTGTCTAATTTCTTTCGAATTGAATAGTCAAGGCCGCCGACCGCTATTTCGACTAATTCATGTTCAGACACTTGAGTAAAGCACCTTGCTTTGAGCAATCGAAACCTATTCAAATAATCATCAATAGACTCAGGAATTTTACGTTTAACACTAGCCAACTCTTTAAGGCTAATTTTAGACTGTCCCATATAGAATTGTTCATGGAATAGCCTTTCTAATTGTGTCCACGAACATATTGAGTGAGGGGGAAGGGTAGTGAACCAAGTAAAATCATTCTTGGTTAAAGAGTTAGGAAAATATTTCATCCTTAACTCTTCATTATTTGCAATGTTCCCTGCCTCTGCCATATATCTGGCAATGTGTTCGACTGTTGATTCACTTGTATCCCCAGCAAATTTTGTAAATTTTGGGACTTTCCAATTTCTTGGCAATTCAGATTGTAACACATATTCAGACAAAGCAGAAACGAAATTAGGCCTGTGTAATCCCATGTTTAGGCCATTTTGGGCTAAAATTGTTTCCACTAGATGGGCTAAGTTATTTTCTCCTTCGAACCTATTTTGTTCAACATTTGGTATAGGCGTCTCTAACTGAACGCCTTGTGGATTTGGAACTGGGTTATCCTGAACCCCTTGTTCATTTGGCGTTTGATCCCTCTGAACAGGTATTTGGGTTGGTATTGGTCGAATTTGTTGTTGTTGTGTGGGCGGTGCCCCAAAGAAATCAGCAATTCGACTCATTTGGTTTGTCAACATTTGGTAACTATTATTCGAATCTTGAATTAAAGGATTTATAACAGTACCTAATTGTTGTGTTAACAAATTAATCATCTCATGATTACTCTCGTCCATTTGTTGTCGAAGAGACATAACAGACGTATTAGTTAAACTTTGAGGAATCATTTTATTTTGGTTTTCCATATTGGATGTGCTAGAATGCAAAGCTTGCATTAAAGTTGTGGGCATACCAATTTCAGGATCTCTATTCCAGGGAAAAGACCTACCACGACTCCTTTGGTCAGGATTTATTTGTATTGGAATTTCTCCAATTACTTGTGGTGAAGGAGACGAAATCGAACTAGACAAAGATGTATTTGTCATAGCAGACGTTCCTCCAATCTCTGGAGTTACGATCGAAGGACCAGTTGATCCTATTGAACCGCTAATCAGGACAGGAATTGTGGAATTGTTGTTAACCGCTGATGACGGTTGTCCTTCAGGGATTGAAGGAATATTGTTGTTTGCATTATTACTAGGGGGTGGTCTAACCATTTTTGGCACAGAATTTATGCTAGTTAAATCTGGCAAAGATCTACCACTTCTTAAAAACATGCACAGATAACAAACAACTTTTACAACACAATGAAACTAAAAAAAAACGTTTTCTTCCAAAAAAGAAAAATAAACACACAGAATTGGGTCCCACTGGGCATGCCAATTTGTTTACACTGATTTTTGGTAAACAATCGCTAGTCTGAATTAATTACTTGAAGGATCAACTAGTGAATCCTGGGACTATAATTTTGTGCGTTCATTATTAAAGAAGTAAACATTTTTCACAGTTTTAATATATGTTCACAATTTTATACAGTTTGAAATAAAACTTGATGTTTACGAAAGATTCACAAACAAACAAATTTTATGAGAATCAGTAAAGTGCATAAACTTTAAAGACAAAAGACTTAAAGACAAATAAATTTGCATAAACTTGTTAAATAATTTACAATAGAATGTTCACAGAATCATACTTTTTCCTGTTTTCACTCAGCTTTCTCGATAACATGAGCATTGTGAGTTTTGAGAGGATTTCGTATGTGAATTTTGTGACCCTGGATTCGACTTCTAAACTAGTATTTATAGCCTAAAACCTTAACTGCTAAATGACGGTTACAAACACGTATCTTGACACGTGGCCACATTCCTTGATGACGTATCTTCAATTTGAAACAATGCAACCGTTGGCAAAATCGAAGTCGAACCATGGATCGAAATGAAAGAAATTCTATATCTCGAAATGTTTCTTTCTTTCGATCCTGAATACTCCTTTCAATTTTATTACAAGAAAAATCGAAATAAGGGACCTTTGACTTTTGAAAGGTTTTAATGCCATTTTAAAAATGTATTTTCAAACATGACATATTTCCTTAAATGTCAAACTTGACTAATAAACATTTATTGCATATTTTGACTTGACCAAAATATGGGATAACACCAAGACACATGATAAACATCTAAAATATTACTCCATCCGTCCCATATTATAAGCAAAAAAATCATTTTTTCTTGTCCCAAATTATAAGAAGAAAAAATCAACTTTTATCATTTCCAATGTTTATTTTTACTTATTCTCATAAAATTAAATGCAAATTACATTTAATTTACTCTCTCTTCTTTTCCCCATAATCAATGACCAGTAAAATTTCTTTTTACATCTTCAAATGAAACTTATTTCAAGGAAAACACAAAAAGTCATACTTTAAATAATCACATTTTGCTTTTCTTAATAAGTGTGAATTTTTTTTTGCTTATATTATAGGACGGATGGAGTACCTCATTTGCCAAAACAAACAAAGAAAAACTTAAAAGAAACTGCTTAATTTCAATGTAATAAATAAATGGAACTATAGTTTTTTCTCTACAGAAGCAAGATCAAGTTCCTTTCATTAATAATCCTGTGATGCTATCACATGTTGGAACATCAACAAATAATTGAAAACTAGCTAAGTATGCAGTCACTCTAGCTGAGTGATCAGCCGTCTCAATATTTATGTAAGCGTCATGCTAAACAATGTTCCCAGACACTTGTTAAACATACAAAAAATGGAAATAAAAAATAAAATTAATATTTAAAAGTCAATTTTTATATTTTTGAAGGATTGAATGCACGCATTTCAAGACAAATTTTCTATTTTAACTTGTTTAACCATTGTCCCGAGGGTACGGTTTAGCATTTTCCTTTATGTAATTAAAATATAAAAAAATGAAATAGCGGCATCCCGGCCATCCTGCTAATGACACCAAATGATATCCATTTATAAAATAAAATACCAAACAAATTTCAACTATTTAATCCTATAAAATAAGATGAGGGATCCGTTGACTCCAGGAGTAACTTAAAAGTGTTACTTAAGTTACTCCAAATCTCTACCTTCCATTTCATTTTAATCCAATGGCCCTTGTTATTTATAAAGTAATTCTACATGGTCATTATTTTCCTCCATCTATGTGATCATTATTTCCTTCTCATTCTCTTGCCGGAAAATCTCTGGCGGCAATATACAGGTGCTACACTGCATATGCTCGATCTCCATTATTTATCTCCATTCAATATGTGTGCTCACCAAATTAACTGGTGTAGTGATTCATCTTTTTTATGTTTGTAGACATATCACAGCAGATTCCTTGTTTTGGTGTGGGAAGTTGCACAACCGTATATAGCCACAATTCTTATATTATTTGGATTCATGAAAATTCAAACTTTCATGAAATTCTATAGAAAAAAATAATAATCAGCGACATACTTATTTGAGATTATAACCAACTCTTAGGTTTTATTTGTTATACTTGTAAATGTCGTTCATGAAGAGGTGCTCCAGGATAGATATACCAGACAATGTAAACAATAATTTGAAGTGCAGCCAATAAACCATATAGATTCAAAACGAATGGTTTGGAAAATCAAGTTTTTATAAAGGAGATGAAATTGCCCAATAATAAATTAAATAGCTTATGGATCTGTTTTAAGATAAACCCTAATTTCTTCGGTGACGGCAAGGAGAGATTATGTGATATAAAGGAAAATAGTGATCATGTGAGATAAATTTATAACTAATTAGAACCATTAGATTAAAATGAAATGGATGGTAAAGATTTAGAGTAACTCTTTTAAATTACTCCTATCAACGGATCCCTTCTCATAAAATAAATAAATATAATTTTGTGTCAAAATAAACTTTAACACATGCTATTAACGGATCCTCACTCACTAAACTAATACCATAGATATAGAGATTAGATTTTTTATTTTTATTTTTTGTTGCAAATAGCACAATTGAACTAATAATGCATTTATAAACAAGCCACCAAATAAGAAAAATCCCATAATTCATTATTCTATCTTCTTCACATCTCAAAGGACACTCCACATTCCACAAACACCATTTCAAATGGCCTATCCTTACATTCTCTTTATCCTCTCCCTCCTCCTCACATTCTCTTCTTCCACCCCAAACCCAAACACAATCACCCTTCCTCTTTCCCCTCTATTCCCCAAATCCCAATCCTCAAATCTCTTCCACTCTCTCAAAACCTTAGCTTCATCTTCCTTATCAAGAGCTCACCACCTCAAAACCCAAAATTCAAATCACAAATCCTCTTCCATCACCAACACACAAATTTTCTCCAAAAGTTATGGTGGTTACTCCATTAACCTCAATTTTGGAACACCATCACAAACCTTATCTTTTGTCTTAGACACAGGTAGTAGCCTCGTATGGTTCCCATGTTCCTTCCACTCTCACTACCTTTGTTACAATTGCAACTTCCCAAACATTGACCCAACAAAAATCCCATCTTTCATTCCTAAAAAATCATCTTCCTCAAAAATCCTAGGTTGCACAAACTCCAAATGTGGTTTCTTTTTCAGACCCGACATTGAATCTCTTTGCGAAGGTTGCAATCCGAAAACACAAAACTGCAATAACATAACTTGTCCTGGTTATATAGTTCAATATGGTTCAGGTGCAACCACTGGTTTTCTACTATTAGAAAATCTCAATTTTCCCGGAAAAACAGTACCGGATTTTCTCGTAGGATGTTCCGTTTTATCAACCCAAGTACCCGCCGGCATAGTAGGCTTCGGTCGCGATAATGATTCTCTTCCGTCGCAAATGGGTGTTAAAAGATTCTCATACTGTTTACTTTCTCATCAATTCGATGACTCGCCGGAAAACAGTTACCTTGTTTTACAAGTTACCTCCACCGGTGACACAAAAACAAAAGGATTAAGCTATACACCGTTTCGAAAAAATCTATCAACGAACAGCACTTCATTTCTTCAATACTATTACGTGAATCTACGCAGTGTTGTTATTGGAGGAAAACATGTTAAGATTCCGTTAACTGTTTCTGAACCGGGAATAGACGGTAACGGTGGAACTATCGTTGATTCTGGATCAACGTTTACTTTTATGGAAAAAGAAATCTTCGATTTGGTTGTGGAAGAGTTTGAGAAACAGCTTGCGAATTTCACAAGAGCTAAAGAGATTGAAGGATCGTCAGGGTTGAGTCTCTGTTTTAATTTCACAGGAGTAAAAACGGTGCCGTTTCCGGAGGTGGTGTTTCAGTTTAAAGGGGGTGCGAAAATGAAGTTGCCAGTTGAGAATTATTTTGTTTTTGTTGGTGGAGTGGATGTTGCTTGTTTAACTGTTGTTACTGCGCCGAAAAGAAGTGGTGGTCCGGCGATTAGATTGGGGAATTATCAGCAGCAGAATTTTAATGTTGAGTATGATTTGGAAAATGATAGGTTTGGATTTGGACCTCAGGATTGTAAAAAAAGTGCTTAATTTTTAAATTGTTTTTTGAGAGATTGAACTGTTGCATGTGGAAGCTATTTTAGAGGTGGTGAATTTACGGTGGTCATTTAGATGCATGGTTGTGATTATGCGGCGTGGTGCCATGTTTGTTATGATTTAATTATTGTTTTTAGCTAATGAGGTCAATTGAGTAAGCGTAAGATTACTGGACGGTGAGGTATACTCTATCCCTTTATAATTTGACTATTATTGGACTATGGGCTATACTCTTTCCCTTCCGAAAAAATGTAAGAGTACATTTTCTGTTGAAACAAAACATATCAGACCTCAAAAACTGCTCTAATCATTTTCTATTGTAATGCTTGTTCTTCAACATCTTCATTGGTTAAAAAATAATAGAATGACAAACTCATACAAGACATTTCATTTACAACAGAGTTAATCTTCTTCCAAAATAGTATCATAAAAAAATGCTACATGTATAGATAAACTGAGAATTTTAATGCTACATGTATAGATAAACTGCGATCGTTACAAACCGGAGAACGAAAACTCAAGGGAAAATTGCTAGTGAAAAGGCCAACAATTTTTTGAAGGAGGATATAAAAAATTCTGCATTAACTTTAATGTGACATTTCTGCAGCTCACTGTCTCTTATGTTTTAATTAATCACAGCCAATTTGAGTTATTTGTCACTAATATAATGTTTTAGCTATGTTTAGAACCTGAGAAATTCAAACCTCAAATCAAGTTCCCTTTATATGAGCTTAGTTGTATATCAAAGTACACATATTTAAGTTATTTTAACTATTACTCAAAAGGGGAAAAACTTCACTTGCATTTGTTCTGATATATCAGAATCTTACACTTTGAAAATTATGCATTTTTCACACTATGAAGTACAAAATTGATAGCATAGCAGTGCCTCCAAGTACAATTACCAAACCAACAAAAACAGAAAGAATTTTTCTTCACTCAGACAGTACAGACTACAGAGCAAATCTACATACATGTACTTTTTCCAAACTTTCTGCTTGTGCAGATAGAGTTCAGCACATCCACAAATATAACATATATGAAACACTCACACAGACACACAGACACGGACACCGAACACGACACTGATAATAATTTTAAAAAATGAAACATTTAATTATAACTACATATTATTGATATCGGATACTTACACGTGTCAAATGCCAAACACACCTTCAACGTAAAGTGTCGGTGCTACATAACTTAAATTAGGATGCAAAACACAAGGCAGTGGCAGGTTTCCAACGGTCTTAATTTTCTAAATGGCTGCACCAATAACTTATTAGTGCTTAACTTTATCCTCTTTTCACTGTTTTAGTCTACAAACAACGGTAACCTTTCATCCACTTTTAGACCACATACCAACAACACTTTTTTCCTCACTTTCAGCCTTATTTGTCCTCCCTTACACTAAACCTTACCCAAAGTAGCTCAAATCACAATAGAAAAATGAAAAATAAAGTCTCAATTTAATCCTTCACAATTTTCTTGCGGTCCAATTTAGTCCTTTATACGGGATACAAATTAGTCCTTCTATTAACTTCATAGAAGAACTAATTTAAGTATAATTTTTGTGAGAAACTAAACTGAATCGCGGCAAAATGTGAGAAGAAATTGGGTCTTTAGTCAAAAATGAAATAATCAATTGAATAACACTACTCAATACTCAATTATTCATACATGATACATAACAGAACATAAACAAACACAATTAAAATCAGTATCACATTATTGATATATACATATAGCAAAACATAAACAAACACATTAAAAAAAAAACAGTATCTCATTAAGAATTATTTAAACTACATAAATTAATCAAAGTAATTAAAGCAATAAGCTACTACATATCTTGATCACATAATCTGATCAGAAAAAGAAGGAAGTCTCCTAAAAAAATTGACAAAAACAGAAGGCATATCATCCCTAAACCTAGGATGCCTCAAATAATAAAACCCAGCAAAAAGCACAAACCCTTTAAATGGCACAACATAAAACACCAAAGACAAAACCAAACACAACAAAGCAAATATTCCAGTAGCACGAGGATCTCTCCAACTAAACAAAGCATCCAATCTCTCACCTTGTGCTGCGACGTCGCCAATCAAACATTGCGCCCTCCCCGCAAGAGCACGCACCCTATCGTACCTGATCCTAACCATTTCAACACTCCTCATTGTTGGAAACCCATCAAATTCTTCATCAAGTTCATCTAAACTCACATTATCCACATAAGACATTCTAGGATCCATGTTTTGTGGAACCCTCATTCTCTTCCTAAATCTTAGAACCAAAATCAAGAAACCATACATGAACAACGTTGGTAGAATCAAATTAGGACAAAACACAATTGCTATCAAAAGGATATGAACTAAAACCGTTGTAGAAGGATTCACCCACGTTCGAATTCCGTCTAACCAATAAAAAATCGTCGTGGCACGTGACAAACAATTAACCAAACGAAACCAATTCGCTTTACTTTTCCTCATACTCCACACGTGAGTGTCTGAATCAAGCATGAACTGAACCACTTCCGAACCTAAAGCCGGTTCAGACCGCGCTAAACGAGCGGTAACAATCTTCATAGCGGTTTGTCGCAAAACATCTTGTTGAGCCGGGCCGAATGGTTTAACATAATGCATTCTTGGTAGGATTGGGTTTGTGTAAGCTTGCATTAAACTCAACCATGAAGAACATGAAAACCTAACGGCTATTTCAATTTCACCCATTCTCCTCGCACCACCTGGCAATAAAACAATCAATGAGTAAGAATTAATGTAGACACGGTTAGTGTCTAGTGTAGACAACCGCACACGAATTTTCCCCATTCTAACATCTCTAGCATCTTTCTGGAACCTTCCATTATCAAATACTCCAATAGTTAACACAGTGCAAGGATCATAAACATCCCATGTATATTGCTCATTCCATCTCGGGTTAAACCGGTCCACAATGGTTCGTGTTCGAACCCATTTTGGACCGTATTTACAAACCACGTAAGCATCGGTTGTTCCACGTGTCCCGTCTTTTGTTTTCACCGGAAGAAGATTCGTTGCGCCGCGAATCCCAACTTCAAGTAATCCAATTGGTGGTTTTGTTAACTGCTTCGCCGAAGCGCGAACGTCGCTGGTCACATGAGCTGCTTCATCTATCACGTGATAGCCTCCTTCTAAACAAACTCGAACATGAATTCTACCTGTGTAAGAATGATTTTCCTCTAAACCACAAAGATTGAACCATCTTGACTTTATATCCGTTCGATCATCTGTTCTTCGCTCGATGGATGCCACGTGGATTTTTGTTCTGCCTATTGTTTTTGAATTTGCAACATCTTCTAGTGTTACAACAAGAAACGGCTCAAACGGTTCAGAAGCTACGAAAATTAAATCCTCATTCCAGGTTGGATTAGCCGAGCTGAGTAAACCGGTTCGACCGGTTTTAAAAACCTGTGCACCGAGTTGAGCCTTAACGTAAAGCTCTGGATGACGAACCTTAGCTTCGGGACCCGAACCACCCAAACCTAGCTGTAAATCTTGGGTTTGGATAACCGTTAGTCTCAAATACCAAAGCTTTGGAGAGAGATAAACTTTGGATCGAGTCTCCGGTATCAAACCGCCGGAATCTGACTGCCATGACTCTTGAAAAGCTTCATCGGCTTGAGTTCCGATCCATACGGCGATCATGACGTCATTTCCCGGTGAGGTTTCTGATTCAAGAGTGTACCATTGAGGTGCTAATGGACTATCCGGTGGAACTCTTTTAGGAACTTCTTGTAAATCAAACGACACCGTTCCGAGAGAACTCTCCATTTTCTGTTTCTGAATCTCTTCGTTTTCTTTCTTCTCTGTTTCTGATTCTGACCAAACGGAAACTTCTAATGACGTTGAATTGAGTCCTTCTTTATCGAAAGCAAAAACCTGATCCCAATCTTTACCTTCAATTTCACTCTTTGTTCTCACGGTATGAGTTCCAATCACAAGCTTAGAGTAAAGCGTTGAAACAGATTCCGATTTCGTTGATCTCTTCGCCTTCACAACACGAACATAGAGAAACGGCATTCGATCCACCAGATCATATGCCGCACCTCTGCTTCGATCTTTGCTCAGAGATCGAAGCTCGTGATCACTCACATTCAGATCAGAACGTTTTTGTATAACTTCGAACTGTTTCTCCTTCAATTTCACCTTCTCTGTTTCAGCAATCGGTGGATTCACTACCTCTGGTGCCGCTGCTGGTGCTGGTGCCGGAGTAACAGCAGGCGCTGGAGCTTTCTCTGCCGGAGTTTCTTCCTTTGGCTTTTGATTTTCCTCTTTTTTTGTTTCTTCTTCTTTTTTCTTCTCTTCAGAATTTTCTTCTTTTTTCTCAGTGTCACCGGCTGATTCAGTTACAGGTGGATTCTCTTCTGCTTTCTCGGCTTTCTCCGATTTCTCTTCTTTCTTCTCATCACCGGTAGATTCAGTAACCGGTAAAACTTCATCTACATAACAAACTTTCAATCCAAGTTCACCTTTAATCTGAGAGAAAACGCTCCTTTTCTCTAACGGATAGTAAATATTCACTTCTTCACCGCACTTAACAAACGTGCTTCCAGAAATTTTAACTTTCCCCAAAAAAGTACTTCTTTTCCCCGTAGTTTTCTTATCATTGTACAAATTCACCTCCAACGTTTCAGTAATCATTGATTCTTTGTCAAGAACCAAAAACTCAAGTTTCTCATCCCATTGTGGATTGAGATCTCGTGATTTCGTTTTCGTTCTCTTCCTTTGGCCGTCGAAATCAACAATCGCGTATGCGCTCGCCGTTCCTTGACCGTCTTTCGGCATTAGGTTTTTGGCGCTGATGACTTCTACGATTAGTTTTCTCACAGAAACTTCCGCCATTGATGAATATTTTTTTTTTTTTTTTTTGAGTTTGAAGGTTTTGTTTTTCAATGGTTTCAAGTTTGTTGCAACGGTTTTTTGAGTTGAAGTGAATGAAGTTATGTTCTGTTAGAAGTGAAAGAATGAATGAATAATGAATGTTATGAGAGAGAAAAAGGGGATTGGGGTTTTTATAGGGGAAAAGAAGAGAAGGAGCGTGGACACGTAGGATAGGAGAGATGTGACACGTGGCGAGATCTTGGAACGTGAGTGAGGTAACTGAGTCAGCGTGCTTGGTGCTTCTGATTTTGTGATTGTGCTAGCAAACTGAAGAAATTGGATTCCTTGCTGCGTGGTGGCTGTACTTGTTAATCTCTATTGTTATTAAATCTTAGATTAGATTAAAATATTAGAAAATATTTAAATTAATGGTTGAGATTATTTAGGGTGTTTGACTATGTGATTGTGGCGTGCAGATTATCTGCTGTACAATTTTAACTTTATGACGGTGTTGTAGAGTGTTTTGTTTAATTTATAATAGTTAATTTTGTTTAATTTTGTGGACCTATAATTAAATTTAACTGCAAGTAATACTGATCCGCGATTGTGATCTACCTAAAACATTAAATCTATATCATAAATCTTAAATTTAGAGGTGTTATTATTAAACAATTAATTTCTTTTGTAATTTATTGGACAAGTATGGATTAATATAAGGTGGTTGATAGCGAAGACCGAACTAGAACAATATCCACTAAAATGGTGTAAAAGGTTTGAGAATAAGGATATGATATTGTGTGTATCTGATTAATGTTGTGATGAGTTGTTTATATATGTGTTGATAAAAGAGCTCTTGGAATTTGATAGAAAAACTCTTATGAGAATCGTCTGATGTGAATATAACAACCACTAATACATTGATTATTTAAGTGTAGAAATATATTTATCGTGCAAAATCAATTTCTAAATTAAGTGTTTATTTGGTTTTGCGTTCGATTTATGATTCTCTCAAATTAAGAAATTAAAGTTAATCGAATTTCATTTCATATCGTACCACCGTGAGAACAAGTATGCACCACATAGATTGGGTTGCATTTTTTTTTTACAAAACAACTCTATTAATAAGTTAGTGGTTATGTTAATTTTCGATAATTGAATTGAATTTTATATGTGCATAAATAATTTTCAGTGTCTTAGATCACCAATCGAGTTGCTGATGGTTGTTATTCCTTTCGGTTTTTTTTTAAACTAAAGGTATCCTCCGCACCGCATGCAATTATGAAGACTAACTTTCTCGAGGTAATTGAGATCCATTTAAGAAGTTGATATCTTTCAACAAATATTTTTCATATGCACTGGTCAGAAATTGAATCTATGATCGAATGACAATTAAGAGGTCCAAATATGTATCATTTGTGTCACACCATGTTGGTTGTTGTTTTTTTGTATTAGGACTTGGTATTAGGGGAATAACGAGATTGCCATTTTGTGAATTGTTTGTATATGCAGGTGAGAAATTAAAATTTCATGCTAGATTTTTTATTTTTTAATTTATTTAATGGGTAAAAAAGCTAGCTTTTCTTTTGTTCATGATAAAAAGCGTTGGAGGTGAAAATGCATAATGCATTTGGTGGAAAGAAACTTTTTACTGCAGCAGGTGTGCCACTTATATTGTTCAAAGGCTGCTACCCAAGTCATTAAAGGAAAAACAGATTTCCTGTTACACCAAGACGTTACAATAGATAAGGACCGTTCGATCATAATCGTGTGTCTGAGATTATTTTCAATAATTTTATAAATGAATTATTCTAGTCTGTCCGATTTAATAATTGATGACTGAGATGCAAAACGGTGTGGAACTTTGTGAGTACCTACGATATAAAATCCAGATCAATTAAAGAATCCAATATTATTTTTTTGTCAAGTAGTCTAGTGGCTAGAATTCAATCCTTAAGACGAATAAATGGATGACCGGAATTCGAACCCTGACTCCTACATATACTATAATACAATATTTCTGCCCATTAAATTAAGTTCATCGAACAGAACCCAATATTTTATTCATGTAACAGTATATTTCATTTATATTCACGCAGTTTTGGGTAATTTGGTTCACTATAAGGTGAAGTTTTTTAATCAGATTACCATGTGTTAGTTTGATGCATGTGTGAGTCAGCACAAATCAAACTCAGGATATTGTCTTCAATTAATCTAATTAAAATAATATAGACATAGATTCTCATGAAATTCAGTTCCTGCAATACTATTATTTAAAAAATTGTCCTATTATCAAATATAATTTTTTGTTGTTGTCTTAATTTAACCATTGATAAAAATGCCACTTGCAGAAACAATATCTGCAAATATGAACGTTGTTTTGTTTCAGTGCTAATTTATGATAGTTTCTCGATCAGAAAATAGATTTAGAAAATGACATTAAAGAAAAGAATTTATGAACTTCAATGTGTTATGTTTGCACCAACCGCTATATATGTACGGTGGTACTGACAAGATGCATGCTGTTAGTATTTAATATATATGTACTTTATTTTAAACTATACTATTTTGGTGATCAAATTTTAAATGGAGTTGCATGGTTGAATCGGTGGATGCTCATGCTTTTCAAGTTTTTTGTTTGTTAGATTATTTCATTTCATGCTTTTCAAGTTGAGTTTAGTTTAATGAGTAGGTGTACTTCTTAGGCTTAACCGTCGTTACATCATGCGCCGCTGTAATAGATCGGACTGTCCGATTGAAGTGAACCGATGATATTACTTTAACTTTATTTTGTCAAATCTATTCAAAAACCATTTAAATTAAAATTAATGGTTGTCATTGATTACTGCGGCAAACTGTGCTGATTTGCAAAGCAAAGCAATCAACATCCCTTGTGTATCTAACTCATATCATACTACTTTTGTCAAAATAAAAAAAACTCATATCATAGGACTTTTATTTATAACGGACAATAATTACATGGAATGTCTAATGCACCAAATTTGGTATAAATAGCTTCAATATAAGATATTATAAGAGTTCTATTCATCCTTGTATCTACAATAA
Organism: Trifolium subterraneum; assembly: GCA_951799995.1. Classification (NCBI taxonomy): domain Eukaryota; kingdom Viridiplantae; phylum Streptophyta; class Magnoliopsida; order Fabales; family Fabaceae; genus Trifolium; species Trifolium subterraneum. Next base: position 10,615,576 of record OX637466.1, on the reverse strand, counting down.
TAAGAGTTATTATCCTAGGGTTTCTCTTGTGTGCATTCTTTCTTGTCGATGATTTGGTCAATAAGAGCATCTATGAAGATATTTGTCAATAAGGGAATTGATGAAACAATTGTGTTGTTTTTTTTCCTTCTTTTTTCGTTGGAGGATTTTGCATTGCGTTATGGATTTTTGCATCCACGGTTAATTTTTGTAGGTGATTGAGAAAACATAGTCAATGAAACTTGTATCTATAGTTATTATAAACAATGTGATAAAAGCATGTGATGAATTGTAGGTAGGAAAGTTCAATTTTTTTTTCTCATTAATTCTTTAGATTGTCAGATTATTAGTTTGTTGCGATTGATGTAGGTCAATTAATGTTTTCTTGTTGGTAAAAAATCAATTCAGTATTTACTCTATATTTTCTTAATTTATTATGTTTTTGAATGTGTAGATATTCAATTGACAAAATTCAACAACTCATGGCTCAATTTGTTTGCAAATTGTTGAAAAGTAAAAACGACAAGTGTGTCAAATGCAAGTGGTTGAAAAGTTAAAGCAACAAGATCATCAAGAAAACGAAGAAAAGATGACAAAATTAATGGAATTGAAAATAAAATATAAATATAGCTTATGTTTAATGTATCATTTTTTTTTGTACAAATTACTTAAGAATTTGATTTTTTTTTTGTTCTATTTCAAGAAGGATTTGTTTAATGAATATCTAGAATTTATAAAAAAAAATGTCTATTTCACATCACTTATCTTGAAAAATGGTGTAAAGTATTGAAATTCAATATAAATAATACACATTTTACATTCATTATACATAAATCAGGTATAAAATCATTAAACAGTAGTATATACAACACACAATTTACACCTATTATAATTATAAATAGGTGTAAAATTCTTGTAATTATGTGTAAATAATACACATTTTACACCTCTTTTAATTAAAAATCAGTATAATATAACCCTTCTAACACCTATTTTATAACTGGTGTAAAGTTTTTGCACGTATCTCACCGGCTGAGTTCACACCGGACCGGTGTAATATCTCCAAAAAATAGGTGTAAAATCGCCATTTTACACTAGTGTTGGTTTAAAGACAAATCCCAAGAACTTGTTAAAGTTTTGATGATAACAAAGTATTAAATGCAGAATTGAATACTAAAATTTTATTTTAAGTATGCAGGAATTTAAAAAGAGAGAATAGAGTCTGACTGCATGTCAAATGCTCTGAATACATTCAGAACCACTAAAGACATTCATAAGCAATTGGACTCAGAAGCACAATGACGAAATCATAAGTTGTTCAATCAGATGAGCTGTTATCAGATTCAAGTCTCCTCCACTCTTGTATCAATATGTGACCAAGTTATAAGTCAAAGAGGAGCGTCTAGACAAATGGGAAACTTTACTTCTTCTGGGCAAACACTGAAGTCTTCAAAGCGCTACCAGTAGTAGCTCTTTACCTCTTTTGGAATAAGGTTAAAGCTCCACTACCAATCCGACTACGATTGCGCTGACATCTCTATCTCTACTCAACGGTCATCCTCAACGTCCACATTGTCATTGCCTATATATAGAAGACTTGAGAGATCGTGAAAGATAACAACACTGAGCCTAAACTGAAAATCTACTTACTCCTGCATATTCAAAGCTATCACTAGAAAACACTCGCACAAGACTTAGACTCTGAAAGCTTCATATTCAAGAAGTTCTGATACTCTGTATTTGTTTTTATTTGAAAGAGTTAAAGTCCTAGGTGCATCTATTGTATTCTATCTTATCTTGTATAAGATTTTGTGAAGTCTCTTGTTTGTGTGCTTGAGCAAAGTGTTGAAGTCTCTTGCTTGTGTGTTTGAGCAACTTGAAGTCTCTTGCTTGTGTGCTCGAGCAATTTGGAAAGTCTCTTGCTTATGTGCTTAAACAACTGTATAATTTGAGTAATTATAGTGAAATCTTCTTATAAGTACAAGATGACTGGACTACTCTCGTTTGTGGGAGGAACCGGTATAAAATTCCTTGTGATCATCTCTTCTTATCTTGTTTTGATATTGTGTTTTATTTCGCTGCAACTCACTCTCTCTAGAGGCAAGCCAACAATTGTCAGTTATCTGTTGAAAAGATACAAGAAGGCTATTACATGGTAGATGACTGACATTAAAGGGATTAATCCTACTGTTTGTATGCACAAAATTCTGTTGGAGGAAACTTCCCATAACAGTGTTGAATGTCAATGAAGACTCAATCCTATCATGAAGGAAGTAGTGAAGAAAGAAATCATCAAGCAGCTGGATGCATAAATTATTTATCTTATTTTTGACAGTGTGTGAGTTAGTCCCGTTCAGTGTGTACAAACGAAGGTAGGCATAACAATTGTTGTCAATGAAAAAATGAATTAATTCCCACCAGAGCCGTGATAAAGTGGATGATTTATTTGGATTACATGAAGCTTAACAAAGATGTAAGATTTATGGTGTGTTTGGTAAGTCCAATAAGCTATAATTATAAGCTTGTTTAAAAAAATAAACGTGTTTGGTAATTTTTTTTTCTTCATTAGCTTATAGGGTGCGTTTGATTTGCAAAACAGTAGGTACTGGACAGGACAGAACAGTACAGTACAGGACAGAACAAGATAGCACAGGACAGGACAAAACTGCATTGGAGAGAGATAGAGAGATAATATTTTTTATATTAAAAAATAAAATGGGTATTTTCGTATTTTTTATAGTTGTACTGTGGACAAAAAGTTGTACTGTGGTTCAGTAGGGGACAAAAATTCTTGTTTTTGTCCTGTCCCTTACTGCCTATTTGTCCAGTCCCATAAACAGTTTCTGAATCAAACAGAGTACAATAAAAGTTGTCCTGTCCAGTCCCCTGTTTTTTGAGATACTATTTCAAGTAGCGTTCGAGATTATAACGTATAGCTTTTTATAGTTTTTTGTTCTTTCATTTATAACCTTTAATTTAATTTTATTATTTTTTATAAAATAAAAAAGGTGGATTCTAGGGTGAGGGTGTAATTAAGTCCCTCACCGATGAGGGAGAAAAAATACACCATTAGATCTAATCAACCGTTTAGATATATTGAAAATGAAAATAGAACATACACACATTCTCACACACAATTTTACCCCTATACTATCACCAAAAAGCAAAAGTGCAATCTTCATCTAAAATCATAAAACTTTCAATTTCAACCAAAACATATCATCCTCCCAAAAATTGTTAATAGATTAATTTGAGATTTAACAAATTCTATTCAAATTTCACATAACTTTAAAATTGAAAGCTCAGTGTGTGATATCTGTCATTATTGTCACCAAATGCTTGACATAAACAAAATTCTGTAAAGAGTCTAAAGACACTCATGAAATTTCTTTTGCATAAGAACATGAATTTTTGCATTATTATTAGCATTATTATTAACATTATTAACTATGGTACTTTCAAAGAATCCCAGTTTGCTCACCGTACACCACTATCTCCTCTCTCTAAAAGATTCATTCATCACCCCCTTTATTTCATCCAATTCATAAATTAATTTTAAAAAATCCATCTTCATAATTTCAAGTGTGAAGAATGGGAAAATAAGGGTGTATAGATCTCAAAGGAAACAATGAAAATAGACGCAGTAACCACGTAAAAATTAACCATGTAATTTGGAGATGTAGGTATAGAAGAATTAATGGAAGATTATAAGGAAGAGTTTCAATTTGGAAGAATAGTTTTTATACAGGAGAAATAACTTCTTTGGTTGAAGGTAATGGTATGGAGAGAGAAGTACAGAGAGGAGACCAAAATCTAGTGTGGCAATGAGCATCAAAATCATGTGGAGCAATTTAATCTAATAGTGAAAGTTAGTGGTACACCGGTGAGGGACTTAATTGAGCCCTCACCTTAGAATCCACCAATAAAAAAACTACCCAATAAAGATGAAAATTATCCACTAAACATATATGTCCTTTTATGTCATTTTATATTTATCGATCCTTTTAAAAACTAATTTTACCAAACACTTTGGGAGCGTTTGTTTCACGGATGATAAATTTATGCCCCGGAATAATGTTCCTAGGAATTAATAATTGAAATCTTAATCTTGGGTATTTTTTTAAAAAAGTGTTTGGTTAATATTTACCATATTCCTGGGATTATTTGCAAACATGGGGTATATGAGTAGTTACTAGGTGGTTACTTCATTTTTATTCACACCTACACGGGAATATTTTATTCCCACCCATTTCTTTGAGAATAAAAACATAGAAAATGGGAAGTTATTTTGTTCCACGGAATCTTTTATTCCTAGGAAATAATTTTCTAACTCTATAACAAACGTGGGGTCCCATTTTTGTAACTTCCATATTCCTGTGAATCATTTTTATAACCATGAAACAAACACCCCCTTTATTTTCAATCAGATAGCTTTTTAGTTATCAGCTATAAGCTACCTTATAGCTTAGTTCTACCAAAAAGAGGTTTAATTAATAATATTCTACTATGTATACCTTTATAAATATTAAAAGTTTCCATGAAATAAATTTTACCTTTTCCTAATGAATTAAGGATATAAAAGTCTTAATTCATCTCCGTTTAGATTGACGAATTTTTGAGCTTATAAAAAGAAGTTAATTTATGCAAATAAAACTTTTATATTAATAATAAGTTGCATAAAAAAATGTTAATCATAAGTTCTCATCAAGAAACATTGTATCTTCAAAACTGTTTTTTACAACTACCTTAACAAACTTATAATAATACATAGGGAGCGTTTGTTTCACGGATGATAAATTTATACCCCGGAATAATGTTCCTAGGAATTAATAATTGGAATCTTAATCTTGGGTATTTTTTTAAAAAAGTGTTTGGTTAATATTTACCATATTCCTGGGATTATTTGCAAACATGGGGTATATGGGTAGTTACTAGGTGGTTACTTCATTTTTATTCACACCTACATGGGAATATTTTATTCCCACCAATTTTTTTGGGAATAAAAACATGGGAAATGGGAAGTTATTTTATTCCATGGAATCTTTTATACCTAGGAAATAATTTTCTAACTCTATAACAAACATAGGAACCCATTTTTGTAACTTCCATATTCCTGGAAATCATTTTTATAACCATGAAACAAACACCCCCATAAAAAAATGATTTGTTGTAAAGTGAGATGATATAATGAAAAACATAGTCATCATTCGTTGTCAATGTAAAATTACTTTATTGGGTCTTTGCATTTTTTTTTTTTTCTTTTTCAGAATAGTATATATACAATTTTTTTTTGACACAACACAAGTATATATACAAATTAAATTCCACGATGAATTGAATTTGGTAAAGCTCCTTTTCTCTTGCAGTAACGGAGCCACTAGCCCCACTATGCAATAACTGATCGCACGCACGCTAACATGAACCAGTTTTAATTTCAACAATTTATTGGCGGCACTTTCACAATACCGCCGCTATACATTACAAAATCTCACCAAACCCTACCCCCATTGGCCCATTCTACTCACAATCTTCTTCCTTCATCATTCCTCATTCTATAAATTCCGATTCAACACCACATTCACCGCTTAAAGATCTCCCCGTGTTTGCTCTATGAATGGCTGAGGGAACCGTGTTACTGTTTTGGCAATTGATTTTAGGGGAGTTGTTTTTTGTTTTGTTCTGGTTTTTCGGTTCTGTATTGGGCGCAGTTTGAGGTTTTTGTTCCTTTGCTGCTTTTCAGTTTTGGTGGCTCAATCTTAGGGAGTGGTTGTTGTCTTTTTTGGTGTAGTTTTCCCTTTTGTTGCGTTGGGTTGGTTGTAGACTTATGGTCTGTCTTTCCTTCCTGTTTTCTTCTTTGTGTATTGCTTGTACTCAAAGTGCTTATTAATAAAATTTTGCTGGTTCAAAAAAAAAAAAAAATCGGTAACCAAAATGGTGTTTTGTGATCACTGTTGTAGAAGTGTCGATGGAATGCGAGTTGATGATGGAAATTTGTGAGTAATGCTTTCATAATTAGCTTTGGGATTTTTTTCTTAGTTTTTTGAATTTTTTTATTTGATTTTTGTTTTTGTGTGATTATTGAAATTGGATTATTGATGATGGTTATTTGAATGTTATCAGATGTTGTGAATATTGTGGGAAGCTGTTGGAAGATTATTATTTTTCTAATGAGGTGACTTTTGTGAAAAATGCTGCTGGACAGGTAATTGAATGAGTGTTTTGGATTGTGTCAAAGTTTAGTTTAGGGATTTGATTGTATTTATGAATACCAACAGTAGTGATTAATATTGACATAATAGAAGTAAGTGAATCGATCAAGTAGCCAAACTCTAAAGAAAGATCATTATTGATGATAAGAAATATAATGATGTAGGGTACCATTAAAATGAGATAGAATGAAGCACGAACACTTGTTGGATTAGGTGTGTTGTCCGCCGGTGTCCGACATCGACACATGATTACGATGAATTATGTTATATCTTTTTCAAATTATTATTGGATTTGACGTCTTAGTGTCCATGTCCGGTGTTTGTGGATGTGTCAGTGTCCGTGCTTCATAGCTCATATAATGATATAGGGTACCATTAAAAAATGATAGCGAAGCAGTGACACTCCTCGGATTAGGCGTATCCTGGTATCCGACACCGACTCACATGATTAAATTGAATTATGTTATTTTTCCAAGTTATTATCGATGTTGACGTGTCCGTGCTTTGGTAAGAATTGGATGAATTTTGTTTTAATATTTTGTTAAATATAGGTTTTAGGGACTTTAGATTTATGATAAGTGATGAAACGATGATTTATGACAAGCGATGAAACGATATAGGGTACCATTGTTTGGAAGATTGGAATAGAATTGGCTTTGGAATTGAATGGACTTCATCCCATTTTCCTTCCACTCTATAAAATAGAATTGAATGACTTCATTCCACTCTATACCTCAATGTTCCTCCATTTTCCTTCCCTAGTTGTTTTTTTTCTTTCTTTCCTGGCGCGTGTCGGTGTGTTAAGGGATGTAACAGTCTGTGCAGTAAGGTTTTTGTCTTTATTTGTGAGGCTTAAACATGTTTGGGATAAGGGGCATAAAGCGAAATAAATTGTATAAATCTTAGCATTTCGTTTAGCTACAATTTCCACGAAAGGGAATGGAAACTTTGCCATTCCATCCTTGATGGTATGAGATCTTTATTCCTTTTCATTCTATTATAGAAGTTCTTTTTCTATGAAATGTACTAATACAATTAGCAATTAGTTTCTAATGGTTAAATAACCATTAGCCACTAATTGGCAAGGGGTATGGGTACAAAATACTCTGACAAAAAGGAAGGATTTTGAAATCGAATTGTTAAATTACATTCTGTTCTTTTAGAGATTTATTTAATATTTTAAAAGAAAGTTGCTAAATCTGAAGTTTTGTAGTGGAGTCTTAAGGTTTTCTTGAGAGGAATATGAGTTTAGTGTTTTTAATGATCAAATTTTTTTGCTATGTCTATTTCCACATTATCTCTTTAGCTGATATCATTACTTCCTCTTTTAATTTCCTTATTATTTGTTTTGTATAGAGCAAATTATCTGGAAATTTGGTAAGGGGTGTTCACAATGACATCTCTGAATCACGTGCAAGGACTATAGAAAGAGGTATTACTTTAGTAATTTACAATACGAATGCAGTTAAATTTATTTTTACAGAATACGTTTTACTGCATAATATAACATGTTGTTTTCATTCGACAATGATTCCCTGTACGTATCTATTGAATGAATTATTGTGTCGGTATTAATATTTTAAATTCTGCTATTTATGTACCTATTTGTTTTATTCAATTTGTTGCAATACTGAATTATGACGTTTAAAGGTTATAGTAAGATAAGGAAAGTAAGATATATTTATAAAATTTGCACATTACAAATGTCATTGTTAGTATGAGTTGGTGACAAGACTTATCATGAAAACATCTGTAGAAGTATAAAAGTGAACTTTGAACAACTGTGTTACTAGTGCGTATACAAAATAAGAAATGATAATATAACTTTTCTTAGAAGAGGAAAGAGAGAGAAATTGAACATAATGATAGAAATTGATTCTGTTTTTATGATTTTCAATTTTTCATTACAATTATTTGTTTCAAGGTCCTATTTATACATGCTGTCATAACCAGATTAGAGTGACTTGTGGTGATGTAATTTACCTAACCTAACAGGCTCTGATCATTTTACAAACATAGCTGTCAGGAATACAACATTCAGATTATATATATGTTATACTATCCTTATCCTATGCCAATATCTTTAAATGTAACAGTGTAATATAGTTTAAATATAATACTTATTGGCTTATATTCTTACATGTCAATTGTCTCTGGAATTGCAGCTAAAGATTATATCAGTAATCTAAGTCGCACCCTTGGAGTGGACGATGGAAGTATGGTTGACGAAGCTGTGGCCTTTTATACAGTATGTTATATTTTGAACTTCATTGCTGTTAAACTTGACGTTTTTTAGTATCAATTTATGTGAAGAACTTTATTTATTTATTGATGTGTTGCATGCCTAATGAAGATAGGACTAGAGCAAAAGTTTACAAAGGGACGAAAATCAGAACTTGTACAAGCTGCTTGTCTCTATATTGCATTCCGGTAAGATATCTTTATAGTGTAGGTTTGCATTAAGATGTATTTCTAAATTTATAAATTCATTTTTCATTTGGTAGTTGCATAAATGTCTTCAAATTTGGAAGCTTTGTTTGGTAAAAAATAGAAAATAATGATAAGCTAGTTTATAACGGATAGCTGATAAGTTGGCTTATTATAGTGGATAATTGATAAACTAGCTTATAGCTGAGAGTGGATAAGCTAGCTGGTTGAATTTGTGATGTTTGGTAAAATTAGCAGTTGCAAGATAGCTTATAAATATGAAATGACATAAAAAAGATATGATTGATTAATATTTAATTTTTTTTTAATAAAGATAATAGGAGTAAAATTGAGAGAAAAATGATAAACTACAAAGTTTTAGCTGTAAGCTACTTTAAGTAGTTTATAAAAAAAAAGCTATAAGCTAGTAAAAATAAGCTATATACTCGAGAGAATAAGAAGGTTACCAAACAAATCTTTTTTAGTCATATGAACTTATGAGCAAGCTAGCTTATTGTGCTAGCCAAACACACCCTAACTCAACCCTACAAAATCAGTTTGTCAGTTGAAGATTGCTTGAAGCCTTATTATGCTTAGGATTGCCATCAGCTTGGACTGATTTTGGTGGAATCACAGTTAGTGAGTAATAAATGATGGTTGGTAGTGCTTTGTAAATAATGGCTGTGGTTCAAAACTTCAAATGCAACAGTTTGATGGAACTTTTTTATTCCACGAGGATATCATTAAATGACTCCGATCTTACCATATCTAAATTATTCGCATTCATTTTAATGCTAAAGTTATATTTCTTCTTGCAGGGATAAACAGAAGCCATACCTTCTTATTGAATTTTCAAATATTTTAAGGACAAATGTGTGAGTGTGCATTAATTTCACTTTTATCTTGGTTGATTTCAACTTTTGTGTTTCTGAATGTTTTATATGTTCTCCTCGATGACTGTCATGCAGTTATGCGCTTGGTGCAGTTTTTTTGCAGCTTTGTAAATTGTTAAGGCTTCAAAATCATCCGATTGTTCAAAAGCCTGTTGATCCCAGTCTTTTTATTTCCAAATTTACGAATAGTAAGTACCTTTTTTGAAGTTCTATTCATTTAATCATATCACTGAAATATGTTTTGTATAATGTTGTCAATAGTGTGTATAGACTTGGAGAATAATTTTCTGAATATTATTTCAAAAGTGATGAGTACAATCACTAAACTGTTTAAATAGACTATACTATACCTAAATGCCTAATTAACAAGCCGATTACAATCTATACAATTTGTTAGAATTGGTTGTCATGGTGAAGCCCGATAATTGTCAATCGGTTTAATATTTATAGGAAGGAAGTAGTGTGAGGACAAAAGGTATAGAAACAAACACTGATGCTGCTTCCGTGAATACCTGTATAAAATGGAAGGGAATTATAAATGCTTTATTTAAAAACAGTATTACTATTAACTACTTTGAATTTGTGAATACTTGCCTATATATACTTGTATATGCCAGAATGGTAACATTATTAATCTGCTATGGTCAATGGATATGTGAGTTTAACATAGATTTGTTTTAAGTACTTTTCTAATAAATAAATAAATATTCTATGCCAACTATTTTCTTTCAGCATAGAAACATAATTAGAATGATTTACATGTAGATTTGTTAAAGCAGAGTAATATGGCCGTCTCAAACACTGCACTTAATATTATTGTCAGAATGAAACGTGACTGGATGCAGGTAACTTGATGTTGATCTGGCATTTTTCTTGGCTTTTACTGTTTTGGGGAAGCATGACTGTTCTTTCTATTATGATGATATTGCTAACGTTCAAAAAACAGACAGGGAGGAAGCCTGGCGGAATATGCGGTGCAGCATTATACATGGCTGCTCTTGCACATGGTTTTACATGCTCTAAGTCAGATATTGTAAGTTAAGGTTTCAGTTTCTGCCTTGTCTTGGATTTTATTACTACTTGTTGCTAAAAGGGTCTTCTGTCAAGAAAATACTTGGGTTGTTGTTGTACATCAATAAAATGTCTTTTCTCCTTTGTTCTCATTTTCTACAAAGGCTTTATTCGAAAGACATACAGTGAGTGACGGAAAAACATAAAAAATGCAAGAATTATGTTGTGAGAATTATTCGATAAACAATGAATCTGATTACATGTGATGAGGTATTTATATAGAGATCACATGGATCTGTGTCAGATTCTGAACTTACACCTGCAACTAAATGTTACAGTGGTTAATCAGCACTCCAACAACTACACATTTAAAATGCCGAAGAACAGTAATCAGAGATACACATTTATAGGGTTTCTTATTTTTCCTTTTTTCCCTTCGCTGTAGAACACACCAAAAATAAAATAATATATATATTTAACACTGATGGCAGCCATTAAAGTTATAGAACACACCAAAAAAGAGCAACACAGCGTAGAGACTGAAACTGGGATTGGTACATGGGGTCTGGAAAATATTTATAATTGTGGAATTGTTGGGTCCATTGTGTCATCATGAAGTAGACTTGCTACTCGTCAAGATCTAAATTCTAATAGCATGTTAAAAAAGCAGGAAGAGAGTACGAAAGTATCTGCGTATTACAATCTTCTAACTACAGATATTTACAGTACTGTATTTACTATATTTATGAGAGTCACAACAAATACAAACAAATACAAATCTGTGTCATACTATATTTACTAAATACACTCGAAACTACTCTATTTACATTTTTTGTAATACTCCCCATGTCTTGTGTAATGCTTCATTGGATTTGCTAATTTGCTCTGCAGCTAAGAATCGTGCATGTATGTGATGCAACACTGACCAAGCGGCTGGTAGAGTTTGAGAATACAGAATCTTCCAGCTTGACCGTATGTTTCTTATACCTGGTTATTCCATTAAAATGCTTGTTTTATGGTGGTATGGTGCCAAAAAGTTTAGTTTGAAATAAGTTCTATGAATTGTACGTTCTCTATATTTCTCTGTTGTATCTTATATCCTGTTGTGAGTTGTGACTTGTAAATATAATGTTAATCAATATTTTGTGCATCATCTTTTCCTTCTCTGGTTCTAAACATGGTACTTGTATATCAAATTTTACGAAACCCTTTAAAAAAGAAAAACGAAGTCAATAATGAAATGTATTCCATTAGTTGGGTATGTAATAATGTTACAATTCTTTTGTTTTTGATAAGTGATTTGTTAAACAGTTGTATCAGGTCAATGTTATCTAAGTAATCTGAATGGCATAGGAATATCCTGTTTTTGTTTAGATGTTCCAATTCCATCCATTGAAGGTCACTAAGCTCTTGATGACTAAATATTTCTGTGCTGCAGTTTCTTTTTAAAAAAATTTGTGGTGCAGTTTTTTGGATTCAATCTTTTGGTGTTACCTACTTTTGCTGGTTACTTATTTGTGCACCTTTTTGGTTTTTCTCCTTTCTTGAAGTAGAAGTAATATTTTACTTTAGGATCTTTTTTAAGAAGAATTTCTTCATTATAAAAATGAAAGCTAATTTTAAAACCCAGACCGGGCAGGCTGGTTCGACCGGTTGAACTGGGAACCGGACCGCCGGTCTGGTCAGGTCATTGGACCAGAAATGCAGTCAACCCGGTATTTAACAGGTCAAACCAGAGGAACCTGGTGAAAATCGGACGGTTTACCAGTTTATATGCCTAGGAGCATTTGTGTTTAAAAAAATCAGAAAACAGGGACAAGTGGTTCGAACTTGTGACCATAGAGAAAAAAGACACATGGACAACAACTAGACTAGCTGATGATTTTGTAAACAGTCCTCTTCCTTTGTAAAACAACTATCATTCAGTTTCCCCATTTTTTCAGAAAAATAAAACACCATCGATCAAAAATTAAAATTTAAAATAGGAAAATGAAATTAAAGAGAAGAGGGAGGAGACTCTCCTAGATCTGGATACAACACTTTGTTTTTTACTCTTCCAAGTCACAAGATTCCCACCTAGGAACGTGCAATATCCTGTAGTTGATCTCCTATTCGCAATTGACTCTGCATAGTCAGTATCACTATATGTTTCAAGTCCCACAATTCCATTTCGTTCGAACAAAATTCCTCTACCCGGGGTTGCTTTCAAATATTGAACAATTTGTAGTGCAGCTTGTAAATGAATCTCCTTTGGATGGTGCATGATCAAATTATTCTTAAGCTAGAAATGCTGAGCCTTCCACAGGAAGGGGTGCCAACATTAGCCCCTTTCTACTCTCTTCACTTCTCACTATAGCCACTACCTCATTAATATCAGGTACTTTCTCCATACCAAGAATTTGCACTCTAACTTGATCAAAGTCAGAGTTGAGTCCACCAGAAAATCATAGACTCTATCCTGCCCAATATACTCCTTGAGTGATGTCTTCATATCTTCTGAACACTTGGCTTTACCCTGAAGTGATCCAACTCCATCCACAAGGCTTTGAGGTGATTTGCATACTCTGTTACAGTCTTTTGGTTTCCTTGTTTAGCAAGGACCCCCAAAATTAGTAGCTCTGATGCCATGGGAAGACTGATTATTATATTTCAAGTTATGAATAATGCACAACCACTAATGTGCTTATATATGCTATTATTACCTAATGAGCCGAATACAAATTACTAATTACTAATAAAAAATAAAAGATTATTCCTAATAATAGTAAAAATACATTATTTACGACACATGTCTACCTTAGAGACCTCAGGTTCACCTTTTTTGAGCCGATAATAGAGACATCAGGTTTACTGAGTTTTTCAGTTAATGGCCTTTTTTATCTTCTTTTTCACTTCTATTTGTTTTGAATGTTTTTAAACGTTAATGAATTTTTTTTATCAATTTGTTATGGTTACAGATTGATGAGTTGAATGCAATGGCAAAAGATTATGAAAGAACTCCGATTAAAATACAAAATGGTGAACTGGATAAAAAAGATCTACTGTGTCAGCACAAAGATAATGATGAAGTACCCCCCCACTTTGCACTCGGATTATGTAAAGCATGCTACCTGGATGTGAGTAATTTCTTCCTGATGCATTACTTGTGGCTTTTTTTTTTTTGGTCAAGTAGCCTAGTGGCTAGAAATTCCACCCATAAGGTGGATAAGTGGGATGACCGGGGTTCGAATCCCGATCCCCTGCATATATAATGCAATGTCCAACCAACCGAGCTAAGCTCACGGGATGCATTACTTGTGGCTTTTATTAACTACTTATATTTACCATTTAATGTTCTACTGATTATTACAGTTTGAGACACTCTCTGGTGGGCTCGATTGTGGTCATGATCCTCCTGCATTCCAGCGTGCTGAGAGGGAGAGAACGGTAAAGTCACAATCCAAGGAGAATGCTAATCAATTGGATGATGTAAGTACAACTAGGTTTTATGGAAGTATGCATTTACTTTTGTAAGCATCACAAAGCCATAAACTTCAGATCACTTGCAATATGTGAAACTAGAATATGATGCTCATACCTTTTCAAGTACTAATAAGATTTGTAGGTATTATAGTTAACTTTTAACTAAAAGCTCCATTGATAAAGTGAGTACAATCTTGAAGGCATGTTTGAGTGTTTGACACGTGTCAGTGTCCAACACTCATACAACACTGGCACATGTGGTTACACTCAATCACTTGTATTTTCTCAAATTATTAACAATGTGTGTGTGTGTGTGTGCAGTGTTGGTGCCGTATTTGATGTCCGTGTGTCTATGTCTGTACTTTATAGATCATATTACTTTTAAGTGCAGTTTATGTCACTACCATGAAAATATGTAAACCCCTTGTCAACTCATCTTCTGCAAGAATACTCCCGAGAGAGGGGAATTGACTTGATACAATTGTGATCAAACAGAAGCTTTTAGCATTTTACGTACATGAACATGATCATGTGTCAAACTACATCAGCTATCACATTTTAAAAATCACGTTTTTTGTTTGTTTGTATTTTTGGGTAGTTTGCAATGGATTCAAATGGTGCATACGAGAGCCAAGTAGAATCACATGCCTCTGAGCCTGAAAGTATTGGTGGGTGCTTTTATTTCTTGTAATGATGGCTCACATAATTTCTCTATTTGGTGTTTTTAAATCTAGTTTGTTTAAAATGCTTTCAGGGGGCGATGAAGAATATGTGGCGACCAAAGATGGTGAACATGGTAAGTCACATATAGAAGATGATATGAACGGAAAAACTCACGATGAATCAGAAAGTCTCTCGGATATTGATGATAAGGAGGTAATTTACAAATTCCATGCTTCCTGCATTGGCTTTTCTTAGCAATGTCATCATTGACTTTTTTTCCCGCATTTCTGTTAGCATCGTTTTTTATGAAACATAGTGACTAGTCTATGTAGGAAGATAGATTATTCCTTGGGACTAGGGTCTAAATAGATATTTATTTGCCAAGTGTGTGTGTTTGGGGTTGGCTTATTTTGGGGCTAAAAAGGCCTTTATGCCTTTTAGCATATTTCTATGAAGGCTTTTGAGAATAAAAAATGATTTTTTTCCTACACGTTTAAGCTAAACCAAATTTTCTGAATTCCTTTGTCCCAAATCTCATCCTAATTCCAATTTCTTCTCTGTTTCTGGTTATTTGAAATATCCTTGATTTAAATTGAAGGTTTAATGACATTTTATTGAATTGAGTGTTTATCTGAAAACAAATGATTGAGATTTTCTGGTTTACTTTCTTTGTTCCGCATTCTTGAAAAAATATTGTAAGGGGTTTTTTGTTAGGTGGTGCTACTACTATGACTATGAGATATGGTCATCTCATCAATTGGGAGGTTTGTTTTCATAAGAGAATTAATATGGATTGGGGGACCTTCAGATTTTGTTAACTTGTGTAAGAGTATTGTTATGATGGGTAAATAGTCCTGGGGGGTTTTCCTCTGGAATTACATTCCTTTTGCTTTCAAGTTATCCAAAATAGGTGGTGTCAATACATCAGTCTCAGGTTTTCATTTCTGTCCATAAAATATTATCTCACTCCTTTAACTTTGGTTTCTTTAAGGTGGGTAATGGTTCTTTTGGGAATTCTTATAAATTGATGTTTTATTTGTTTAGTGGAAATCTAAACCTAGAGTCCATCATATAACCTGACGGGGAGATATAAGTGGATGTTAACCATAAGATCCAATCCATACGAATAAAATTGTAGATGCACCAGTTAGGAGGACACCAGATGAACAATAGTCAAATAGTTAGAAAAAGGAGACAAAGGATTACTATTGCATTCGTTAAACCATCAAAAGAGAGTTAGATATGAATGGTCTATTTGTAGAGATGATTCATGATATTTAATAGGAATAGTCCTATTCCTTATTCCTGCATTCATGCTCATCTTTCCTAATATTTATCAGTGTTTTTTATTTTGTTGAAGATTTGAGATTTCAATTCAATATTGAGATCTTATTATTCTTGTAGCTTGATTTAAACCCCTAGGAAACTTTAATTTTCTAATTTTATTAAGTTGTGTTTTTCCAATTATTTTAAATGCCATGTCATATTGTGTGACTTGCAATCAAGCTGACTATCCCTTGCTAAACTTTTGTCTGCTGCATAGGTTGATGGCTATCTTCACAGCGAGGAGGAAAAAAAATTCAAGAAGGAAATATGGGAATTTAATAATCGAGAGTATCTTGAGGTACTGAAGATTTAATTCCTCTTTTTTGTTTTGTTGTTGTTGTTGTTGTTGATATTGCTAGATAAAGTTTTGAAACATATATTGCTATATAAAGTTACCTGTTTATTTTTCTACGTCCAATAATTAATTTAACTCTGAAGTGGGCGATGCTTGTATTGTGTCTTCCCCTTCCGATTTCAGATTCTGGCTTGCATGGAAGGTTAACGTGGATCGGATCTCACTCTACCTTTGATTCTCTTACAGGAACAAGCTATTAAGGAAGCAGCTGCAGAAGCTGAAAGGAGAAAATTAGAGGAGGAATTAAAAAATTGTTCTCCCGAATCTCTTGAAGCAAGAAACCTTGCTACATCTGTTGCTGCAGCCGTGGCAAAAGCCAGAAAGGTAACTTTGGAATCAATTTTCTGGTGTGGTTCTTTGTGTGTGTGAAATGAAACTACTGGAGTATTCTTACTCAGCTATTTACCCTTTACTGTGCACTGTATCTGATTATTGGTATTCTTGTCTGTTACACAACTGTATTGATAAGTATCCAAACACAACCCTCTCTTAAAAGCTAGCTATCAAGGGAGAAGAACCAAGACACTTTAAATACTCCCCAGGGTATCCCATACAGCTCGATGTGGGTCTTTGGTACCTCATAATATCGAAGTCCCTATCATAGCACCATCCTT